>CM033791.1:18838576-19226614 GCA_019656835.1 Rhododendron ovatum | reverse complement strand
GTTCCATTCCAAATGAAATGTTAAACAAGTAAGAAGAAATATCTTGCATTAGCTTTTTGTGGCGCCTATATTGTTTTTATGACGTTTGCTTGTCAAGAAAGTGTGAGTTTAAAATAAGTTGTAACCAAATGAAAGAGCAGTGTTACAAATATAGATACCTGAAAACATACGGAGTATATTTGTAGTCCTTCAATGCACGTGAAGATTGCATGCACTAGGTATGTCCATCAAATAATTTCGAACACTTTTGTGTATAAATCTGTGCGTATATCCTAGTTCCAAGCCTTCCTCTTTTTCTAATTTTACCTCTAGTGCTATCATGGACCACAGCCATTCCGGCGGCCACCACTATGAATTTAGGGACATAGGCTAAGTTAGCAATTTTGTAAACCTAAGGCTAGGGCTAAGGGAAAACAATTGATATTTCTTTTTTTTTTGAGTGTAAGGAAAACAGTTTTTGCAGGTTTCTTAATCTTTAAAACATGGAAAAACAAACATTCTCGAGTTTGGAAAGTAGGTGAGCGTTAACTATTTGGTCCCATATTAGTTGGTACTTGGTCCTCAAAACTTTACTTCCATCCCCTCTTCTCCCTCTCCTTCCTTTTTTTTTTGACAACTCCTGCCTGCTTACGCGTATTGGGGACCAATCCCACGATTCTCTCTCTTCCTTGACGGAGTTATTGTTTCTTTGTGTAGGGCAGGAAAAAGATAGGGAATTTAAAGAAGAAATGACAACCATTTGTAGACCAAAAAAGATGAGTTTTTATTTCAATTTTCGAGCAAGGATGCTTCGATTCACCGAGCAATCATCGTGGTATTGAGTATTGTTGTTCCCAGAATCCTAGTGCACCTACACCGAGAGAGAGAGAGAGAGAGAGAGAGAGAGAGAGAGAGAGAGAGAGAGTAATAAAAAAAATTCATTGAAACAACTACAAACGAAGAGAGAGAGAGAGAGTAAAAAAAATTCATTGAAACAACTACAAACGATTTCTATTACAGAAATAGACAAGAGCTATGACCCCCTAAACCTCAACACGAGCTTCAAGCTCAACTAGCATGTACTGCAAAGCAGCCCCAAAATAAATTCGAGGATAGTACAAGTCAAGACATGCAATAGAGTTATTCTAACTAGTATGTACAAAGGCTGATTCTCGTAAATACGATGTATGTAGAGAATACAAAGTAAGGGGCAGAACAAAGCTTTTTCACTGGACGCAAAATCTTATCTGACAAGTACCTTTCATATGAACACCAAACTACGTATAGTCAATAGATAGAAGATGACCACCAGGCAGGCACCAGTTTTTAGGCCAGCAGAACATCACTACAGAAGTATTCATATGTCTCTTGTTCCAGGGCAGAAGAATGATTTCCATGCACAGTAGCACAGGCAAAACAAAAACAAATATGCTAGCACTGTGTATTTCTATATATGGCTGTTTAACTCATTTACATTATAAACGAAGAATTACAAGGGAATTTGAAGTTAAGAATCTGTAAGAAAAAAACCAAAATCAAGACTAGAAGATTTGCATATCAAGAAGAAAGTTACACAGAAAACTCATTTTCGATCATGTCACGGATCTCATTAGCAACCAAATGTGCTTTGTGGCCTCCAATTACCTCTGCCTGCTTCTTGCTATCCTTCCACAGCTGTTACATAGTCATTTCTCACTATTGGAAGATAAGAGAGGATATTGTCCGATTCAAAAAGGAAAACCAAATCCATAATTTACCTGTATTGTAGGCATTTTCTGCACATATTTCGGAGTCCCCCCACATGCATGAAATGTTAGAAGTAACCATCAATCACCCTTCTTGTGAATTTACACGTGCAGTGCAATACAAAATCCCTAGGACTAGTGGAAACAAAAAAAAAGGGACTCTCACAGCAGGTTGTCGAAGAAAGGAAAGGGTCCAGATGTTTTCTTAGCTTCATTAATTAGTAAAGCATGAAATGACTCCCCTAGCTCTTTTTATCGATTTGGTTTCACTTTTCTACTTTTCATTCCAGGAAAGCATAAAAAATTCTTGCATACAATTTGCAGGCAAAGCATACACCAACATCTGAGGTATTATTTGCAAAATGACTTACAGTGACTCCTGCACGAACCACAAGCTTGTGTGAAACATTATTCACATCTACAGAGTAGAATCGTATCCTGCATCAATACATACAACATTAATTTCCAAATATTGACTCACCCCAAAGTGAGATTTGGTAACATACACCAGAAATAGCTCCACATACAGTAACAAACGCATGATGTGCATTGTGCAATTGGTTCGTAACCAAGAAACGTAGACAAACAAATGGAAGTAAAATGCATTGCACTTTGTTTACCCCTTTGTCTGTGTGACAAAGTACACAAGGAAATCACACGATCTGGAAATTTCTCAAGTTGGAAAAAAGGAGTAAATATAAATTAAAAAACAAATGGAGAGAAGGAGACAACCAGGAAACCCACATAAGGCGTGATGCCAACTTCTATCAAGGTAAATTCCTTACTTCCGATTTACTTTTTAATAGGGTAATTTCTTCCCGTCTTGTCAATGCACGATCTTTCATGTAGAAATTCTGACTATATGAGAGTCCTTCCAAGGATGTAAATCATTTAACTAATCCCGAGGATGGGCAAGTTTGAGCATCAAGTATCAACATGCAGTATGGTTGTTTGGATTTATTTCTCTCTTTTCAGTAAAATAAGAATTTATTTATTAATAAAGCCAACACAAAGACCGGACCCTGTCCTTTTTTTAATCGATTTGTCTACTTATCATATTTTACAATGTCAATCTCTATTCTCTACATAGCTTCCTGCCAGCTTGATAAGCTCACAATAGTGTAAATAATAGGGCTTATCCCTCTCGTTTTTGTCACACACACGGGATTAAATTTGCTTAATCCGATCGATTTCCGCGCAAGGTGCGTCTTTTGATAGTTACAGGTAAATCGTGAGACTAAGACACGTTTGGACGCCATTGATAGCCCCCAAGTGTGTCCAAGTATCCAAGGCCATGTGACACTCCGCCACCAAGTCCCAAGAGTCATAAATTGAAGCATCAGAAAGTGCTCGGGACGTCAAAGGGCCAAGGGGAGAAGAAGCCAGGAAAACCCAGGAGGTACCGGTACCAGCATCACCCTTGGTACCGGTACTAGTCGATTAGAACCAAAAGGAAGAGAGCTGGATACTGATACCAGCCTTACCCTTGGTACCAGTAGCCGTTGATCAGAACTGCAAGACAAAAGCTGGCTACCGGTACCAGCTATTCCATTGGTACAGGCGCTACTTTTGTGCCCGATTCTGTTTTAGCTAAGGGCATTTTGGAATTTTGTAACATTTTTTAGGGGGTATAAACACTAGAGAATCCCAGATTTCTAGATCATCCATTTCTCTCTCTCCCTCTCTCTCTCTCTCTCTCTCTCTCCTCTCCTACTCTTAATCCCTCTTCAATAGGGCATTGATTGTTGGGTTTTGGGGTAGTTCATCTTCATAAATGTTGTAAGTACTCTTGAGATCTCTCTATAAAGTCAGTTTTTATTTACTGATGTTCCACTCTCTTTCTTCTCATTTAATGTTATTCTCATCTTCCATGAGTGAGTAGTCTTAAAGGCTTCTCTCACATTGTATGCTAATTGTTGGTTTGTGAAAGGATAGAAAACCATAATTTTTGGTCTAAACTTTGAGTAGTTAACTTCTTTGATTGTGTGTAGACAAATTTCTTGGTACACACAATGCTTGGAACCATGACACTCTAGGTGTTTGATAAATAGCTTAAAAGGGTTTCTTTCCATTTCCAAACCCCCATTTCAAGATTCAATTTTCATGGTTAAATCTTCGAGTGAGAACGATTATCCTCGATTCTCACTTGAGTTATCTATGAGAAGCATTAAACGGCCAAAGTTATGGGTGGTTTAAACCCTAGATCTTGCCTTTGTAAAATTCTTGTTCAAACTTCATTTTCTAGTTAATTTAGGAGGTAGAAAGAGAATTCTGTAGCAAGCCGAGCAAAATGGCAACAGTAGCCGAGGGTCCTGTAGCCGAAGGTCCCACGGACGTGAACTTTCATGAACGCTCCCGTCCGAGCATCCCCATGGATGGGGAACATGATCGTTTGTACGGCTGCCGAGGTCGAACGATACGCTCGGTCCCGAGCATGTTGTTCCTGACGAATCAGCCGTCCGCGTTCAAACAGTGGCAATGACAATGACGATGGTTGTGACGTCATCCGAACGGTTATAAGGATAACGATGGGGGCACGTGAGGTGCCAGCTCATCTAGAACGGTTGCAAAACCCTAACGTGATGTAAAAGTGACGTCAGCCGACGCGTGTCGAGCGGAGGTGTGACCTTGGGGATCAAGCTAAGGGTTCTCTATAAATATCCCATTATGCCTCTTGGAGAAGGTATGCACAACAGAAACCCTAGCTCCTAATTTCTAAGTTCTTCCTAGCAAAGAAATTGATTCTTGCACCGGAGGGCCATTCCGGAGAACCTCCGGTGTGGTCCTTAGTCGTGCTTCGTTTTGCAGGACAGAGCTGGGAAGTCAGGAGCAAATCCAAGACCCACATCCATGAGCATGAACCAATGAAACGGAGCCCCCACAATTTGGTGAACCCGACGTGAAACTACTTTTCTCAGATCCACGGCGGCTCCTCCACCTCGACCACCTCTTCTGACCCTAAAATTCTTTACCCCTCCAGACCCCACCCTTCTCTTCCAAACAAAATGGGCGGAGCACCTCCCCTCCTCCTCTTTTTCAACCCATCAGTTCCTCTTTGCACATCACTTCTGAAACCGGTATCAACGCCGCCTCACCATCTCACCCTCCTGGATTTACTCCACCAGGCGTGAGCTCCTCCATCCAACGACCGGTAGGCTTAAGTGAAGACGCTCTAGCATACGTACAGATGCTAGAACAGCAACAAGAGCAAACAAACGCTGATGTAGCCATTCTGAGAATGGAGATCGAAAAGATTAAGGCCAAAGAATATCCGACAGCCTCCCGCTCTGAATCTCAGGGACGGCGCCGGAGAGGAAATCTGCCCCCCCCTCCTCCAATCAGTGGTGATGCAAGGCCACATAGAATATCCGTCCACGACCGCCTGGACCCACCATTGACGGACCACCGTGCTGGGGATAGCGCTCGCTTTAGGCAGCAACTCTCCCCAGTTCATAAACGTCTCGGCAATGGTGCGGGATTGAAAGGGCGGCGAGAAGGGAGCCCACATACGGTTTTCTCTAGTTCATCGGCTGGAGACGAATACTCCAAGGGCTCCCAAAGCTACGATACCGTGGAATTTCAGGACAACGATCAGGCTCTCATTCCCTACAAATCCGAACGGCAAAGAAGCCGAACGCCGAGAAGAAACGGGAAAAGTCCACAAAGCCATCAAAGGCAAATAATGAAGTCCCTCGGGAAAAGGCCTACGAAGGACGAGCAACAAATTCAGTAAGCACTCGGAAGCTGAACCGAGAAAGAAGCGTAAGTGTAGTCGTTCGGCAAGACGATCATCCTAGCCAACGAAGGGTCTACCACTAAAAATCTTCCAGAAGAGGACTACGGAAGGGTCCCCACAGAGAAGAGAGAGAGGGGATCTCAACGTCGGCAGGATGAAAATGAAGGAAAACTACGGAACAAACTACCGAGCATCGAAGAAATCGCGGAACGCTCGGGAAGGTCTTCCCCCTCGGCCAACCCACGAGTATCAATTAAAAAGCTGACGGAATCACCCTTCTCGGCAAGGATCCAAGCCACATTGCCGAAGCCAGGTCTCCACCTCCCTAAATTCCAGAAGTTTGACCCTAGCACAACCGAGGCATACACCCACCTCATCAGTTACAGAAGCACCATCTCATGCGTCACCGACGACGACGCCATATGTGCAAAGCATTCCCCTCGAGTCTCGGGCGCCTCGGCTTGCTTTGGTTCAACCAATTGGAGGCTGGATCTATCCATAGTTTCAAAGAGCTTGAAAGGGCTTTTAACTATCGGTTCATCACTAGCAACAAGCAAGCCAAGGAAGAAGATGCCTTGGCCCAGATGAAGAAAAGGCCTGGCGAAACGCTTCGGAAGTATGCCGAGCGTTATTGGCAGTTATTTAATGAAATACCTGGTGTTGACCAATACTGGGCTGCAAGAAACTTCAAAAATGGGCTGGAAACAGGAAGCAAGATCCTAGATGAGCTGGCAATTCGGGCACCTCATGGAATGAACGAGCTAATGAGGACAGTTGAACAATTCTGTTCCTACGAAGAGTTCCTCGCCGACGAGAACTCCAAGGCGGACAAAACTCAACTTCCTCAAGCCTTCATGTCCCCACGCCCCAAATTGCACCCCCAAAGCTGTGGTCCCGTCCAACCAAAGAAGCAGTCAACACAGTCAAAATGGCGGACAAAAAGGGTCCCAAAGCCCATGACTATGTAGCCGAAACCACCGTTTTTAAAGAGCCAATCTATTTCCTCCTCCGTACGATAGAGAGGGAACCCTTCTTCGTCTGGCCGAACCCTCCAAAGATGAACACCGAAGAAGGCAATAATAACAGTCGGAAGAGATGTTCGTACCACAACGAGCTCGGCCATTACACCACGGCTTGCGCTCCCTATAAAGCACTTTTGGAAAATCTGCGGCACAAGGACTTCTTGATGATCATCGACTGGACAAAAACGCCGAGGAGAGCGCCGAACGCTGGTGGACCGAACCCCATACCACGTCCAGTCGGAGTAATCAACGTTATTCATGGTCAACAACAAAGGAGGCGGCAAAACAACTCCGTCAGGAGCTTGTCAAGGCTGAGAAAGTTTCCCAAATTTTTTCCATCAATCGCGCTCCTAAGAGAGCCAAATTCTTGAGCGTCCTGGTCGATCACTTTCACCGAGCAAGATCTTCAGCGTGTCCAAACACCCCATAATGACGCCCTGGTGGTCACAATCCAAATCTCCACTCACTCCGTCAAAAGAGTGCTTATTGATCAAGGAAGCTCGGCTGAGGTTATGTACCTGTCACTTTTTAAAGAGCTCAAAATCCCAGAATCGTGCCTTCTCCCGGCGGAGGTTCCTTTAATTGGATTCAGTGGCACTCCAGTTTGGCCCCTCGGAAGGATTGCCCTCCCTGTTGTTACGGGCTCGGTTGCTTCCAATCTTGAGTTCGTCGTTGTAGATGCACCAGCCCATACAACGCAATCCTTGGCAGAAATTGGCTCCATTCTATAAAAGCCGTCGCCTCAACCTACCACCAGGTGGTCAAGTACATAGGCGCTAACGGCAAACAAGAAGATCTGTTCGGCGATCAATTGCAGGCAAGACAATGTTACGTCTCGGCCATTGGAAAGTCATCAAGCTCCAAACGAGTTCATTGGGTTGAAGTACCCGATAAACCAGTCCTTGAAGACGTCGGATCTCTTCCTCAAGAGAAATCCATTGAAGATCTTGTCAAATTCCCACTCAATGAGGATGCATCACGATATTTCATGCTCGGCGCCGAACTGCCTCAATCCGAGAAGAAGAAACCTTGAGGTTCCTCAAGAGCAACATTGAAGTCTTTGCTTGGTCGCCGTACGATATGCCAGGCATCGACCCAAAGCTCATCCAGCACTCACTCAACGTTTCAAAATCAGCAAAGCCTGTGATTCAAAAGCCTCGACGGTCTGCCACTATTCATGCCGAAGCAGTAAACGAAGAAGTGGACAAACTCCTCGAGGCTGGTGCATCAAAGAAGTGCAGTACCCCACTTGGCTGGCAAACCCTGTGGTGGTTAAGAAAAGAGCGGAAAATGGAGAGTCTGCGTGGACTACACCAACTTGAATGAAGCTTGCCCTAAGGACTGCCTCCCCCTTCCAAAGATTGATCAATTGGTAGATGCAACAGGGCCACGCTCGGCTGAGTTTCTTGGATGCTTATAGAGGTTACCACCAGATAGCCATGGACCCCGACGATATGGAAAAGACGGCTTTCATCACCCCAGGGGTCTTTTCTGCTACCTCGTCATGCCGTTCGGCCTGAAGAATGCAGGGGCCACATTCCAAAGAATGGTCTACCTATTGTTCGGAATTCTAATCGGCGAGATCATGGAAGCTTATATTGACGATATGGTCGTCAAAAGCCTCAAAGCCGAGAACCACCTCTCTCATCTTGCGAGGTCTTTGCAATATTGAAGAAGCACAAGCTACGGCTAACGCTGACAAATGCGCCTTCGGTGTTAGCTCCGGAAAGTTCCTCGGCTATTTGGTCACTCGGCGAGGTATCGAAGCAGATCCGAACCAGATCTCAGCTATTCAGCAGTTAAAACCACCATCAACTCCTCGGGAAATTCAGAAGTTAACAGGGATGGCAGCGGCCCTCAATAGGTTTATTAGCCGCTCATCGGATAAGTGCCACGTCTTTTTCCAAACTCTCAAAAAGCAGAGCCGACGAAGCTTCAAGTGGACGGAAGATTGTGAAGCAGCGCTAGCCGAGCTAAGACTTATCTTTGTTCGGCTCCCTTCTCGTCAAACCAAAAGCCTTTGAAAATCTGCATCTCTACTTAGCTGTCTCCCCTCATGCTGTGAGTTCGGCACTCGTCCGACGGGAAGGCCTTGAGGACCAACCAATTTACTTTACCAGCCGAACCTTACTCCCAGCACAGACTAGATATCTGCCTCTGGAGAAGCTTCTTCTAGCATTGGTTACGGCAGCTCGGAAATTGCTCCCCTATTTCCAAGAACACCCCATCATAGTCCTCACGGATTTCCACTAAGAATCTTTTGAGAAAGGCCGACCTATCAAGCAGAGTTTCTCAGTGGGCGGTCGAATTAGCAAATTTTGATATCCACTTTGAGCCTCGAACTGCAATCAAGGCCCAAGTATTAGCAGACTTCATTGCTGAATTCACCCCAGGAAGCCCAGATGAAGAAGCATTGATCAAGCCTAATTACGGGATGCTAGAGCAACAAGAGGCTCGAAAAACTTGGAACCACTTCAGCGGAGACGTTTGGAAGTTACACGTTGATGGGGCATCAAACAGCAACGGCGCAGGGGCAGGGGTTGTCCTTATAAACCCTTGTGGTGTTCTTCATGAAAGTGCTATCACAATCAACTTCCAAGCCACTAACAATGAGGCTGAATATGAAGCACTGTTAGCAGGACTCCGAGCTGCGACAAGTTTACAAGTTGAAGACTTACAAGTTTTCTGTGACTCCCAATTGATCGTCAACCAAATAACGGGGGACTACGAAGCTCGGGACCCTAGGATGATAAAGTATCAGGCTACGGCTCTTGAACTAATCAAAGGGTTCAAGGGATTCCAAATTGAACAGATCAACAGAGAGAACAACGCTCATGCCGACGCTCTTGCAAGTTTGGCCTCGGCAAGCAAGGCGTCTGAATATAGACATATCAGCCTCGGCGAGATAGACCAACCAAGCTTCGAAATCTCGGATGAAGTATTCAACATTTCCCTCGGCCCAAGTTGGATGGATGAAATAGTTTCGTTCCTCAGAGATGACGCGTTACCCTCGGACAGAAAGGAGGCCCACCGTGTACGCAGTAAAGCAGCCTACTATTGGGTCTCTGAGCACGGCCAACTCTACAGAAAAAGCTTCACTGGGCCGTATCTAAGAGTGATTCATCCAACCGAGGTCCCAATTATTTTGACCGAACTTCACTCTGGAAGTTGCGGTTGTCACTCTGGCGGGCGCTCCCTCTGTCAAAGAGCTCTCAGTCAAGGATACTTCTAGAAAGGAATGAAGAAGGATTGTGAAGAAGTGGTCAAGAAGTGCAAACCTTGTCAGCTTTTTTCTCCTATACCAAGGCAGCCTGCTCAATCCCTCAAACCTATCACTAGTCCTTGGCCCTTTGCCCAGTGGGGATTGGACATAGTTGGCAAACTCCCAACTGCCCCTGGGGGCTTTAAGTTCTTGATCACTGCAACGGATTACTTTTCAAAGTGGGTGGAAGCTGAGCCATTAGTCACAACAACCGAAGCAGACGTTCGGCGATTCGTTTGGAGAAACATCGTGACAAGGTTCGGCGTTCCTTATGCTATTGTTTCAGATAACGGCTCTCAATTCGTCGGCAAAGAGTTAACTGGACTCTGTGCTGAGTTCGGAATTAGATTCTTCAATTCAACACCATCCTACCCCCAGGGCAACGGCCAGGCCGAGGCCACAAACAAGACTGTTTGCGCCGGCATCAAGCGTCGGCTGGAATCTAAACGAGGCAAATGGGCCGAAGAGCTGCCTCGGGTCCTTTGGGCCTATCGCTCCACTCCAAGACGTTCCACTGGCCAAACTCCCTTTGCAATGGCCTTCGGCATGGAGGCTGTCATTCCACTCGAATCAAGGTTCCCAACCCTGCGCACTGAAACCTTTGATCCAGAAACCAACAATGAAGCAGTGGAAACCGAGCTTATTTTGGCCGAAGAAAAACGGGACGATGCCCAGCTCAAATTAGCTAACTATCAGCAGGAAGTTGCTCGGGGCTATAATCGGAGCGTGAGGCTTAAAAAATTCCGAACCGACGACTGGGTCTGGAGGAAGGTTGTCCGAGCCAATCAGAAGACTAAATTCAAACCGAATTGGGAAAGACCCTACAGGGTGGTTAAGGAGGTCGGCAATGGCTCGTACAAGTTAGAAGACAAAGAAGGAAGGGAAATTGAGAACCCCTGGAACGGTCTGAACCTCAAGAAAGCCTATCTTTGATGTCTTTCATCCGTCTCAATCTATTACACTAGCTTTCAAGTCTATTACTTTTCTTCTTCGACAGTACTATACTTGTTTTGGCCATCTTTTGTTTAATGGAAAGACTCTCCTACTTCTGAAGCATCAATGTTCTCTACATTTGATTACAACTGTTCAAACTTCGATCGATATAGTTCGGTATTCCATTAATAGTAGCTACGTTCGGATCTATTGACTACAATTATGGCTCGGACAATTTGATTTCCAGCCACAACTAGATCATCCATAATGGTTCGGCTACGTTCATACTTTGACTTGAACTAGTGGCCACTTAAAACATTTACTTAACATATTACATTGGCAAAAGGTTGGCATAAGACGCCGAGCCTTACACCAGCGTAGGTTCTGTTACAAGTAAATCATAACATCTGGGACCACTTGACGTCCAAAACAATCGATGAACTCAAAAATTTGCTCTCAGCACGGCCAAGTTCACAATTTGACTTGAACTAAACGGCCTCATTCATCAATTACTCCACCTATTACATTGGCATAAGACTGGCATATTGAGCCGAGCCTTACACCAAAGTAGGGGCTATCATGAGTAATTATCAAAACCTTGAAAACGAGCCAATGTTGTTTAAACACTCGGCCAAAAAACTCAGAAAATATTTCCAAGGCATAAAGAAATATTCAGTACGATAACAAAGTTGAGAATTTCTTCTAAGTCATTTGGACACAAACTTGAAATTCAAAAACTGATACCAACAGGGCTCGGCTTAGTGAATTGTTCGATACCTACCCTCTTAAAACTATTACACCTGGCATGGCTTATACCAAATGTTCGGTGCCATCCAGTCCAAAGAAACAAAGTTCAGAACACTCAAAAAGAAAACAAAAACTTAAACAAAATCCTAAACCGGGGCATCTTCAGCAACCTCATCTCTAGCCTTGGAATGACCGTCACCACCATCAGCTTTCTCCTGTTGATCAGTCACAGGCGCTTCGGTCATTTCCTCATCATCATCCTCAGGAGGCAACGGTAGGCACTCCTCTTCAGTATACGGTAGCTCCAAGTCAGGCACGGTCTTCTCGGGAAGCTGCTTTAGAAAGCCAGAATCGGCCTGAATGGCCATTACAGCAGCCATTGCCTCGGCACCTGCAGTATACCCAAGCTTGAAAAAATCGGGAAGCCGAGCCTCAAGCTCGTCATTCACCATCTTATGCGCTATCTGGGTGTACTCCAGTGCGGCTCGGTTAATCCCGGCCTCATAGCCTTTGGCATCAGCGGCCTTGAGTTTCTCCTTTTCCTCTACCTTCCTTTTTTCAACATCAGCCTTGGCAGCAGCCCTAACGTCGGCCAGCTCCTTCTTCAGCCTCTCCACCTCCGCCTCCGCATCCTTCGCCTGCTGATCCGAGATCCTCCACTTGGTTCGGTAGGAATCTCGGTCAGACCTATATCTTTCTCGCTCGGCAGAGACCTTGGTGGCCTTGTCATAGGCCTTCAGGGCAGCTTGTCCGGCCTGACAAAAGTAAGAACGTTAAGATTTCCACAGCGAAGTTCTACGGATATGTGGCAAGGAATGTAACAGGGTACGAGTAATAACCTGCACGAGATGGGAACACATCTCACCGAGCCCAGGGATTAGATCTGTTGGTACCTGATCATAATCCCTCGGAAGAGCAAGACCCCTCAAAAGCGTCACTGCAAGATTCGGCTCCTCCTTAACAGAGTCGCTCAGCTGCAGGACTCTGCCATCGGACATTGTGTAGGAAGGACTGAATTGACGCCGAACAGAAGCCTCGACTGCAGGATCAGTAAGGTCAATGTGGGGCTCAGGAACGACCCTTTGTTCTTTCAGCGGAGAAGCTCGGGCTACTTCTGAAGGTGCTGATTGAGTTGGGTTCGTTGGCAGATTGTCCTCAGACGTCTTCTGTCTTTTCTCTCTCTGAAGCTGCTGATCCGCGGAGCCTCGGCTACGTGCTGGGTTAGCCGATTTTGTTGGTATCACTGGCCTTGGGATGTTTCTTCTCGACATGTCTTCGGGAGCAGGGTCAGAAAAATCGTCGAATCGAAACGGAGTAAGCCACTCCTCAGCAGTAAACCCGATCTTCGGCAACTTAACTCCTCCTTGTTGTTTTTTCTTTCGGATTCCTTCGACAGTGGAAGTTCCCTTTTTCTTCTTTGCAGCTTCGGTAGACAGAACACCGGTTGTCTTCTTCTTGCTCGGTGCGGCCTCTTGCCCTTTCTCCTTCCTCCTTAGCACACCCTTGTATGAGGGTGTATAATCAAGCAGCGTTGGGGCATGTCGGCAAGCTTGGGCAAGGAGCGTGTCACAAGCTTTTTCCCGAGAATTAGTATTAAGCACCTTGGAAATTGGGCCGAGCTCTGAAAAAAGAGGGAAGAGAAGAAATTAATACCCTCAGCAGCAAAAACACAAAAAGTAAAACATAAACTACAAGAGTAGAGCTTGTTCGGTCTTATCACCTCTCGTATCCGCCACTTTTGGAACGGTGTACCGACGGAGACCGTCGCCAAACTCAAAGTTTCCGTGCACTTCGAGATAAAAATCCGCCCATTTGTCAGTATCCGAGAGTCCTTCGATGAGAGGAGTCTTCTTGGGTCTGGTTGTGAGGTACCTACGGCCGGACTTACCATGACGAGACATGGTGTATGTGAAGAATAGGTCCGTCGGCCTGAAGTCCAAATCTTGGCTCTCGATCAAAGCAATTACGGACATGATGATCCGGTAACTGTTGATTGCGAGTTGGTGGGGGGCCAAGCTAAACTTCCAAAGTATTTCCCTAAGGAAGGGATGGAGGGGGAACCGAAGCCCGGCCTCGCAAATGGCCATTAGTGGCACGGTTATATGTTCGGGACGGTGATCCCTGTGGTCTTTTATATCAGTACTCCTAACTCTATGGATCAGGACGTCGTCTGGTATGTTGTACTTCGTTCGGAACGCAGCGTATTCTCCCGGATTGCCACTAAAGTAGTGAGCGTAAGGGCATAACAAGCCCTTATCAAAGAGATCAGCATCGCTCGTAGCCGACGTCGAAGCCTCGGCTCCAGACCTGAGCCTCGACTTTGCTTCCTGTCCCACCTGTGGCTCGGTTTCGGACTGGGTTTCTGGGGAGAAGCTTATTTCGAGGTCCGTTAAGAAATCGTCGGCAGCATACTCATAATCTCTCTCGGCGTTGGAATCGTCGGTTACAGGAGAAGTCGCCGACATCCTTGTTGAAGCTGAGGTAATTGCTCGGCTATTCCTCAACCTACGGAGCTCAAGAAGCTCGCTGATGAATTGACGATCGGATTCGGTTTCCGAGCAATCCGAGTCTGAAGACACGTCGATGACCTCGTGTGCCAGACCTAGGAAAAGAACAAAGGGGTATTAAGCAGTTGAAATCTGCGTCGGCAAACAAAATTGTTTTGAAGTTCGTTTCGTCTTATCGGCTCACGAGTCATAAGCTAGCCCGTAATGGGTTCGGTACATCTATAACGACTCTCTACGTTCGGTAAACCTAGGGATTAGGGACCGTTCGGCTATTTTTATCCCCCGTCAGAAGAAATTGTTCGGTGAACACCAAACGTTCTATGGGGGCTCGGTAGAACAGATTGAGTTCAGGGATGAACACCATCGTTCATCCCAGAACTCTACTGTTCACATAGTACAAAAATCTCCAAAAAATCACCCAGAGACCCAAAACATATGCATTAAAAGCAGGGGAAAGAGTGAAACAATGATAATCGATGACATACCTGAAGATTTCTGCTAGAATGGGGCTTGAAGTTGAAGATCTGGATTCGAGTTGAAGTTCTGAAAACGGAGTTGTAGAGAGAGAAGCTCAAGACGCTAGAGAGAGAGTGCAGAAGAACTTTCTCTCTCCTTCTTCGCTGCTATTTATAAACGGAGCGGGGCTTTTCGAATTTCCCGCCCATCATTTCATCGCCGAACTCTTCGCCAACCGCTGTATGACACGTGGCAGTAGCAAGCATCGCCTATGACAGACGTCTCCTCACCTGCTGAGACGTCCCTTCGACTGACATACCTGTTGAGGTCTTCGACAGCTGTCACCAAATATGAAGTACAGACCGAACTGTCACGGGTTCAAGCTCGGCCAAGCCTTAAATCAACCCATACCAAGTAAAGAGCTTCGGCACGGGTTGAGGGGCTATTGTAGCAGGCCGAGCAAAATGGCAACAGTAGCCGAGGGTCCTGTAGCCGAAGGTCCCACGGACGTGAACTTTCATGAACGCTCCCGTCCGAGCATCCCCATGGATGGGGAACATGATCGTTTGTACGGCTGCCGAGGTCGAACGATACGCTCGGTCCCGAGCATGTTGTTCCTGACGAATCAGCCCGTCCGCGTTCAAACAGTGGCAATGACAATGACGATGGTTGTGACGTCATCCGAACAGTTATAAGGATAACGATGGGGGCACGTGAGGATGCCAGCTCATCTTGAGAAGCGGTTGCAAAACCCTAAACGTGATGTAAAAGTGACGTCAGCCGACGCGTGTCGAGCAGAGGTGTGACCTTGGGGATCAAGCTAAGGGTTCTCTATAAATACCCCATTATGCCTCTTGGAGAAGGTATGCACAATAGAAACCCTAGCTCCTAATTTCTAAGTTCTTCCTATCAAAGGAAACTGATCCTTGCACCGGAGGGCCATGCTGGAGAACCTCCGGTGTGGTCCTTAGTCGTGCTTCGTTTTGCAGGACAGAGCTGGGAAGTCAGGAGCTAAATCTCAAGACCACATCCATAGAGCATGAACCATATGAAACGGAGCCCCCACAAATTCCACCCAAATCAAAACCAAATGTTGGCCGTCCTAAACGTCAAAGCCCTATGTAAAACAAACCTCTTGCCAAAGCCCTACAAGAACATGTTTGTTTTTGGCATTTGGAGTGCACTAAGTTCAGTAAACTATCTTTCCGGGAAAGTTTAGCATGTGAAAGATTTAAAGGCTAATGCCCAATGATCATAATGGAAAGACTTGAATATGCCCACAATAGCGTGGAAGTGGTATGGCTTGACATAGTGATAGACCAACATTTTCTCGCCTCCCTTTTCAAAAAGAACATTTTCTCACCTCCACATCTAAAGTGGAAATTCATTCCAACTATACGACAAAAGGACTGAAGCCTGAAGGCAACAAAACAGTATTCAATTTCTTCCAAATACTCATACAACAATATCATCCAACCACCTGCAGTTCTAGAAAGATAATATCGGATGGCCAAACAGAAATCTAAGATTACCTTGGATAGTAACCTGCAGCAAGTTTTTCCAATTTTGGTTTCAAATATACACATTTCCTGCACCATTTTGCCATCCTACAAATCCAAGTGGGCAATAGTTAACAAATCAACTCCACACAATTCAATATTCTTCGACAAAATAACCTTCAATTTCAACAAACAAACTTCAATCTTGAAAAACGCATAAAACCATATATGTACAGAGTGAGCAAACATACATGTATAAATGCATAAATGCATCTATTAGATTGTTGATCACCATTGCATCTAAAAGCTTAAGATGTTTGGAGAGAGGGATAACTTAATTGTTTTGCGACACCTAAAACCAGAAGTTGTTTGGTGAGAGGGGTAACCTTTATTGTTTATCTTCTTAACAAGCTCTCTCAAGTCCAGATCTGCACTGTTAACTGGTCATATATGTGTAAGGATTCTAAATACCGGAAACGCATGAATCGGTGAGGTTCGAAGATAAGATCTATTCCTTGGGCCAAAACCATGTTAATTTTTTTTTTTTTTTTGAACGGCAACCATGTTAAATTGTTGCCCACCAACTCAACTAAAAGCTTAAGCTGTAAAAAACATAGGCAACTTTGTTACTTATATTGACACTAACATAAAAATAGGCATACTATCACACACAACTTTGGATAAAGCTAATTCAATTACGGATGGTGGACACCATCATGCTAAATTCGTGCTTCATTGATATTAGCAACAACAAAAATATCAAAATGAACAATCACAAAGATCAATTTGATGACATGTTCTAAATGTTTTCAGACATTTTACAGAAGGAAATAAGAATTCCATATGCACCACCAAAAGGTAGCCGCTACCCCGCCCTATTCCAAAACTGCAATTAGAGCTTCTCCAATGGCAAGCTAAATGCCATGCTATTGCCAAAAACCAGAGCCAAGCTTTCCAATAGCTAGGTAGAAGGCTTGTTAAATTTCCCCATTATTATGTATCGTGCAAAATTTAGCACCTGGGTTTAGAAGAACTAGATTTTAGAAAGGCAACTTCTCTCTCTCACCATGGGGCCCAGAAAACACATTCTGATACAACATTTCGTGCAGAACATGCAAGACATAACAAATACCATGGGCAAACAATTGCCAAAAACATAGCAATTTGACTCCATTGCCAGCAGTAGTTAGTCCTTTAGATATCCGACTATTAAAGATGCACTCGTAGCAGTAGCTAGTCATTTGTCAATCCAGCCAATGGGAAATGTTAAAATGAGAATGCCCCAAAACCAGATATTGGTATACAACAGGTGCCACAATATTATAATTTCGTGATCTTGCTCCTTGGGTGAAATGTTTTTTTCATCCATCTCTCTCTCACAACGCCGGACACACATGCCGTATATTAATCAAATCCACTGTAAGAGATAGAGGGAAAGTGCAAGTTGACAAATTTGGCATAGCCAAAACTCGCACAAAATGCTCTCTACGTCGGGGCGCTAGAGTCACTTGGTTGGTATCGGTCAGTTTCTATGGAAAGCCTCATCAAACAGTGGAACTACCGTGACTGTGACAGCTGGACAAGGACAATTTGCATGCACTGCTCCGATGATCGTCTGATCAATTTATCGCCAGTGTATCCTTTATTTGATTTAGATGTGTTATTTGTCTCAGTCGTGTGCAATAGGTCTTTTTTCAGTTGTATTAGATGCACATGTGAGTTGGGATTAATATATTTCTTGCTCTTCCACTAAATTTAGCATTGCCTTTTTTTACCAGCCCTAGCAAGCAATTGGAGATGTGTTTTTTTTTTTATTGGAGCTGCTATAATTTGGCAACAATAACCATTACGATAGCCAACTGCAGTTGCTATACAAGCGAAAAATTCAAAGAACCCAATTGCTATAACCTAAAAACTGAACCAAAAGCCTCAACAAATTGGACCAAAAACAAAGAGAAGAGCGCCATAATCAAAACCCAGATACGTACCACAGAATCACAACCGGTTCATCGAGCCGTTGTGCCTCGGAGACGACCCGATCGAACTGGCTCTCGCTCGTAATCGGCTCTAAATCAACCGAAACCGGCGAAGAGTCGAGATCCTGAACGGGACCTTCTTCGCTGTGACTAGTCAATGCTTTAATACGCCCGCCAACCACACGTATGCTACTCGAACACAAACCACGATTAATCGCAAAAGAAGATGGATTTGAGAAGTGTTGATAGAACCCAGAAATGTCAAATGAAAAACACTGTGGTTTGGTTTGATGGAGAGGATTGAAGGCCGGAGAGATTCTGGTAGAATAGGGCATTTGTTCACGTATGTATATCAGTAAAAGTCTCTGTGTAATTTGTGTTCGAATTTAGTATGTGGTTTGAAGAAGAGTAAATTTGCTGAGGAAGCATTGGTTTCACAATATATACTGTAGCTGTTAAGTGCTCCCAGAGCAACTACAAATAAACTCTACAAATGCTCCAAATCTCCATATTGGAAGAGATTTTATAATTTACTCTTCAATTTTTTTTTTTTTTTACTTTATGGTGGAATCTTTTTTTTTTTTTTTTGGATAAGCACATTCCTTTTATAAAGCGCAAACTCATTTTACAACTCTAGGGGGCATACCCCCGAAAGAACACAACTCCAAAGGCACCTGAGACAAAACCTCAGAGAACTACTAGAGAGAAAAAAAGGAAACAAGGCCAAAAAATACCAAAAGGACTATCTAATCTTTACAGATTTTGCCTATACAAAACTGATGGAGTAAAAATCCTATTTGAGAGTCCCCAACTACAACATAACTCCATGTTCTTTTGGGATTGTTTAACCCCCCTCTTTGAGTGCACTAATTCCCGAATAGAAGTTACAGTCTTAAGTATAACCTGATCAAAAGGAGAAAACTTGTGCTGAAAAATCCGAAGATTACGTTCTATCCACAAGTTGTAGACACAAGCAGCTAGCACACTCTTCAAAAGCCAGCATTTAAAACCAGACCCTTTAGCATTCTGGATATACCAAACAATCATATCAGATAAGGAAGAAGGGATTTGAGCAGCAGAACATCGTTGCCAAATAGCACCCCAAACTGATTGAGAAAAAACACAATGAAAAAACAGATGTTCATGAGACTGTTGGCCATTGTTACAGAGAACACAACCATCCTCTACATTCATCCCCCAACTCAATAACCTATCCTTTGTACTTAGTCTCTGAAGCACAGCTAGCCACAGAATGAAAGCCCAGCGAGGCACATTCTTACTATACCAGACTATGCTTGACCAAGGCTGAATAGGAAGTTTAAGCCGAATCGCCTCCCAAGCAGAAGACACAGTAAAACCAGTTGGATGAGGGATCCACACAACTGAATCCAGCCTATCACAAATTGGTTTAAAATCAGCAGGTGTATGCTCTATGATAAACTGAGTGGCCCTATTCCGTTGTCTAGGCCACCTCCACACCCCGTCATGAATAATTGAGGAGACTTTAGAGTTCAAAGATCTACCAAGATTATATACAATATTCTCACCCAATTTATTAAAAAGAGGTCCGAGGGGATGCCAGTTTTCAAGCCAAAGAAAGGTACCTTGTCCATTGCCAATCAAGTACTGAATCAGAGGTTGAGCCACACTTCTGAGATTCAACAACTTTCTCATTGTCCATGAAGCATCACTAGGAATATCCATGGACCACAAACAGTGTCCCTTAATGAAGTATGAGTGAATCCACTTTACCCATAAGGTATCTGCCTTGTTACAAAGGGCCCAGAGATGCCTAAGCATCGTTGCTTTATTCCATTCCCTAAGTCTCCTGAAACCCAAACCACCTTCCTCCCTAGGGCTACAAACCTGATCCCAAGCAACCTTAGCAGCAGAATGTTTCATCTCAAAACCTGACCAAAGGAAAGCCATCAAAGTGCTCTCAATTTCTTTGATTGTTTTGGTAGGGATAACAAAAATTGAGCTCCAATAGACCTGTATACTGAAAAGAACAGACTGAATCAATTGAGCCCTCCCCCCATACGTCAATGTATTGGCAGATCAACTATGGATTCTTCTCAAAATTTTCTCTTTTAGAACCAAACAGTCACCAGCTTTTAGCCTGGTAGAAATAAGGGGAACACCCAAGTATTTGACAGGAAGATGGGCCTCAGGAATAGGGAGGATATCCCTCAAAACAGCCTTATCACCCTCTAGAACCCCAGCATAAAAAACAGAACACTTATTCATGTTAGGCTTGAGACCAGAATAAGAGTAGAAGTCATCTAGTAGCTGTTGAATAAGCTGAAAAGAAACAGTTGAAGCTCCACAAAGGATGAATAAATCGTCTGCAAAAACCAGATGAGTAAGGTTGATGCTCCTGCGCTTGGGATGGTAGCTAAAGGGGCATTGATTCACTCTATAATGCAAGAGAGCAGTAAAAGCCTCCATAACTATGAGAAACAGATAGGGGGAAATAGGGTCCCCCTGTCTCAAACCCTTCTTACCCTGAAAATACCCTTCCAAAGACCCATTAATGACCACAGAAAACTTGGCTGAGCACACACATTGCTGAACCCAGTAGATGAACCTAGAAGGGAAACCCATAGCTTGCATAGTATTGAAAAGGAAAATCCAATCAACAGAATCATAGGCCTTCATCAAATCTATCTTGATAGCACACCTAGGATCCTTATCATCTCTATGATATCCTCTAACCAGTTCTTGCATCAAAAGCACATTATCAACAATTGAACGACCTTTAACAAAAGCCGATTGAGCCTGATTGATTAAACAAGGCAAAATGGGTTGCAATCTGTTGGCTAAAACCTTTGTGATGCATTTATATATCACATTGCAACATGAAATAGGCCTATAATCACGAATAGAAGAAGGAGAGTTGACCTTAGGCACTAAAGAGATGGCAGTGGCATTCCATTCTTGTAGCAAATAACCAGACACAAAAAAGGACTGAACTGCAGCAAGGAGATCAGGACCTACCACTTGCCAATTCTTTTGGAAAAAAAGGGAATTATACCCATCAGGACCTGGAGCTTTTTCACCATTAATTGCCCATAAAGCCTTCTTAATCTCATCATCAGATACAGGAGCTATCAAAGCTTGAGACTGAGCATCTGAAACACTAGGAACAATAACTTGCTGAAGCTGAAATCTTGCATCCACTCTGCTAGAGAAAGAAGACCCCAACAGACCTTCATAATATTGGAGAATCTCAGCCCTAACAGCTGCAGGAGTGTCAAAAATATGACCATCATCACTCTGCAAACTCAGAATAGTATTTCGAGCTCTATGAATACACAGCTTTTGGTGGAAAAATTTGGTGTTTTGATCACCCAGAGCTAACCATTTCACCCTGGACCTTTGTTTCATAAAGGATTCTTCAGCAGTCCTTAATTCCACATATTTACATACCAACTCTTTTTCTTGGAAACATAAAGCCTCATCAGAAGGAGAAGTAAACAATCTTTCTTGCAAACTACACAATTCAGCCCGGACATCCAAAACCCTTTTACTAATGTTAGAATAGTTTTTCAGATTCAATTGCTTCAGAACACACTTCAATCTTTTTAGTTTGGAAGACAACACAAACATAGGCCTTCCTACCAAAGGCTCATTCCATGAGTTATTCAAAATCTGGCCAAACTCTGGATGTTGAAGCCAAAAATTAAAAAACTTAAAAGGCTTCCTCCTACCATTAGGGGGAACCATGGCTACAGATATAAGGCAATGATCTGACACACCTGGAGCAAGAAAAGAGGCTTCCGCATTAGGAAACAAATCTAACCAGGCTACATTAGTTAAAACCCTGTCAAGTTTACTTCTATTACTACCATCTCCTCCCCTTTTATTGGTCCAAGTAAACCAAAAGCCTTTAAAAGGCATATCATCTTGAAAAATATCCACCAAACATTCATTTAGATCAGAAGCAGCACCACCATCAAAACCCACTAACCGTTCTGTTGAAGTTCTGACCACATTGAAATCCCCAAGCTGAATCCAAGGTTTAGCAGAATCCATATGATACACAGAACGCATATCATTCCAAAGGACTCTTCGGTCTCCAGCTCTATTATGACCATACACTACAGAAAGGAAAAAATTACGTTTATCCTCAAGAAAGACCACATCCACCACTATAAGTTGATCGGAGAGGAAGACTATGGAAACTTTGAACACAGAATCATCCCAACCAAGGATAATCCTAGCAACAGGCCCATCAATATAGTTATGAATAGCTTTCCAAGAGCGAGGGAAACAACCATTCATAGTAGACTGAATATTATCCAAACGGACTTTAGTCTCCACTATACCCATCAGACTAAACCTATGTGCAAAGATAACAGATTTAACTTCTTTTTGTTTGAGAGGATCATTCAAACCTCTAATATTCCAAGAACCTACTTTAATCATTGACAATTTTTTTTCTTGTTCCTACCACGACCCCTGCCCTTTTGCACAGGAAGAGCCCCAATGCTATCCACCTCCGCAATCAGTCCAACAGTAAAATCAGTTACGGAAGGTAGAAAAATAGCATCCCCATTATCCTCCAATGCAGAAAGAGACTGCAGAACTGTAAATTTGTTGGGATCAGAAATACCCCCAGGGTCAAGAACCCTTTCAGGCCTCTGAATTGTTACAGCAGCTAGAGTATTATCCCCAGAAACCATTATCCCCACCTGCCCAGAATCACAATCCTGCAAAGCTCTTGGAATATCAATCTCAGCTATAATAGTATTAGGCCCAACATCCTGACCAATCACTTCCTGAGCCTGAGAAACAGTTTGCAAAGGATTCTGCTTGGCTTAACCACCCATACCTGCTTAGGATCCACCTTCACATTCTCAGAGGGGCTAACTTGGCAAGGCCTATGCCCAAAAACCTTACACTTATCACACTTCAAAGGCTTCCAGGGATACCAGGCCTTGATAGTAAATGTATCTCCATTAGCCAAAACTACATCAAAACTATCAAGTAACTCAGAGTTAACATCAACTTCAACACAGACTTTTGCATAATTCAACCGTTTACATGTCTCAGTCATACGATCAGCATAAAGGGGCCTACCTATCGCACCGGCCACATAGCTCAACCCCGGAGCAGTCCATAACTCCAATGGAACATTATATAGTTGAACCCAAATGGGTATTGTACTCACTAGTTCCTTCTGAAGACACATATGAGGGTGCCATTGCTGTAACACTAATAACCTTCCCCCAAAGTGCCATTGATGTCCTCTCGAATGATGAGGGTTTCTTTTTCTTCCAATTTTATGGTGGAATCTTAGAGGAACCTTCTTAATTTTTACAGATTTGGTATCTAAAATGGAGGTCCTAAAAGTAAATTTTGAGATCAAATATTTAAAAAAGACAGATCAATCTAAGATTCTCTTATAAAATACAAAAATGTAAAAAAAGAAAAAATACAAAAATGTAAAAAAAGAAGGAATACATTAGAAAATTTCTCCTCAATAGAGATTTGGCGCATTATAGAAATTGATTGGAGTTGCCCTGAGAGCTTCGAGGCCGTTGGTTGCGAACGATTATTAGAGTTGTTCCGCAAACAACCAGAGGTTCTGCTTGGCTAGTTAGCAGACGAGATGAGTTTTGAGCTTGTCTAGTAAATTAATGAGTTGAGTTCAATTTAGTTGAAACTCGACTCTATTACAAACGCTTGGCTCGTTTGTAGAGGCACAATTCATTTTATAGAAAACTGCATGGTAAACGAACCAAACTATATTGGCACATATGGTAAGGACAATCATATGCCAGAGCAACCAAAATGGGAAAGGATAGAAAGCCGCCAAATTAACCCATAAATTAGAAATAAAAGCAATAAGCCAACAATTCCTAGAAGCAGGATTAGGCTATCCACAATGGCATAATAAAAAATGGATAATCAAAAGTTGCCACATCGGCTTTTGATTATCCATGTAAAAGACTGCTAAGGTTAGCAATTTAGAGGTCTACAATGACATAATCAAAGTTGGATAACCAAAACTTATCACATCACCTTTTCAAATTACAAAAAATTAAAAACTGTGAACATAAAAAATAATTTTTCTAAAAATAGTTTTGAAACTAATAAAAACTATTTATTTGAAATAGAAATAGTTTTTGAAATTTTTTTTTCAAGAATAGTTTTCACATAAGAAAAGGTTTTTGAAAAAAATCATTTAAAAAATAGTTTTTCAAAAAAAGAATTGCATATTTTTGTATAAAAATAGTTTTTTTTTTTGAGAAAAAAACTGTTTTTAAAAAATATTTTTTTAGTAAAATGTTTTTTTTTTTGAAAATATTGTGAAAAAAGAGAGTAAAAGGGAAGAGAGAAAATGTTTTTGTGTAATGATAGATGCATTTGATTAAGAATATGTTGGTTCCACTAATTTGGTTATTGGCAAAAGTTTGCTAGTTTTGGTTATCCAAAACCTGAAATTTGATTATTTCTAACTTTAGAAACCTATTACTTTTGATTATGCCATTGTCAATGTTCTAAAAATTGGTAGGTGCTAGTCGAGCGAACAAGGGGCGCCTAGGTGACTGGTTAGCCGCCTAGGTGGGGACTAGGCGCCAACTAGTCGGCTGCCTAATCTAAGCGTTAGACCACAGCCTAGCGCCTAAGCGGGGACTAGCTGGTCGACTTTTAAAACACTGTCCATTGTGGATAGCCTTACAAAGGAAACTATCCAAAAGGACTCCCATGCTATTGTATTATCACTTTTTGTTAATTTGGGCGCTATTTGATAAAACTGAAAGCTAAAAAAATAAGTACCGAAAGTTAAAAAAATAAGTACTGAAATCTGAATGCTGAGTTTTGTAAGTTGAAAAGTTTGATAAAAATATTAAGCACTGAATTAAAATTAATAATGAATTGATTTTAGTTCCATTAGTTATAGTGATTCTCTTTTAATTTTACTAACGATCACCATGTAACTATGGTGGGGGTGGAGTGATGGTGGGTAGTTGTCGTGGTGGTGGTAGTGATGGTGTTGGTGGAGTGGTTGTGGCGGTGGGTGGTGGTGGTGGTGGTGGAGTGGTGGCGGCATTGGTAGTGGTGGTCAGGCAGCGGCGAAGACGAAGTGCTTGTGGTGGTGGTGTAGTGATGGTGGTAGTGGTGGCTGTAGTGATGGTGGTGGCGGTAGTGGCGACGGTAGCAGGGGAGTGTTTGTGGTGATGGCGGCATGGTGATAGTAGTGGTGGAGGTAGAGTGATAATGGTAGTGGTGGCGGCGACAATAGTAGTTGTGCTAGTGTGGAGGAGTTGTAATTCAGTCTCAAAGCTATTTAATTTTATCAACTTTTTAACCTACATTTTAAGACGCACTTAATCATTTAAGCAATATAAAATGTGATTATCAAATTTACTTAATCATTTATTACTAAATTCATTCAGTTTTAAGTATAGAATTTGTGTTATCAAACAATTTGTCTCTCTCTCAATAATGGAGCCATCGTTGTTTTCGTTTGGTTGGCATGTCGTGGTTCTCAATATGTCATAAAGGGTGAAGCTTATTTAAAAATAAAAAAAAAGCTTTTTGAATGATTCAGATTTGTTTGTGAGGTTGATCAATAGTAGGGATGATAATTCATTTAGGTAAGGATGGGTAACGGAAAATCCTATGCGTGGATATAGTGTTAATTGCTTTCAAATTGTGTTTATTATGAATAATTGATGATTAAGATTCAAAAATGCCTTTTAATCGGTGTGTAATTGGTTTCGATCAATATCAAGTTGCGTTAGGCCTTTTGAGGGCAGTTTGCTCACTTTACTAGGACACTTGAAACTATATCGAATACCGAATTCTTCATTCCATGTGCTAGTAGGTTTACACCTATGCGAAAAGTTAATTTTATTACGAACAAATTAAGGTTCGAGAAATTTCATATTGGGTAGTAATTTGCTTCTAGATTACATAACTAGATAATGAAATAAGAAGTGAACCCCCATTAAATGTTCACTCTCTCTACTCAACATAAAATAAATTAATGATACCCCTTTTTCTTTTTTGGGTGCTTTAGAAGTAAGACATTTCTTCCATAGTTATTTTTTGAGGTGATTAATCAGAAGAAAAAAAAAAAACAAATATTTTGCTCTCGCAACATGTTTGGGATTTAAATTCAATTAGTTCTACAAATATAAGTTTTCGAAAATGAGGAATGTTGCACAGTGGGTAGGAAAACTTTTGCATCCCCTCCTACGAAAACTATAAGAGAGAAACAAAAGAACTTGAGAGCTTTTAGTGTTCTTACGTACCCATTCACTGAGGGGAAAAGGTAACAAGAAGTCTGGGAAATATTCCTAAACTGATTTCCTTTACTTTGAAACAATTTCTTCAGCTCAAATTTTTTATAATTTGAGAGAGTGAGGAGTAGGTTCCAAAGACCGCCGATACCACACCAACTGCAATAATCAATATGCACAGCAATCCCTGCCAAAGAAAACACAAAAAAACATAATCAGTAGAGATTATCTCTATACGTAATTAATAAACCAACAACAATTGCTTTTACCTGAAGTCGAGTTATTTTCCCCCTCAAGATGCTCATAAAACAGGCACAAGGAAGTATCAAGGTCTGCAGTAGGAAATTTAGTGGGTAACTTTATTATAAGAATTTGATTTGTTGGAAACAGATAAAAAGAAGAGTCTATATATTCCATAAAAGGATAGGGTGAGGCCGGGTAAAAAGCGGGTGTTCATTAGTGCACTATATATAGAAACCGCTAATCCGAAAAAAGAATGATCTTATTTGGTAACGAGTTATACTTTATGATGGGGCAAACGATCTTATTCATAATCTTGCCCACAAAGCACCTTGCAAGTGAAATTTATGGACGGGTAAGACCCGCGATGCATAAATTTGAGTCTGCATTATGCATTTCATGTTTTAGGTACCTTAAAGTGTAAACATCTACGGGCACCGGTATACAAGTGCCAGTAAAACACACAGAGACTTACCACTAGCATTGTGAGTAAAGATCCAATGAATGCCATCACCAACCCTGTCAAATTGAGAAAGAGATCAAGATGAGCGGGGGTCCAAGGGAAAAAACTATGTTACGAAGTTATGCAGGTTAATCAATTGACATGGCGCAACACATTCCACTCGTGATCGGTCGAGTGTTAAAAAGTGGAATGGTTTGATTCAGTCGACCACTTAGCACCTCGGCTTCACAATTATGAAGTTTGGTAAAAAGACACCACGTCGGCTTAGCCGCCTGCTGTAACGATTCGAAGAGGATGAAATTGAAAGCTTACCAAAGAAGGGGATGGTGAGGCTCACAACCAAAGTAGAAATCACCAGTGCTGTTCTGATGAGGATTGAATAGATGTGAGATTTGAGATGGTTTGATGGTATCAATTCCTCTAGACTCATTGCTACGGGAGTCATCGTCAATGCATACGTACTCGTGATTAAGGAAATTCGGGAAAATTCTTGAATGTAATTAAGCATGGATCGAATTAAGCTAGACTCTAAAATTTCACAGCCATTGCTAGCTTTTTCACTTGAACCAGTGGAATCTATATTGATTCCTATGTTCAACTGTTCTGAAGAGTTCCCTAATATAGCAAAACCCGCTAACTCTATTGTAGAAAGGATATTTGGTAAATGGATTAACTACCTGCAAAAGAGAAAACAGGAGAAACAAGTTATCAGTATTATCGTTGGAAACGACTCTATATGTATACATATAAAATTTAGGTGGTAGTTTTGATGTCATATCATAGTTAAGTTTGCAACTTTTATTTTCACTTAGGAAAATGCTTTGAAGCCGTCCGATTAAGTGAAAATGCTTTGAGAAAGATGTACTCTCTGTAGCCGTCCGATGTCCTACATGCATCGTATGGGGCCCAATTACATCGAATGACTCCGGACACATCTGTTTCATGATTTGTGTCCGTGGACACATCTGCATCTATAAAAGTGCTCCTTCCCTTGATACGAAACACTACAGGAGCAAGCCAAACACAAAAGTTACCGTAGTCCAGACAGCAATTTTGGAGGCAACCAAATGCTGGGGCATGTTAAGAGTGAACTGAGAGAGTGTTAATTCTCCGAACATCATGTATCCCATCACTGCAACTCCAGCATACATCAGAGTACATATACCAAAACTGCATCCAGAATAAGATTTCAACAAAATAAAAATAAAAACCCAGAAGATAATCTTTTTTTTTTAAATGTCAAAGAATTACTGACCCTCAAACTCTGCACTTGAAAGCAAATTTCAAGGCTACCAAGGCTTCTTAAACTCTTAATGCATTAATTGCTCAAGAAAATCACAACCATAGAGTACGAATTTCTCCTTTTGCACAATTTGGTCTTCTCATCGTAAGCTTATTGATAACTAACTTCAAATAATTCGGGACAATTTGTTCATCAAAAACTCTATGCGACAAAGACAGGAGGTTTTTTGGTGAAACATTTTGGGGGAAGAATTTCTCAATATGACAAAGATCAAATTGTTGCAAAAAATTAAGTGGTAACTGCAACGAAAATATAAAGCACTGCAATATGTCATCACGAGATCTTGTTGTCACGATAATTTTTCTGAGTTTTTGTCATAATAAACCTGCGATTGTGGAGTTATTATAATGGAAAGGCCAATTGCCATAATATCATGAATTTATGATGATTGATGACACCAAAATACAGAACCAAACTTATTGTGGTGCATAGTTGACCTGGTCAAGAGGACTGCAGGGTATTGGCTTGGCTTTTCCATTGATGTGTAGATATTGGGAAAGACAGCATGTCCTGAGTAGCAGTAACCATAGAGACCAATTGCAACAGGAAGGGTTGCGAGGTTCAGTGTTGTCCCTTTGCTCTGTTCAAAGCTAATTTTGTCCACCAAGCCTACCCAGAACAAGCAAATGACTACCAGTATCGAGGCGATCACTCCGCCCGCTGAAAATAAAGGAGGCACAAACTGAGCATTCCTCGTGATGTGTCGAGATAGAACACAAGATTAAGAAGTGTATAACTGGGGGAAAAAAACTAGAATTTCAAAAGGGTTTCAAGATCTATGTTACGTATCGATGCGCTTGTGGACTCGGGAACCATGTAAGTTGCATGTTCTACGCGACAAATTCATCTACTCGGTGTTATGCACAAAGACATATGGACTCCATAATAGTTGTACACTTGGGATACTGCCTTTGCTCTTATTTAAGGACAAAGAGGTGTTCAGAATGGACAATAGCCTATTTCACCTGTAGTATGTGAATTTCAAACGAAGTTATCTAATAAGCTCAAATTACGATATTTCTTGCTAGATGATGTTCAACTACAACTTATGTACCTATGTCCTCTCTACCTTTACCCAAGAGTGAAAGAGTCTGACATTGTTCTTAGTCCATTTCCAATAGTTTATTTTACGCAAATGCAAGGACATTGATGCACTTACCGGAGATGTAACTGAGGACACTCAGGTCGCGTAGCCAAACAGTAGGAAGAACGGCAATGGCAGTCAACACCGCAAACAGATGATGCGAATTCAATTCATATGCGCCCAAATTTAATTGCGCGTTTGGAAATAGAGCCGACAAGTTATCACTCTCCAAAATAATATGCTCAACACAGCAAGCCTGAAGAGGAGAGAAGTTTGAGGTGAAATTAATGAGGGCTTTCTATTTTCTATATTTTTTAGCACAAGGAGTTCTTTGCGCTACTAGTAGTCCTTCAGTCCACAGATTTCCGAACAGAAGTGAGAACCAGAGATGTAACTTACATATAATTCCGCGTAAAGGATTATCTGCAGCCACCAATAAGAAAACAAATCAAAACCATAGGATTATAGTAACAGGACATGTTACAAACTTGCACTTCATCTAATTTACTACTTTTGTAAACCGTAAAAAGCGACTGTTCTCCAGAAATTTGCAAGGAGATTTTACATAGAAGCAAAAAAAATCTAAATCCCTAATATTTTTACCATTGCGAATTATGGACAATAAAAGAAATTTGTTCGCTTAGGGCCAATACCACGATATCCCTACCCCGGTCAACACCTCCCGCGACATCAAGAAACACCACTCCATCACCATCATAACAAAGAAAACTTACAAAACTAACTGCCTCCCGTGACATCAACAAACACCACTCCATCACCTCTCTCATAACAAATAAAACATACAAAACTAACCGGTCCATGTTCAACAATTCATAAATTTCAGTAATCAAAGGTTTGCATAATTTTCCCCATTTCAGTAGTTGAAGTTTCAATCCAGAGGTCAAAACTTAAAAATGAGGGCCAATTGTAGTAGTAATTCTACTAGAATGCTACCCGGAAAAAATCACGAATTTGCACCTTTTTTTTTTGTTAGTGAAATTTCACTATAGACCGAATTGTAAAAGTAAGAAGTTGCACAAAAAAATATACTCATTAAAAGAGGCATACGGAGATTGCTAAACGCCCAGCAGTACCGAAGGCGGCCTGGCCGATGTCTGGGTAAGTCTCGAGCCCAGGTTGGCTGTCCAAGCAGTAACGCAAGAGGAGTCCAGTGTAATAAGATAGGATTGCAAAAATAAACAAAACAGAAATCCCAACCCATCCACCTTCTTTCACGGCGTAAGGAGTAGAAAGTATTCCCACTCCACATAGAACATTCATGCCTGTCACAATAATAAGGTAACAATTAGTTTAGCTTATTGCAAACTTGGATTAGTAGTTAACTATTGAATTTGAAAGGATTGATTCTTAGCCCTTAGGCAATGTTTAGTGGAACCGGGGATCGTGTAGTGGTGCGCTTGGAATGGAATGTTTATTTCCTTGAACATATGTATGACTAAAAAATAACAGGTATACATCACAAAGAACCTTTATTCACCACGACTAGAAAACCAAGAAATGACTATTTAATTCCTTCCAACAGTTATAAATACCAATGAGGCAATGGAAATGACTGCGTAAACATACCGTTTAGCACAGCTTGGCCATACGAGCTCTGGCGAGTAGCAGGAATTTCATGTGAGTCAGCCTTGGTGGATTTCTTCACGGAAGCCTTCGTGGACGGAAGAGGAGGGAGGAGGGAATGGGAACTACGTCTCTGTTGCGGTTGTTGCTCATCTACCACTGTTGGCAGCAGAGGTTTAGCCGCAGATGGGAATATTTCAGGAGTGTGTCTCCTCTTCAGTGACGAGGAAAGAACTGAACCGCTTAATCTTGATATTGTAGGAGTGCCAAGAAAAGTGATATTCGGGGATGGTACACTACTATAAAGATCAATTGATTGCCTGAAATATTAGCAAGAAAAAAATTAAGTTCTTGTACTAGATGGAAAAGCAACGCACCATATGAGAAAAACAAACACATACTATTTGAGAGTTTCAGCACGTATAATAAGATCGTCTCCAACCCACTAGGCATAGATGGTCTGTTTGCAAAAATGACAAGCCCATGTGCCTTTTCAATCTCCAATGAGCTTTGTAACTCGCGAGGCCTTATTCCATTCTCACTAGCTCAAATGTAGCTTGCCCATTCTCATTGGGCAGTCCATATTCTCCGCCACCAACGATCTGTTCCTGTTCTCTAAAATTTACCCTTTTGCTATGTTATTGCAAACTTTACTCTGGCATTTTGGCATGCAGTGAGAGTTTATTGGTTTATCCCACTTCATCTTTGTTGATGACATTTTCATTACTTGTGGAGCTGATAATGAGACTTTTGAGTGATTTTCACCACTTCTCTGGTTTGCAACCTAACTTGGGCAAGAGTGTTTACTTCTTTGCAGCAGTTGATTCTGTAAAGGAGGAGGAGCTGAGAACTATTTCTTATATTCCTGAGGCTGCCCTTCCTGTGAGGTAGGTACCTTGGTGTCACCTTTGTTTCTACTAAGCTAAGATTTTCTGATTGCATTGTGTTGAAGGATAAAATGCTGAGGAGAATCTAGTCCTGGTCCAACAAGTTGTTGTCATATGGTGGGAGTACCCAACTGATTAGTTCTGTTCTGTTCTGTTCAACATCCCAGTGTGTTGGTCATCTATTTTCATTCACCTCAGAGAATCCTAAAGGGAAATTGAGAGTATTCTTAGCTCGCAAGAGTTTCTTGGAGTTCATTTGGGTTCCCAAGTTTGAAGGAGGTCAGGGTTTTGAAAGACTAAAGGGAAATTGAACAAGGTTGCTATGTTGAGGCTTTTGTCGGTTGTATGCAAGGAGTATATTCTTTCAGTTAAGTGGTCACATTCTTATGTGATCAAGGATCAGTGCATTTGGAATATGAGACTTCCTACGGATGCTTCTTATTTCCCAATCGTACCCAATTCAATTGACCCAATTCAATTGCAAAATCGATTATAATGTCTAATCGATTATGGAATTGAACATTAACAAAATGGATTACATATTTGATTAACCGATCGATTGTTCTCGATCATGATAGTGTGCACAATTGATTATATGTTATGAAAAAGTTATGAGTTTTTAGTTCAAAAGTTCTAAAACGGACCAAAATGTTATGGTACGCAATAAAAATGTTATGAATCTTATTGTTGTATAAGAGTTACAAGGTGTACCAAAATGTTATGAATCTATTGTTACAAAGTTAAGATTGATTAGCATAAAAGTTACTATATGCACTAAAAGGTTATGATTTTTAGGGAAAAAATGTTATGAATTCTATTGATGAAAAGTTACGAGTTTTCGGGATAAAAGTTGCAATCCACAGTAAATTGTGATGAATGATTAGATCTCGGGATAACTTTTTATGAGGTGACTTAATGTGAATCACAAAATAAGTGCATATAATACACATAGGTGTATTGAAGACTTTTCCCTTTGTTTGTTTGGATTCCAAGGACATTCCCTTAATCTTTTTGGACATGTTCGTTATGTACAGCAAAATGTTAAAAATGAAAAAAAACTACTGTGGTACATACTGTTTTTATACAATTCGGTACCTTACCTTTCTAATTTCGTTCCGGCCCACCTACGGATTGGTATCGAATGAGTATTGGACGTTACCGGTCATTTTATATACAGTCCGGATCAAGTCCACACCCTTACGGTCCGCATCCGTCCGCACCTCCTATTTCCCGATTGAATTTCGATGATCCGAGCCGCTCAATGTGTTCAGAACGTGATTTTAAGGGTACCCGCGAGAAATCGGCAAAAAAAATGACCGGGAAGGGCTTGATCTAAGCAGTTTTTTCATGAACCGTTCAAAAAAAATGCTCAGATCAAGCCTTTCCCGGTCATTTTTTTTGCTGATTTCATGGGGGTACCCTTAAAATCACGTTCTGATCACATTGAGCGGCTCGGATCATCAAAACTCAATCGGGAAATGTGAGAAATGGGGAGGTGCGGACCGAAGCTCCGGTCCACACCTCCTGACTTGATCCTCACTATATATATATATATATATATATATATATACACACACATACATATTTAGGAGGTAATTTCATAATTAAGTCATTTGTACTAAAAACTAATACTCTTATTTATTTATTTATGAATATAGGAGTTTCATAACCCTTACTATTAGTCCATTATTACTATTTTTAGTATATATTTTTGCATCGGTTGAATATTTTGTACTTTTTAAGCATACATATAAGTTCCATATTAATAGAGTAATATTTATAACGCAACATGTGCAAGACTACCCGAAATTATACCAGTACCGGTATGCACCGTACCAATAATAAAAATGATACAGTTAAAGGTATGTTATTTAGAACCTTGTTTGAGAGAGTTCAAGCGATCCTATTAATTTTGTCTGGCAAGCCTCATTAAATTTATTTTCTCATAAATATTTTAACCTAACCCCACCGAAAAAAATCCAACCCATTAAATTCTGTAACCTCAAATATAGGAGCGATCCTATTAATTTTGTCTGACACTGGGCAAGCCTCATTAAATTTATTTTCTCATAAATATTTTAATCTATCAACACCGAAAAAATTCCAACCCCGTAAATTCTGTAACCTCAAATATAGGTTCCTAAAACTCTTTATAATTTTTTCACTTATGAACCGCGATCCTAAAGCCGCCCTTGATTGTACTAATTTAAGGAACACGGAATGCAGAGTAGCAAAGATTACATGAACTGAGCAGAGCAAAACAGAGAGAGAGAGAGAGAGAGAGAGAGAGAGAGACCTGTAGCTTTGAGGCCATGTGGTGTTGAGAGAATCGGGTTTGCTCTTCTTCTGGTTTTGAGTCGAATCATCATTAGAAGTATCCGAATCGTCCCCCTCTTGTTCTCCCTTAGTAAATTCCTTTTCCTCATCTTCATCTTCTTCGCTTTCAATGTATAAACTCTGTTCTGAAACAGAACTCTTCATTTTCTCAATTCTCTCTCTCTCTCTCTCTCTCTCTCTCTCTCTCTCTCTCTCTCTCTCTCAGAAATCCTCTCCTCTCAGGTACTCGAAACTATCTGATAACTAAACCACCAACCAACTAAAGGTAGGAAGCCGAATTTCACGTGCATAATCTCTAACAAATACTAGGAATATTTGTACAAATTTGTAATTTTTTAAGTGTTCGAGTGTTGTTTTGTGAGTGAGTATGCACATGCATGGGACTTAGATGCAGTGGCCGGACCAGGATTCGAATAGGTGGTTGCGATGTTGGACGGGAGTCCACAGCAGGTGGTGTTACATAATATTCGTTGAAGTACGAAAAGAAATGTTACGCGTAAAATCGTACTTTCTTAAGCTTTGTTTTTTGTTATTAAAAATTATAGATTTTTGTTCAATTATTTTGTGGTCTTTAAAAAATTCTTTGAGACATTATGATTACGATTCGATCCGTTTATTTTCTAAATTGTTAATTTTTTTATTATCTGTGTATAAGATTAGTATAACATAATTTGTTATTATTTGTGCATGCAAATTGCCATCAAAATTTAAGGGAACGAGAGATTGAGCAACCTTGAAATTCCACGAAAAAAGAAAAGAAAAAGAGGGATCTCAATTTGAAGTTGTTGTAAGACTTATTGTATAGAAAAATGATTTTCGCACTCCAATTGTTTATAAATGCATTCCAAAAATTGCCATTTAGTGCATGTGTTGTGTGTAATTTTAAATGCTAAATGACAAATCTCGGAGTGAATTTATAAGAAATAGAGTGCAAAAATCAATAACCACATGTATATAAATTTATATTACAAGTTTTGCCCCAATATGGGAGTAGAAATTTAACCCACCCCTTTTTTTATTTATTACAAGTGGTAGGAGAGACAAATATTTGAATTGCATCAAGGGTACATAAGCTCACAATCATACTAAGCTCAATTTATAATCCAGTAAGGGAACATACAACCAAACAAACAAAATATGCAATTTATATTTGATTAGTTGTTTGTCTACACTGTACCATTCGAATGAAACTAGAGTAAATAAAAATTTAATTCAATTATATTTGTGAGAAGTATATATACAATATACCTCAACAAAACAAAATAAATCAAGCCTAATTGATTTTCAAACAGAATGAATATCATTACTTTATTCCGAAATCCGTATACAAAAAATTTCTAAATATTTGTGTCACGGTTGAATTAAAATCCTGGAGCCGCCCCTACTCTCCATTATGTTGGAACTCATACTTTGGTGATTGCTAGCGTACGTGAAGCAATGATCTTCTAATGTACCAAACAAACAAAATATGAGCCAGATTTTTCTTCTAGTTTTGGTATTACGGAAATGCTTCAATCAAGGGGATTATTTTATTAAAAGAGTTTACAAAACTTTTTTAGTGGCCAACCAATGATCGAGATTATAATAATGCTACGCTACAAACTTGATCACTCTAATCCTACACGCACATGCCCTACCACTTGCATTACGATGAATTTGTCTTTAGATTCCCAGTATCCACCATGTGGGGATGTAATACTATATTCATCTTCATTAATTAATTTTATTTTAATTTGGCTTGCTAATTGAAGCATTGTAAAAAACTAGTATTACTTCAAATCTCCGATTCATGTATGTCAACATGGAATAGATAACTCTTTTGCTAGCTGCACGGGCATATATAGCACGGCTTTTGTACTAGTACTAATAACCAGTCAAAATGCACGTAAACTAGTTATGCAGACACCTTGAGTTATGAAACAAAAAAGGAGAATCCAACCGTAGCATTTAGTCAGAGAACCTTTTTTTCATTATTTCTTACTATTACAATAGGCAATAAAGTTTGAATTCTCAACAGAAACTAACAAAATATTTATCCACTTAACATTTGGTATCTGAAATCAATAGAACTAACTGACAAAAATAAATTGGTACGTAAAAGTTTTAATATAATTTTCGCCTTTAGTGAGCTTGTTTTAATTTTTTGTCAAAAAATTTGTTGCTTTTGGTTTTGGGATTCATCTAATTCAGGCCAATCGGACTACTCAAAATTTTGACCCACAAAGGAAATTTTAAAAGATATGAAGGAAAAATGTCCAACAGTTAGCGAGGCCGCGAAAATAATGATGTGTAAATATTGCCAGCATGAGATGCCAACCACATTTTTCCATGCAAAAAGGAAAGAAGAGAAGACAAATCACTTACACACGGGCAGTTCCGGGGATAACTAATTAGACATCTAAAAAAATACCTCATAGTTCTCGATCAAATTTTAATGATCCGAGCCGCTCAATGTGATTAGAACGTGATTTTAAGGGTACTCATGTGAAATCAGCAAACAAAAAGATCGGGAAATGGCTTGATCTGAACAGTTTTTTGCTCAGATTTGATGAACGGTTCAATTAAAAATGGCTCAAAACAAGCACTTTACGGTCATATTTTTGTTAATTTCTTACGGGCACCCTTAAAATCACATTCTGCACACATTAAATGGTTCGGATCATAAAAGGCATCATAATATTGGGACAAGACTATGGAGTATTCTTTTTGTAGTGATCTTGGGAATGGGATAAAGTCACATATATAGTGCCCCAAAATACTCTATGTACGTACATCTACGTGTAATTATTCATAAACATTGTTGCTAGCTCGTCACATAGGAATGATCAGGGCCGGCTCAAAAGAGGCATGAGCCTTGAGCATTCCAAAAATCTCAAATTTTAGGGGAAACAAAATATTTTTACTATTTGAGTTTGAATATGACTTTTTTGCTTCTAGAAATGCAACACGAGTAATATTCAAGTGATACTCATGCGTTCTTAAGATAATATGTATTTGCCTATTTAAAGACTTTGTATTTTGTCTTCTTAATGTAATGATTAGTAGAATTTTATATTGGTTTGGCTTTCTCGTATTGTGATTACTGTTGTAGAAATTGTTAAGTATTAACTCTATAAGGGCACACTTTTTTTTATTAGGCCTTGGGTACTAAAACCCTTGGGCCGGCCTTGAGAATGTTCGGTGACACCCCAAGAAAAACAACAGAAAATTACCTGTGAGTCTAGAAAACTAAGACTTAATTCCCATTAAGGATGAACTCAATTTTTATTTACCTCTAAAGACAACATCATATGAAGATTACCCTTTTACCCTTAACTAAATATAATTTCAGACTTTATTATCTTTTCAAAGTTTTCATCACCCCCTCCCACCTCCACCGCACAACCACTTCTGACCGGCGACCACTCCGGCTGGTGACTTTTCTGGCGACATTTCACTACTTCAAAAAAATAGTGAAATTCATTACTCCTACTTCTCAAATTTCCCTGGTTTTCAAATTTCACAAATTTTTGCTGGATTTCAAATTTCACTTAATGTAAGCCTAGTTTTGGACTCCTTAATTCCCATTAAAGATTAACTCGAAACTTAGTTCCCGCTAAGTCTAGTTAGGAGTCGAAGTTGCCGTTTTGCCCTTATTTGTTGTTTTCGGTTGTACTCTCTCAAAAGTTAAGTGAAATTCACTAATGTTAAGCTCGCGAATTTCACTAATATGGGGCTCATGAATTTCACTAGCTTTTCGAACTCGTGAATTTTACTAGCTTTTAAACTCATAAATTTCACTAACTTGAAGCTCATGAACTTCACTAATTTGGAGCTCATGAATTGGTGATTCTATAATTTTCAAAACAAAATGACTTCTTGTGCAACCGTATCTCATACGGCTAGAATAGAGCTATTGAACACCATGGGAACCAGGTTTATTGCCCTGTTAAGGTTCATCATAATTGTAAAGGAGAAGGACACAACTGTTCCTAAGGAGGTGGACACAGCTGTAGCTGATCTCAGCTCTTCTTCAACTAATAAAGAGGTGTCCACGTTAGCTGGTCCTAGTGGGTCTGTTTTGTAGTTAACAGAGTTGGTTAAGTGAGGTTGGTTAGTGAGTGAGTGGACAGGAGAGTTGGTTAGTGGAGAGAATAGTTTGTTAGCTTTAGAATGGTTGTAATCGGTTGCTAAGAACATCAAGCAGAAATGAATTGAAACTCTAAGGTTCCTCTTCTCTCTCTCTATGTTTATTTTGTTCTCTCTTTCTCTCTTTCTTGATCTTGATTTGATTTCTTAAGGTGAAACCCTAACAATTTTACAAATTCTTTATGGTATCAGAGCCCTAGTGACCAAAGTCCTCGATTTGGTTCAAGATATTCAAGCTCCGATTTAGATCTACTCAGTTTTCTTCACAGAAACGTCAGCGCCTTCGAGTTCGAGTGATACTGATGTTACGATGCCTCCAGCCCTAGCTTTTCTGGTGTCCAATTTTTACTCTCTAGTCACGATAAAGCTGAATTCCAATAATTTTCTTCTCTAGAAAACTCAAGTCTTGAACGCACTTTGGGCAAATGGCTTCATCGAGTATGTTAAAAGTTCGATTCGTTCACCTCCTATGCAGATTAGAGATTCAAGCAATAATCTGGGAACGAATCCCGCCTTTCTTACTTGGAAACTTATTGATAACCAGCTACTCTCTTGCTTAACTGCAACACTGTCGTCTTCTACCTTACCTCTTGTTCTAGGGTTAGAACATGCTTCTGATGTCTGGAATAGTCTGGAGAATAAGTTTAACTCTCTGTCTAGATCTAATCTTCATGAACTCAAACAAATGTTATACAGTTTTACAAAGACAGACACCATGGAAAAATACATCACATTAAGATTTGTGCACAGAAGTTGAGTGCAGTAGGTTATAGAATTGATAACGATGATATGGTATTTCATACCATTAATGGACTGCCTAAAGAAGAATATGGTTCTTTAAAACAGACTTTGAGGACACACAGAGATCTACAATTTCATGAACTAGTGTCTATCTTAAAAGCTAAAGATCAACAGGAACATAAGTCTAAGGCTGATACTGGGACTAGTAATGTGTTTATTGCCAAACAAAAGTTGCAAGATCTTAGTATGTCTGGTGCAAGTGGAACTTCTCAATGTACTTTATCCCAGACTGATAATAGTGGCTCTACTTCTACTGCATTAGTAGTTCAATCTACACCTCTAGCTCAGTCGTCTCACTCGCAGTTTTCTCAGCCTCAAAATTTTCCACAATCACAAGCACAAATGTTTCAACCATCCCAAGCACATATGTTTTAACCTGTTTTCCACAAGCACATTTCTTTCCACAATCTAGTCACAGATTCAACGACAACAACAGAAACAGATCAAGGGGACAAGGATTTGTATCCTTTCCAAGGCCAACATGTGAAATTTGTGGAAAGGACAATCACTCAGCTCGCACTTGTCGTTGTAGAAACACACAAGCATTTGGTTTCACAGTCCCATCTCCTGGTTTTATAGCACCTGGCATGGTTTCTTCACCTGGTTTATATCCATCTTATGGTTTTCAGTCTCCTAATATATGGAGGCCTGACTATTCTGCTCAGTTTTCAGTCCCAATGCCTTTTGCTCCAGTGTCTTCACAAGGGCCAACTCATACTCATTTTCTATCATTTGGTCATAATAACACAGTTGGTTATGGTGGTGGTTTTAATGGTCATTTTCCTACTTCTGTTGGTCCAAGTTCTGGCATACAAAGCAATAGCTATCCTATTGGTTCAAGCTCTGACATGCAAAGCAGTGGTATTCGTAGTGCTGCATCTGCGTTTCCCTTACATCTTCTCTAACTAAAATCGCTTGCCGTTTATCACTGCGCACTCCACTTGCTGCCGGTGGCTTCTTGAGTCGTCGGTTTCAAAGCTTTGATTGGTAGGGGGTTAAACAAGAGAAAAGGTCAGGTTGCTCAATGACAGATGGGAGTGTATGTTTTATTTTATTTTGTTTTTGTCTGGATTCAGTATGGGTTCTGTTTGAATTTAATCCAGTGGGTTATTGATTTTCATCGATTTTTGATGCTATCTTTGATATGGAGCTCTGCCATCCCGCCCGAGGCATTTGGTGTCTAGGTACTATAGCTCCACTTATGCTAATCCTTGTTGATAATAGTGTGGAATGAGCGATGACTCTTACTTAGATGTTAAACATTAGTTTCGTCTCTTTGTTTTTCCTGTATATCGTTAGCTTTAGGATTTGGTTGTGTTTTTATGTCTCTGTATTCGGGTGGAATATGTTATGCCATATTGCTTGATCTGTATTTCGATGATAATCTGTAGATGTCGTATAACTTTTATAAATTGGTATGCTTCTCCCGTTAAAAAAAAAAAATTAAAAGCAAACCTACTTCCTATCTCATTTCAGTGATGTGCATGGGTTAAAAATTAAGTAATGAATTTAATTATCCTCCATACTTATCACCACACAATTTGGACGACTTCAAGTCAATAAAAAGCATATATAATAATACTATCCAAAAATTGATAATTAAAGAATTAATCTATCAATTATTAAGTCTGTTAAATACGTAGTACCAACCCGGAAAGCATAAAACTGTGTTCCAACCAATAGTGCACCGGTAGGGTGCATATGAGTGTGGGTCCACTCCGGAATCACATAACTAATTCAACCTATTCCTTAAACAGTAATGCTACACACACAGATTTTGTGCACAGATTTTTTGTGGAGCTCACTATGGGTCCCACACAAATAATCCGAGCCGTTCATTAAATGTAAAACATTTTTTCAAGGGCCCCCGCAAAAAATCAGCTCAATCCAATATCTATAAATGTTTAATTCAATCATTTAACTTTTCATTATCCTGAGATTCGAATGAAAAGTTAAATGATTGAATCAAGCATCTATGAGTATCGGATTGAGCTGATTTTTTGTGGGGGCCCTTGAAAAAATGTTTTACATTTAATGAACGGCTCGGATTATTTGTGTGAGACCCGTAGTGGGCCCCACAAAAAATCTGTGCACAAAATCTGTGTGTGTAGCATTACTGTTCCTTAAATTCGAAATGACTTTTAGTGTTACGAATTGGAAAATTAGCTCAATCAGATAAATTTAAGTGGGCAATCCCCATTGTCTTATTTTTTTTCAAAATTCAGTCAGAATTCAAGGTTCTAAATTATGAATGAAAAATTAAATGATTGGGTCAAGTGCTTGCAATTATTCAATTGAATTTATTTTTCTTCAAGGCAACTGAAAAACTAATTTTACAATTAATGAGTTGTTCGGATCATTTGCGGGACGTTAGTGTGGGCCCACGCACATATGTAAGACAGCGGTAGGTCAGTAGTCGAGTTGATCGGGAAATGAGAATGAATCCGACGATTATGATTCCAAAAAAATCTGCAGACGAATACCTCTAATCTTGGAATAATGATGGCTCCACGTCGTCAAATCACTAGGTTATGCAATCCACGTGTACATCACATTCTTATAGTGCTGATATTGATCAATTCATCCATCATAATAAGAATCAACTAACGTTATGTCCGTTCGATACACGGAAACGAAATAAAACATCATTGAGAATTTTTTTCTGTGTTGCCCTCTGCTTTAGTGAGTTGGCATATATAGCTCTTAAAATTTACTATCTTTTCTCAAAAAGAATTAAGGAAATTCTTAAAAAAATAGATTGAAAGGAAAATGATAGGTTTCATGAAAAATAACGTATATATTTATTATGTTATTAATTAAACTTAGTTAAAAAATGTAGAATAATAAATAAAAAGATGTTAAATTGATAAAATTTCATGTAGGAGAGAAAGTCAAGGATTAAACTTCTTCTTCTTCTTTTTTTTTTTTTAAATGTTAGGTAACTACATTCTTTTTAGTGTATGGTATAGATTTTAACGTATATGGAAAAACGAGTTTAACTATAACAAATAAAAAAAAACACTTTTAGCTACGAAATCCAAAATTTGTCACCAAATAGTAATAGTTATATGTATTAAATTTAGCAATATTATTAATGAAATGATAAGTGGCGCAGTGGTGCTGGGAGTGGATGGATACAAAACGGTGGCCCATACCTGTTGTCCAGCAGCCATTCAGAATTTCCGTAAACAGGCCTGACAAAGCCCATCTAAACCTGATGCTTTTATGCAGCTAGCTTAAAACCCAGCCCATTTAAAGCCCATGAGTAACAGTTAAAACCCTAGAGACTACTTAAAGCCCAGTAGCAACCTCATGAACAGGCTTTGAGTAAAGCAAGTGCTAAGTTTTTTTGTTTTTTTTGTTTGGTACACAGGAATGAAAAAACAACTAAAATCTGTCACAAGTCACTCCCCTCGTATCCGCCTCAAGAAAGGGAATGAGATCATCGGGAGGAATGATATGAGAAACCATCTTGTGCTCTTGATCCATGCTCATGTTCGCTGGTCTGTCCACAACCTTGTTGCAAGTGCTAAGTTGCTAATTTTAAACTGATTGATGCATGCATGTCTCGTTTAGTTAGTAATTAGTGAAGGAGTTAAATGGATTTTTTTTTTCATTCATTTCTACACCATTTTAACTTTGCGTACGTTTTCCAATCTAAAAGCTCTGTATTATTTTCTTCTATCTATCTACTAATAATAAATATTCAATTGTGGATCGGGAACAGTTGTCAATAAAAATGAGTTCTAGTTATTGGAATTCATATATGGTAATTAAGTACCAGAGTATATCATTACTTAGTTTAATTTCTCAAAATTCTTAACAAACTTTAATAATCTACTACGTACAACTAGCTAGTCAATATCTAGCCTTTACATATAATTTGGTTTACTTCATTCACAATTTTTTAGCAATATTGAAATTACCTTCTTATCGTTACCTGGCCGGGCATTGCCCTTTTGGAGTAGCTTGATTAGAAATAATTAACCAGTAAGTGCCTCATGAAGTTGAATCCGGTTATAAATTCAGATAAGATTATATGAAGTGTTGCAATAGAGATGAGTCAAGCCGAGTCGGGAGAGGACTAACTCATTTTAAGTCTGGTATATTTATCAGATCACACGATCTCGATATCAATGGTTTCAAGTTTTTTGTTTGTCATCTCAATTATAAAAGAACGTTATTAGTGTTTACACCCAATTTCTCCCCACCCTCGCAAGTCCAATTCCAAAACAATGCACCGCATGGTCTCCCAGATCCGTTTGTCATGCACGGGTATAACCAAATGACTCCAACAACCTCACCATTACAAATTTCGTGGCACAACAAAGATTTCTAGTTGTCTTCACAAGTCCCGATGGGGCATCGATAGCAGTTTCAAGCACAGAAAAATTGGCAGAGAGGATTACAGATCGAACACTGGGCAACAGGAAATGTTACAATACATATCCCTTATTTAGGTGTGTATTATATGTACCCCCAAAATGTTATGATTTATAGAGAAAATATTATGAATAGTATTGCTAAAAAATTACGATTTTAGTATAAAAGTTACGAATGCACCAAAATGTTTTGAATCGTAATGAAAATGTTACGAATTGTATTGTAAAAAAGTTATGAGTTCTAGAATAAAAGTTATGAAACATACTAAAATGTTATGAATGAACCATACAATAAATGCATATATACAGTACACACTTTTAAGGGATGTATATTGTAGACTTTTCCGCAGTTGTTTGGTCTCTGCTTGAATAATATTGAAGAATACTACTCCACACACTAAGCAAAATTAACAAGACCACAATACACATTTTATGTCCGGATGTACGAATGCGGTATGCACCTGTTGAATTGTACATTAATTTACAACATCAACTTTCAATTTATAAGACTTATTATATGCGTCTTTTTATCTTAATGTTATGAGTTTTCAAGAAAATATTAAGCTTTTATGGAAGTACTCTTGAATTTCTATTCAAGAGTTATATGATCAATCCAACTAAGGTGATGAAATGGCTGCCATATCGTACAAAACTAAAGAGAAAGTAAATTGGAGCACTTCCCAAGAAAAATATCATGTAATTATTCCGAGAGTAAAATATGTGGATATAATGCAATGTAAGACTACGTGGAAAATATCCTTTCTCCTCTCAAACCGACGAGAAATTTTTCGGTGCGGGATGGGTATATACTACGTGGTGTCTGCTCAGCATATTCAGACCGTCAAATGTACTTTTGAACAGTTCAGATTGAAACTCTCTCTCTCCTCTCACCCACCACTCAATCTCTCTCATTTTTTTCTCTTCAAATCCAAGTCGTCCAAAATTGCAATGGATGGCCCGGATACGCCGAACGGGCACCACGTGGCACCCACCCGGCACTGTAAAATTCTTCCGCAATGGCCAACATTTTTTGAAAAAATTTCAAAATGGCACCTAAACTTTTGCTCTAATATCACAGAAACACCTAAACTTCACTTTATATCAATTAAACACCTAGACTTCCAAAATCCTCAAATTAAGACACCTGCCTTTATTTTCAGTTCAATTTGTCAACAAACGTGGTGACGTGGCATTATTCTCCCGTTAACTGCCCCATTGTCACACAACACTCAGTCATTGCAAAGCACACGATCAAAATCCCCTTTTTTCTCTCTCTCCACACCCCCTCCCTCTTTCATCAGAACTCATTTTTCTACATGTCACCCTCACTCTGGTTAATCAATTCCATTTTAATAGCCAAACTTGTTTCTCTTCCACAAAAAATTTTCCTTCTATTTTTTCCCAATTTGTTCCATAAAACAAAAAATCCAGGAACAAAAAAACCACAAAAAGTATCACAACTATCAAAATCAAAATCTTATCACAATTATCAAAATCAAAATCTTTCTCTGGTTATTACTGGAATTGGAGGAATTGGACAAATTGAAACTGAAGAAACACTGAACCGTACCGTGATTGGTGGGGCCAAACGGGTGGGAGAAGGCATCGGCGTAAATCGACGGGTACGCGGTGCAATCAGAGAAGTTCCCGATGGATCCTCTGGTCAGGTAGTACGACGGAGGCTCGTGGTACACAATGCAATCGGTGTGCTGTTGTACAGTGACTGGGATTTGGTAGTGATGTACAGAGAAAGAGAGAGAGTGAGAGAGAGAGGCAATGGAGTTACCCGCTGTTGCGACAGCCTCAGAGGAGGAGTAGGAGTGGAGGGGAGTTAGGCGGTGGAGGGGAGGAGGGAGGATCAGAGAGGGGTGGAGAAAGAGGGAAGGAGGCATGGAGAGAGAGAGAGAGAGAGAGAGAGAGAGAGAGAGAGAGAAGGGATTGTGTGCAATGAGTTTACTTCCTAACATGTCTAGTGGGCTCATTTAACGCCTGAAATGTGCCACATTAGCAGATTTGGAAAGAAAATGGATAGAGGCTAACGGCAGGTGTCTTAATTTGGAGATTTTGGAAGTCTAGGTGTTAATTGATATAAAGTGAAATTTAGGTGTTTCTGTGACATTGAAGTAAAAGTTCAGGTGCTATTTTGAAATTTTTTCACATTTTTTTTGAATGGCAAAAAATAATTTTATTAATCTTTAATTGAAACAAATTACAAAAATTAATAGGACCCTAAGCACAAGGCATGAAGTTGCAGAGCAAACTCACAAAGATGCGACTACACACTCCAACAATCATATGCCGCAATGATCCATAGGAAAAGAATAACAATCCAATGTTGGCAAGAAGCCAACTATAACAAAACAACACCACTCCCAAAACTCAACCAAGGCAAAACAACACCAAGAGACACAGACTCTAACACCGTGCAAGAGAGTCTGAACCTTTGCCATTTCATCATCTTCCTTTTTCCATAATCATGATTCTTCGAGTAACGTCCTCATCCCCACCCATATGATCGAGGCCCATGATCTTGTTTACTAATCAAACAACCTAAGACTCATTTAAAAAAATGTTGTTAATGCCTTCAAAAGAAATGGCTAAAGTAGCAGCTGCAAAAGTAGATCTGTACAGAACACGATTTCCCTTCTTTCTTCCACCTCTCTTTTTGGATTTAGAAATGCATTGCAGTCTGTGTTTGGACTATAGAGATCAGTCGGGATAATCTCAGCCGTCTAAAAGTTTTTTAATGGTTAGATTTTGGTGAAAGACTCATCTTGTGGGAAGAATCGAAGAGTCTTTTAAAAATCTAAACCATTTATTGCCAAGACAAATTGATGAGAGGAGGCTGCAGAGACTTTTCTACAGGTCTAATTGTGGAGAAGCCGGATCCATACCCAAAGTAGTTGCAAAACCAAACCAAAACGAAAACCAATGGACAAAAATATGTGGAACTAGCTGATGCTGACTCGTGATCAATTAACCTTCTCATCAAATGCTGCCTGCACTCATTATTACCGTGGTCCCAAATAAGGCGTACTATTCTTTATGCTTCTGAGTCCTGACCATTCAAGTTTCTGGTTTATTTTGGTTTTCACATGCACTCCAGAACTCTGCCCACAAGATCATTTAAGGAATTACTAGAACAATTCGAGTAATGACATACAACAGCAAAAAAAAAAAAAATTGCTAGAAAGGGGTTTAGATTCTTTTCATTAATTACTACATTGTAGAGTCAAAATTTTCTCACAATGTAATAAACTCTTAGTACTGGTAAGAGATTTATGTGGACGCCATACTTGTAAGATAGCTCTTGCAACTTTTCAAAACAATGCTGGGAGATGATCCGTTTCTAAAAAGAAAATGTATACATCATGGTACTGTAGCAGATTTAAGCGTTACATCATTCCAAACAAAAAAACCTGACAAATTCTGAATCTTTTGTTTAGCAAAAGACTAGCGTCTTACCCGTTGGATGCACGTGGACGAAAAAACCAACAGTGTGAACTTTTTCTTATTATCATGTACATCATTGAATTGACATGTATGGCTTTGGGAATGTACTTCATTTTCTCGCAAACTAATTAAGAAAATTTCACAACAATAAAAAAACAAAGAAATGAAGAAAAATGATAGGTTTCAAGAAGTATTTGTCATGTTATTGATTATTGAACTTGGTTTCCTTTCCAAGCAAAATAAAGTACTACCTCCATTTCAAAATTAAATGTCCGGTCCGCAAAACAAGGACTTAAAAATAATACCTTTCCTACAAGAAAAAATTTCATATTTTTTCATAAATTAAAGAACTTATGGATATTTGGTAAATTGTTGAAAAAAGTTTGAATTTTTCTTAAAAAATTGGTATTGTTTTGAAGTTCTTGTTTTGCAGACCAGACATTTATTTTGGGACAGAGGGAATATATTTTTTACATTTTGTAAAAGGTGTTGAATAAAGAATAAAAAGATGAAAAAAATGAGAAAATTTCATGTAGAAAAGAGAGTTAAGGAGAGAGCTTTGTTTTTATTTTAAACAACTAGGTACTATGTTATCATAGTACTTGATCATTTAATTGCAATGACATTTTTTGTGAGATATTATACGTTTAATTTCATGTCCAAAACCCATAGGAAAAATGGCTAACATCGCAATTAATACCGGTTGGGACCGCGATCTATATAATATAGGAAGGGATTAATTGAATAATTAGTACTAGCTATAACTTTGCAAAAAAAAAAGGGCCAACATTGTTTTACTTATTGTGCGTATATGTGTTACTATTAATTTTGCAAAAATAGGGCAAACAGGAAACCTTACTTGGACCATTTGGGTCCAGTACTTGAGAGTTTTGAAGTTTGTACAATGTTTATAATTATATAGGCATGAATTTTGCAGATCTCTCTCTCTCTCTCTCTCTCTCTCTCTCTCTCTCTCTCTATATATATATATATATATATATATATATACACACACACATACAAGGACATTTCTTAGGGGGGACCATGCGATTTCTAGCGGTCCTTAATTTTGATGAAAGGGGTAACTATAAGGTAAAAGAATAAACTTGAAAGGTAAAAGCAGATTCACAAAGGAAAATGATAATGTCAAAATCATTTTTGTTGGTGTCAAAATTATTTTTGTTGGTATCAAAATTTCAATGCACAAAAGACTTGTATCATTTGCAATATACAAGACTTTTATGCACTGAAATTTTAATACTAACAAAAATAATTTTGACATGATCATTTTCCATTCATAAATCACTACATCTATATAAAGCACATAGTACATTGTATCAATAAATAACAAGTAGTACTAAGTTGTTGGCCAATAAAGTTGCATAGCCTAGCCTAGCCTTGGGTGTGACAGGGGAAGAGATAGACTACATAGGTATATGGACACATACTATGTTGTGTCTAATATTTTGTGCTTTATTTTCGGCAAACGACGCAGATCACCTCCCTATAACTTTGGAATTTCGAATTTTACTTTCCTGATATTTGGCAATAACCAACTCAACGACTTGTGGTTTTGGACTATGTTTTTCGTACATTAGAGTGGATTTGGATTAAAAAGTTAATTTTAAATTTTTTTTTGTGACTCTATTTATTTAATTTTTTTTCGTATTTGTTAGTTTTGCGTAAAATTTTAGCGACTTATTAAATTTGTCTCGAAGAGAAAAATAAAAAAAATAAAAAAAGTAATCGAAACTCATAATTTTTTTTAAAAAGACAAAAATAAGTAAAAAAGACTATGAAATGGGAAAACAAATTTTGAATAAAACCAAAACAACAGAAAGTAATCTTTACTTTTTAATCCAAACCCACCTTAGACGTAATTTAATTTGTTTTGGCAATCCACGATTCAAAGTCATAGGTTGTCATAGACAAGTTATAAGTTACAGTAGTAACCTAAAATTTAAAAAATGAGGAGAAAGATCTTTAGAAGCGATTGGATGTCCTTGATGATCTGCCAACCCTAGCTAAGTCAGGTCACCTGTCAATCTCTTTTTTTCCAAAAACATGTTTAATACTCCACTTGCTTTAGCAAGGCCATGGAGCCATCAGTGTGATGTCAGTTTTAAAGCTAAAGATGATGTAAGACTTTCGAAAAGTACGTATCCGCAAATGATACTATTTGTATACAGCCCTAATTTGGGAGGTCACATTAATGAACAGCTGAAATTCTGGGTTTTGATCCTTTGTTTTATCAAGAGTGTTGAATGGTGTCTGTAGGTGTTTTTTGGGTTTTGGGTCTTTGTGGTTGGGTGGGAGTTCTTTTAGGTTTGCATGCTTCTTGCCCATTCTAATTAGAGTCATTTTCTTGTAATTTGTTTTCAAAAATTAATAAATTTTCTACCATGTGTAAAATGATTAATAAATTTCTACCAGGTGTAAAAAAAATCGGATTTTGACAATCAGGTCTCCTTGAATTGATGAAATTGATCGAAACTTATGTGGAACTCTTTTCCACACACAAAGTGACTCTCTCTCTCTCTCGAAACTTATGTGGAACTCTTTTCCACACACAAAGTGACTCTCTCTCTCTCTCTCTCTCTCTCTCTCTCTCATATGGACTTCCAAAACGTACAGTTCCAAAACTACTTTACATAATAGGTGTTGGGGTATTTGACTACAACATCATCAAATGTTGTAAGAAGTGTTGCTCCAAATAGCAATCCAAGAGAGGCCGGTTAATTAGGTATTTCAAATAAAATGCAAAATTAAAAACTAATTGCGAGAATAGATAAAGAAACAATGAACACAGCAGATTGAGCAAGCTCGAAGCAGTAACAAAGTTGTGTGAGCGAGCTCAAAAGCCCAATTACAGCAGATGCAAATAACTAATTAACAGATTTCTTAAGACTTTAATATGGAACTAATCAACTAATTATGCAAATTATTCAACCACAATGCTGATTTCAATGATATATCATTCTACTCATGCAATATTGATATGTAAAACTGAAAATAAAGAAAGTAGGGAAGAATTAATCGAACGCAAAGATTTATAGTGGTTCGGTCCGCAATTTCACGACCTAATCCACTTTTCAAGTGTCTAACTCGGGATTTGTTACATCAACTCCAATAGTTACAATTCTTCTAGCTTCGCGGGTGTTAGGCTCCGTTCCGAAAATCTTCTTAAAAAATAAGTACTTATTTTGCCACTTCTCATTCAAAAATAAGAAGGGTCATTCTATAAAACCCAAATAAAAAGTTCCTTTCACATTTTCAAACTCAAAAATAATATAAATGAAAAAAAAAATTCAAATTTTTTTTTACACCGTATTAAAGATCTCAATGAGATCTATCAAACAAGTTCCATAGTGATAGAAAAATTATTTGCGTAACACATGATTTTTGAGCTTGAAGTTGCCTTATACAAAAAAAATAAGACTGTTGCTATGATAATGGGCGCCGGCGGAGGGAAATCGTACCAGCGGCTGCGCCGGGCCTTCTCCGGCCACCGGACGACCGATCCGAGCCGTCCAAAAATTCTAAAAAAAAAAAACCGAGGGGGCCATGCACGGGAATCAACGGCATCCGAGGTGTGTAGAGTGCTTGATCCGAGCACCCCTTTTCCGTGTATATATGCCCCCTCGGTTTTTTTTTTTTTTAATTTGTGGATGGCTCGGATTGGTCGTCCGGTGGCCGGAGACGGCTCGGCACGGCCATCAGTACGATTTCCCTCCTCGGCGCTTATTGGTACCTATATAAATTCTTCAAAAATAAGCACCTCTTTCTTATCTTTGTGGAACAAGCCTTATTATTGAACAAAAAATAAGTTCTTATTCCATTTCTGGAACGGAGCCTAAGACAACCTTTATAACGAGCAATTTATCCCCCATCGCCCCGACTAATTTTGACTCCAGTGGTAGCCACATTTAACCCAACTAATTTTTTACTCTGGTTCTAATAACACCTAACCGCAAATGATTTTCCCTCCAAAACCACTCATAAAAAAATAATCTCTCACAACAGTATGAATAAAAATGTACAATTTCTTTTACAATTATGGCTCAAGAACAACTCTCAATCTATGAAAGTATTCAAGATGCAAGCACGAAATTGAGTACATGAATTTTTTGGAACGAGCTCTCCATTGAAATATTTTTCTTAAAAGTTCACCTCTGTTTTCTTTCTCTATTTATTCTTGGAGGATAAATTATGAATAATGGATGCTCCACTAGCCGTTGAAATGATTGTGCTCCACGGAAGCTCACTCCTTACTTCACATAATCTTCGGTCAAACTTAAATAGAGAAAGGAGTGAGCTTGTTTCTAAACATTTTCATCTTCCATAAGCAATCAACCTTCTTTCAAATAATCTTCAGTCAAGCTTTCAATTAGCTATTGTAGATAATAAAGCTCCAACTAATCTTCTATCTTCCTCCTTGATTAATATTGCTTCCATAGGAGTCCTTATGGGTAATCACAAATTAGGAGGAGATTTGTCCTTAATCTTTTTTCTTTAATTTTAATCTTGACTATTAAAGATAGTGATTTGATGTAGACTCTTCTTTGTGTAACTTAATCAAATTCTACAAAACAAACATTATACAAATCAATAGCAAATACCATAATATTAATTATATTTTCTCTTTGACAAAATATACTTTGTTATCATCAAAATCAATAAGGTATTATAAGGAAACCTTTGGGCTAACTAGAAAGAAAGGAGGAGGTTCAAATAAAGCAATACTGTTGGGAGTCTGATCCGCCTAAAGTTCTCCCGTGTGCACGTAGGCCAAATCCATTGGAACTTTCACGGAATCCACACCATATCGCGTTGACCCAATATAAATTGATTGACTTACATTCACTTAAAAAAACTAAAAATCTTGTAAGTGGTGAGCTATCTAATTACTCCATCCGTCTCTTATTTAGAGTCCAGTATTCTATTTTGGGCTGTCCCTTAATAAGTGTCTATTTTATAAAGTTAGTGGGTAAAAATTGATACATTGTCTATTTTGTCCCTAAAAGTATAGTCCATTTTGAAAAGCAGATGAGTAAAAATGTAATGATAATTGGTAAGTAGGGAAGGTGGAGAAAAAAATTGATGTGAAAGGTATAATGATGATATCTTTTTAATAAGTTTGAATTACGAAGCAGGACACTTAAAAAGGGACGGAGAGAGTATATATTAAGGTCCAATGTTTTTTCTATTTATCCGATGTGGGGTTCAATCATTCCAACAATCTCATCCTTACGTGTGAACCATGCATTGGCCCTAGCTCCGTCCAGGCTAATTCACTACACCCACTCCATCGAGAGCCACCATACTCCACGATAGTCTCCGTACAAGCTCAAGACCATCGATGCTTCTAGGAGAGTCTGCCCATAGATCGTCAACCATCAGCTCTGATGGCACTTGTTAGGAGTCTGATCTACTTGAGGATCTCTTGTGTGTGCGTAGGCCCAATCCGTTAAGGGGTATCTACGTAATTCACATCACATCGCCTGAACCCAATATAAGTTTAATGATCCATATCCTCTTAAAAGACTAAGCCCTGTAAGTAGTGAGCCATTCAATTGTATATTAAGATCCAACCATTTTTCTATAAATTCTGTGTGGGACTCAATTCTTTATTTTTGCAGATTATGATATTCTAGCTTTGCAAAATCAGGTTGGAGTATTCACCAAAAATTCTAAATAACAGATTCTTGGATTCTATGGAATTTAAAAAGCTAAAGAAGGAAGAAAATTTTAAAAATTCCAAAGCTGGATTTGGATAGCTTTTGGAGCTTTTCGAACAATGTTTTAGGTTTCAAGGCTTATAAAAGCTGATTTCTCATATATATTTTTTTGCAGTAAACTACAGGTTAATAAAAGTTTCGCAGCATTGGTACATGTTTATCTATTTTTACTAAAATCTAAAACTACAGCAGAACATGAAAATTGAATCTAAAATCTATATCCACAGCTATCGCAAACACGTCCAAATACTTCCATTCAGTTGTCCTATCTATATAATAAGGAATGACGATTTTTGAATCTTATATACATATATATAAATCTTAGCCTTTCATTTCTAAGTCTTACTCTTGACGAGAGTTAAGAGTTTCTATAAATCTAGATTGTCCATGTTTGATCCAAGGGTCACGGGAGGTTGGTTCAGATTTAGGAAGCTGTAATCCCATTGCGGACACAAGATGCAGATTCAAAATTTATGTATTTTCTTTCCCATCTCTCTCTCTCTCCTCTAAGACACCAGAGGTCCAGAGCACATCTTCCCTTCGCAGCAGTTACCCCTTCCGGTGGATAAACAGCGGCACCAAGAGATGCTCCTCCCATCACCACCATGGTGGTTTTGCCTCTGTTATCCTCCACTGAAATCACAGCTGCGAGAACAAGGGGTAAGAATCCATTATCCCATATTCATCCAAAACCCTTTTCTTATCCTTTTTGTCAATCCTAAACTTTGGTCAATGAGTCTATAGAAACGGCATTATAATCAGTCATGAGAAGCTAGAATGAAACAAACATATATAGTGTGTATGACATCGAATGTCTAGCTAACTTCCGGGTAAAATTATTGGCATTGTTTGTGTGACTACTGACTAGACTAATAGCGAAGAGATTGCTATGATGGAACCGACCCCCCTAGTATTGTATTTGTCTATATACGTACGTTGTGAGATTATATATCCGATGTCATTTAGTTTGAGCCATAAATTTTTTAACTAAACACCAGATATATGGTCTAGTCCAGTCCGGTCCAATGCTATTGTTCAATCCAATGCTACTTTTGAAAGTATGTAGAAAAACTGATTCTTAAACAAATAGAGAAGCATAAAAACAAACTCATGTGTACAAATAGCTAGAAGGGGCGTGGGTGGGTTATGGTCAAGGACAAGTTTTGTGAAAAGGCCAGGGGTCGGGGGGCAAGTGCCATGACAACCAACGTACAATAATTCCCGTTCACAAGTTTGGAAGTGTTCGATCAGTTGTACCTAACTTGAAACATACTAAGCTCTTTTTCCTCATCAAAAGAACAAATTGTTATTACTCCCTCCGTCCCTTTTTAAGTGTCCTACTTCGTAACTCCGACTTATTAAAAAGATATCATCATTACACCTTTCACATCAACTTTTCCTCCACTTTTCCTTCTTACCCATCATCATTACACTTTTACTCACTAATTTTTCAAAATAAAATCTACTTTTAAGGACAAAATAGACAATACACCAACTTTTACCCCCTAACTTTACAAAATGAACACTTATTAAGGGACAGTCCAAAATGGAATACTGGGCACAAAAAAGGGGACGGAGGAAGTAGTAATTAAAAGTTTCAAGAATAACAGTTTGAGACTGAAATAAGAGACTAAAAGCATCGATTAATTTGCATAACTGAAATTTATAACCCAACAGAACATAAAAACTAAAATTGAAAATTTTCACACTTTCCAAACACCTTCAATATGATAAGCAAGATATATCAGGATGTAACGATATCATAGAGAATGAGGGTAGTCTTTGTTTGTAGTGATATTAATCAATCGGTCTATAAAAACTTATGAAGTGAAGAATTCTGTCACAGCACAGTTCCTAACATAATTGTACTGATTGACTTGTTATTGGATTTTTTTAACCAATTGAGGCTAGTTCAATTGGTCAGGACTCTTACATCTCACTAGGAGATCAGGAATTCAAGTCTTCCCACCTGCATGAGGGTGTTCTTTTCTTTGTATTTGGGGGGGTGTGGGGTTTCTCCCTTTAATAGGGCTTATAGTGGAGTTGGACGTATAGTGATTATGGTCCATTTGATAGGCTTATTTATCCTGTCACGTAAACTCTCACAAAATGAATGTAGTGTCCCATGATTTTTACTTTGTACTTCATTTACATGATGTAATGATCTCTTATACGGATTGGCAAACCAAAAAAAAAAAAATTTTGTTATTGGGTTTTGATTTTCCAGAAACTGCAAGATTATACTGTCAAACGGACTGGCTAATTAAGATAACAAACTACTACCAATTGCCAATGGTAATGGTTCCCTTGCCAAATAATGAGGTTTTTCTACTTAAATCCATAGCACGACCCAAAAATACCCTTACTCAAATGTTGAGCTTCACAATAGGAAACAAAAAATAAAAATAAAAGTAATTATATGTACGTACATCTTCGGATATATTGTACACACACACACTAATGGACGTATGTAAATTAAATGTGGTGGTTTGTGTATATAAAAACAATCAAAATCTTTGAATCAATTAATTGTGAGTCAATCTCCTTAATTACCTTTTTCTGGTGCCCTTCAATAGTCCGTATGTATGACTAGACTGGTATCCTTCATTCAAACCCTTGTTGGGCTTTTAAGTTACAACAACAAATCAATAGCTAGAGATTAATTAACTAATTAAACTACTACCATATAAACTTTATACATCTCTACATACATCTACCTAGCTATACGATATTTAAATATATGCACACAATGTTTCTATATGTATTTCTGTATTAATTTCCTTTCTGATTGAGATTAATACTAAAAAGATATATATATATATATATGCCGTTCGAACAACAAAAATGTTTCTATATGTGTGTATGGACAAATGCTCAATCATGGAAACCATATATAGTATGGAATTTTTCACTTCAACATGAGCATTCAAGTATCGCATAGTGAAAATTCCCTGTACTTCTTAAAATTAGAACTACGCACGCAAAATGCTCATCAAAATCAACTTAAATTGCAATGGAGCCAAATTGAAAAACGAGCGCACCTTGTTAATTTATGCAAAGAAGGATATCATATTCCATGCGTATACGTAAGCAGAGTTTATAGTCGTCGATTTGCTGATGCAGCATCATCAAGATTCTCATTTTCTTAACAATCAAGATTTTCATTGCCTTGGAATTTTCATGTGAATCTTGGTGATGCCGCACCTGCAAACAATGACTTGTGATTTCAACGGAACGCTCCACTGGCGTAGATGAGATAGAAATCTTCAATCTTTCTGTTGCGAATTGTATATGCAGATTTGTTCTCAACTTAAGAATAGAAGGATACTCCATACGGGAAGAAAGACGATTAGAAAGAGGATTAGAAAGTAAAGGAGGAAAAAGAGGGGGATGGTGGAGGCGTGTGTACTTTCCAAATTTAAGACCACTAAAACATGCTGACGTGGCACCCAATAAGTGGTTAAAAGGTACGTGATGACCCAATGGAACCCTAGAACAGTAAAACAGTTGTAAAACAGAAACCCCTTTTTATTTTACAAATATTTCTTAAGGAACAAAGTGAGTACGAAATATATGGAGATCTCCAACTCTCACCAGAAATTATATGGGAGAAAAAGAAAGAGAGACAAACAGTTGAAAATAAAATCAAGCTGTAGGGGTTTAAAAAAATCAATTAAAATTTAAAAAAAAAAAAACCAAACAAAAAAGACTCAAATCTTAATGGTAGATGATAATCGAAACAACAGATTATAAACAGAATAACCGTATGACAGAAGGTCAAGAAACCGGGTGACCTGTTGATACGTGAGCCCGCGACTGAAGTTCGAAGTGGAGGGGGGTTGTGTTTGACGTTTTGAGATCAAGAACAGAAAAGAAACTTGGGTATAAACAGACTGACTTCTCCGACGAAGATCCAGAGAGAGAGAGAGAGAGAGAGGGAGGGAGGGAGGGAGGGTGTTTGGAGAGAGTGAGAAGAGTAGGTGATGGAGGACTCTGTTGCGGGATACTTCTATTTATACAGAGACCACTATTGGTTGGAGGAATGCTTCAGTTACTTACGGGTGCATCAAAGTTTCGTGCTATGTGATGATTTGGCAGGGCTTGGAAATTTTCGTAAGCTAACAACAATCCAAACACCACACCAAACACAACTCTTCAAATACGTATGGGCCCACATGGTACATGTGGGAGGGGTTTTATTTGGTATTGTATTTGAATTGTTGTGTAGCTACACTTTTTGGTAAATTTATGGACAATCTTTCTATTGTTAGCCCAGTGACAATAAACACACAAAAAGATAAGAAAAACACATTTTTCTGTGTATTTTTCACACATTTTAATATACATTCACACACTTGTTATTATTTTTGAAAGGCTGAATTTTTTATTAATCTCTGAAAAAACAAAGATCAACAAAACAAGGAATGATGGTATCAAATTTGTAACCTGCTACCCAATCAAGAGATAACAAAAGCTAATAATTATTTTATACCTACCCGAGACCCAATGTAACGCCCCTGAATTTTTGTCAGTTAAAATTTCGTTAAATATTTAAATTTTATTTGAATTACTTATTTTCTCTTGAGTGACTATATGATTCTTGTTAATTTTTGTCGTAGTTAGATTTTGGTCTCGACTAGAAACTCTACTTGACCAATTTAGTTAGTTTCCAACCGACTACTTGGAGAAATCGAGTAACCAACTCACCTAGTTACTAGATGAACCTTTTGGACCTTTTGAAACTTTTGAACCTTTTGCCTTTACCTATTGGACCATAATGGTTAGGGTAATCCTTGTCCATTGGACAATAGGCTCCCATTTAAATATTTTGGTAAAGTACTAGTTATAGTATTTTAATGGTGTATGTTCACATGTGCAAAGTACATTTATTCTTTATTTATTAGGGATTCTCCCACCCCTCCATTATCCATTGGTTAATAACCACAAGGGTAATTTTTATCCATTGGACAATAAAACTTTTTAATATTTAAATCAAAGTACATGTAGCCTTTCAAAATCTTATTTTAAAATAAAAGGTACTTGTACTCTTTTATCCTTTGGTCATCAACTGAAAGGGGAATTATTATCCATTGGGTAATAACCGTTAGGGAAGTTAGTAACCCTTGGATAATAGAGTCTTTTGACTAAATAAAGTACCGATGTGACTAAGGAACCTTCCAATAAAATTGATTTGACTAGTCAACCTTTTCAACCCTAGAAATTACTTATTTATTTTTCTTTTATTATTTTGGTTTTATTCTTTGTCCTTTGGACAATAAAAGTGAGGGAAACTATTATCCATTAGATAATAGAAACCCAATTCTTTATATTAAAAGGGTTTAATGAAAGATTTGAACAAAGTACTATTATCTTAAAAAATAGACTTTTATAAATTACTTTAAAGTACTTTTTGATTATTTTACTATTAAAAGTTTTCTAGTAGCTATTGTCCATTGGATAATAAAAGTTAGGATATTTATTATCCATTGGGTAATAGAGTTATTCTTTCAACTAGTCTTTTCTATTTGTCCCATGTGATAAAATACATAATATTTTATTATTAAAGTATTTGTAGCCTTTAAAGCCTAAGATTTTCCTAGGTACTCTTTTAATATTTTATATTGGGATTTTGTACCCAATTGGATTAAATTATTGGGGAGTTGATCTTCCTAGAGTACACTAGTTTATTTGTTTAAATCCAACATGTGCCAATTTATTTGTTTATTTGAAAATCTTAGCCCTTAAGTTTCTTTGATTCAAAAGTACCAAAGTACCTTTTGTTTATTGTTTTCTTGTACTTTGTAAATATATATATATATATATATATGTACTTGGGGGAGAGAGAGAGAGAGAGAGAGGAAGAGAGAAGGAGATTTGTACCTTCCTTGATCTTCCATATCTTCCTACATCTTTCAATCCTTGGGTGAATCTTTTCCCTAGCCAAAACTAACTCTCCATTGTACTTCTATTTTTGTTTAAACACCAAATCTTGTTCCCCTTGTCTCATTTCCTTGCATCAAATCTTCCATAATCCCATCCAAGGACTAACCTGGCCATGCAAAGCTACCTAAATAGGCCTTAGTCTATTTTTGCCTAATGACAACCTATGATGAACCATTATGACACAATCCTAGCCTTTATTAGCCTTAGACCTTGACTACAAGCTAAACCTAGGTTATAATTACCTAGAAAGCCTAAGATCTTAGTTGGTTTCATAGCCTTACACCTAAGATTTGGCCTAAAGATTGGAGGAAGGGCTATGACTTGGTTGAAAGGTTGAATTGATGACTTAATGGAGCAAATCCGTGGAGGATTTAGAGAGAGAGAGGGCCAGCCATTAGAGAGGGAGACGGAGCCAAGGTTTTGCCTATAAATAGCACCCCATACTTCTCATTCAACACACACCTTCACCTAGCAACTTCTATCTCTAGAAAAATTGTGTTCTTTCTTTGTTCTTGAGTTCTTCAAGAAACTCAACCTAAGCCGCCACTAAACCGCCACCCGACCACCCTTCGATCCATAAAGTAGAGTAGTATTAGTCAAGAAGAAGTTTCGAGAGAAACCTTTCTCTTTCGAAGCTCCCGAAGGCATACCGTAGGAAGTTACCCGTCCGACCGCCGACTAAACTTCCGTAGCCGTTACTACCGCCAAGAAGTAAGGTAGAACCCCTTGCCCCTAACTCTACGTATAGAACCGTATGTTGGAAAGTAGTTATCCTCATCTTCCATCCCAAGTATAAAGTAAGGAAAACCTTACTTACTATTTACTTACTTACTCAATGAATAAGTAGATTAATTACCATGTGAATTTAAGTATTCGTATTTTGATCTTTCAAAGAATTTTGAGTTGCATATATGAATTGTTTTAAAGTAGGTTATTCCTATTTACTTTCTTATCTCGAAGTAATTGTATTTTTGATATTTAGGATGATTATGAGTATGCATATATGAATTGCTTGTATTACTTGTGGTGTGATAAAGCATAAGTGATTTCACTCCAAAGACGTCCATACATGTGGCGTTGTGCTTTGAATAAGCATAAGTGATACACTCCAAGGGCGTCCGTACATGTGGCATGATGCTATAAATGGTGACTTGGCATGATAAGTAATATAGAATTGGATGATTTTGTTAGTATGTTTCATGCTTACTTTTGTCCTACCGCGGAGTCTTTGCATGTAACGAGACATGAGAACCGAGAAAGTAGTAACATGACACCTAGGGTGTGGTTAATGAAAAGAAATATTTTTCGAGGAAGAAAATATTTTGAAACTATATAATGACTGGTTTTGGGTGCATTATGTGAGTTGTGTGCGTATGTAAAAGAAATGTTTGAAAAAAGGTAAAATGTTTTGGAAACTGCAACGTGGCCGGACATGGTAGCCCGTTGTGTGGTGTGTGTTTTGTGTGTGTACCAATGGAAACAAGGCGCGGCGGAACCATTGTAAGGATACTTGGGAACCCGGCGCGGCGGAACCAAGGTTGGGTGTGTAGCTTGGTTATCTGCGGTACGGAGCCAATGCAATTGTGTGCCAATGGGAACTCGGCGCGGCGGAACCATTGTGAGGATACTCGGGAACCTGGTGCGGCGGAATCGAGGTTGGGTGTGTAGCTTGGTTATCCGCGGTACGGAGCCAATGCAATTTGTGTGCCAATGGGAACCCGGCGCGGCGGAACCATTGTGAGGATACTCGGGAACCCGACGCGGCGGAACCGAGGTTGGGTGTGTAGCTTGGTTATTCGCGGTACGGAGCCAATGCAAATGATTTTTAAAGGTTGATTTGTAAATGATAATGTTGACACGGTCTACGATGAGTCGCGTAGGAGAAACAAAGAGAATCTTGGACACCAACGATAGTTGATTAACGAATGTGGATGTGTCATTGTTAACTGTGTATATACGTATCATGTGGAAATCGATGTCTTATTATTTGTAAGTTATGGGTTAGTGGGTAAGGATTTTCTATTGAGCGTTGTAGCTCACGGTGTTGCCTTTTTGGTGACCCTGACATATTATATTGGTGGTAACGCCGGTATAATGTGTCAGACCTTGTAGATTATCAAGATGAACAGTACACTTTGGAGGCTTTTGGAGCTGAGGAACTGGCTAGGATGGAGAAGCAAGTGGAGCTGTAGTTAGGAACCTTAGAACCTCCTTCATTTGTGTAAATATTGAACTCTTGAGGGAGTTTTGTTGTAACAAGAGCCAGACTCTATTTTGAGGTTTTCAATAAAATTGTCTTTTTAACGTACCCAAAATTCGGGGCGTTACACCCAAAACCCAAGTTTGACAAAAAACCAAACGAAGGAACACCCAAAAGAACAAAGCCTATACTTTTTACTAATGACACTTCACTAATAATTTCACGTTAAAAGTAGAGCGCATTAGTAAAAGATGAAGCGCGAAAATCAATTTTCTAAAATGTATCTGATGATCATGGGATCATTATTCCTTTCCTCATCTGAACAACTCCCAAAAAAGAGGGAAAATGGAACGGCATAACCTCCATAGGTAGCTCCCAAACTTTTAGAAGAAGAAAGCAACACCGGAAACCGCCATCTCCGATTCTGAAGATGATCAGCGAGTACATTTCACGCCGGAGCAGCGAAGATTTGCGATGCTAGATGCCACACCCGAGCAGAGGTGATTTGCGCCCCTCCTGCGCATGCGCCACCGCACAGTCTCTCTCTCTGTGTGGAACGATCTGCACCCCACCCCCACGAACGCTGTCGCGCACTCCTGTAATTGTAAATCTGACCACGGACGCCGCACCCACATCGCTTGAAATGGTTCAACGCATCCTTCGGTTTGTATAAGAGAAATTATCCAGTGCTTCCTTGGGAACGTAGCAGATTTTCATGAAAGAGGGTAATTATACAGTGCTTCCTTGGGTTTTTATATTTACCATGTTAGCAAATTTCGTTGCACGATATTACAGTACGCGTTCATGATTTTTTCTTGCTTTATGGTGATTCTCTAAATTATGTCATGATTTGAGTGTATGTGTGTTTGATTTCTCTAACTTTTGTCATGATTTTGGTACGTTTTCATAATTTTTTTCTACATTACGGTGATTCGCCAAATTTCGTCATAATTTGGGTATATATTTTTTCGATTTCTCCAAATTTTGTCGTGATTTCAGTACGTGTTCATGATTTTTCTATTTTATTTTGATTTCCCAAATTTTGTCATGATTTTGGGTATATGTGTGTTGTAGGCAGCGTGCCCTTTCAAAAGGATTTCGTTCCTTTCAAAATGCCGGTTCAAGGGAGCGCTTAGCTAGACAACAAATGCTCGCAAAATACAGAGTCGACACTTGGGTTTTGAAGGTCCGACACCCAAGGAACTGCATTTCGAAGCACCCGCCGTGTTATTTGATTTGAAAAAGTTAAAAAATTAGTCCGTCATAACCATATTTGGGTTCGGGAGTCAGGTTATGAGAGGGGAAGGGTTTTAAGGCACCCCTCTCGCCCAATTCGGAGATCGGTTTTTACTTAGCATTTTGTGAAAAAGTTTGCAATTCTTCTTTTATTAACCAATTTTTAGCCAATTAGGGCGGGGAAACAGTTAATTGGGGATTCAAAACTGTAACATCTTGCAACATGTGATCAAAAACTAATATGGATGGAAGGCATGCTTGAAAAATAAACGAAATAAAACCCAACACTGTTACCGGGCATTAAAACAGTGCGTTGATATGAATGTGATACAGGTAGCGGCCAACTTGCATGCATGGCTTTGCCAGCATGCAAGTCAACCATCACGCGACCAACTCATACCATCGCGCGATGGTTATATCCCTTCAACAGGTTCAATTTTATCTCCTTCTGGGCTCTGGGAGGACCAGTGCACACCCAGGATTAAAACCAAGTAGTTTATATGTACTGAAAGTAAATAATTATTACAAACGGGAATAACAGGAATAAAATACAACCCCAAAATATTGAGGGTACCAAAACAGAGGCCTTTAGACCTAGTTGCCCATGCAAAGGCAATTGCTGGAAATAGGCTAACCATGGCGCGATGGAGCCAGATCATCGCGCGAGGGCCATGACTGGACTTCCAGGAATTGCTTTGCATGTCTAGGCTCTGAGACATGTTCAGAAATAACCCAGGGGCATTCCCAAGCTAAATGACTAAGTGTTCTAAGTTAAGTTACAAATTTTAGCATGTAAGACATTGGGTCTGGTTTTAAACATGCTTCACAGTGATTTCAAATACTATAAAACAAAAAATGACCAGCATCCCATCCCCACGAGGACCGTCACGTGCTGACTGAAACAGTAGCGCGATGTAGTGAGTCCGTTGCGCGTGGGTTTGCTTGTAACACGGCTCTTGTAGCCCTGCTGACTTTAGAACCAGGACTGATATTGATTATCAACCTTGACTCTGCCAGCCCCCCTCAGGGATCAAAACAGCAAACAGTAGGAATTATACCTTTGCTTGAGCATCTCGAAAATAGAAGGAATAAGGTGGTGTAGCTTGAAAAATGAGTGTATAGATGTGATTAGAATGGAGAGATATCAAGTGTGTTAGGGTTTGTAGAGCTTTTTTGCTTGAGAATTGGTAATCTTTTGCAAGATGATAAATGGGGGGTATTTATAGGATAAGAGAAGGTGTGAGGTGAGTGAATGGCTTGGCCTAGTGACCAGCCAATAAGGCTGGCCAGCCCTCCCTGGTGGAGAAAGTGGCCAACAAGGTGAGGGGAGGGGTTGTGAGGGTGGTGCAACCCATGCATCTACAAACGTTGTTCAGTCGACGGAAATGGGGTTCCCAGGTCAATAGCCCCTGATCATCACAAAATCTAGTTGGAAAAATGTGAAAACGACAGGTGTTGACCATCGCGCGAGGGACTGAATCCATTGCGCGAGGGTGTTACCAACCCACGCGATGGTCAACAGTCAAGGCTTTGACTTTGACCAACACCTAGCAAGTAAAGCATCGCGCGAGGGATCCAATGAATCGCGCGATGGTCAACCTCTAAGGTCAGGGTTTTTATTTAGGGTTTTTGGGTTTAGGATGGACTCCACTCACTCCAAGCTCAAACCATTTCACTCTCAAGACTGTTTTTGACCTGATTCATCATCGGAAAAACAAGAAATCGAAAAATAAAGTAAAAAAATTGAGAAACCAGATTGGGGTATCTATAGTAGTCCCTCTTTGACGGCACCCAGAGCACCATTGACTAGTAAGGGTAACGTCAAAGATTTCTAGACACCCATCCAATTTACCGAAAAGCCGACAAGATGGAAGAAAAATGCAGACTGGTACATACAAAAACCGTGCACCAAAGGATCGGAGAACGAATAAAATGGACGGATAGATCGTCGTTGATTGATAACCGGACGGATGGATGGTCACTAATTTTGAAAATGGATGGATAGATCGTTGTTGATTGATAATCGGACGAATGGATCATCATTGATTGATAATCGGAAGGATGGATCGTTGCTGATTTTGAAAACGAACGGATGGATCGTCGTTGATTGATAATCGGACGGATGGATCGTCATTGATTTTGAAAATGGACGGATGGATCGTCGTTGATTGATAATCAGACGGATGGATTGTCGCTGATTTTAAAAATGGACGGATAGATCGTCGTTGATTGATAATTGGACAGATGGATCGTCGTTGATTGATAATCGAACGGATGGATCGTCGCTAATTTTGAAAATGGACAGATGGATCGTCATTGATTGATAATCGGATGGATGGATCGTCGTTGATTGATAATTGGACGGACGTCGCTGATTGATAATCGGACGGATGGATCGTCGTTGATTGATAATCAGACGGATGGATCGTCGTTGATTTTAAAAATGGACGGATGGAACGTTGTTGATTGATAATCGGACGGATGGATCGTCGCTGATTTAATAATCAGTGTGTGCACAAGCAGACTACTGCTGGGGATGCACAAGGTGATCCGGATTTGAAAAACATGTAATTCATGGCGACCATCAAAAATTGCCGCAGTGTCGTACGCAGAGACAATGTGCCTTTGTAAGGGCGGTAAACATGACCGGGCTTGTCCAGAAGCTGCATTAGGCCTGGAGGCCCAATCAAACTATCGCGCGACAGAGCCACTTCGTCACGCGAGGGTTTCCTGTTAGGGCCTGGGTCTGGAAAGAGCCCAAACCCGGCCCACACCTGTTTTCTTCCATACAATCAACGGGGACGTTTTGAAATCGCTCACAACAGTTTCAAACTCTCTCTAACTCTCTTCTCCATCAAACCCCCAACTCAAACCCTAAGTTCTCATTCCAAACCCTTGATTTCTTCATGAAAATCGATAAGCCCACGCTCAAACATACACCCATGGCGGATCACGGTAATGGTGGCAGTGGAGGAGAGGTTGTTGATCGTCCGAAAGACGAGGGAGGGCCAATGGAGGTCGACACAAGAGACCAACAGCCGGCGCAGTCCGCCGTGGGTACTGGTGCAATCGTGACAGGCAGCGGTGATGGAAATCAAGGCCGCGAGCAAGAGGTTGGTGGCAATGATGAGCATCGCATGATGGAGCCAGATCGTTGTGCGACGGAGGAGGCTGAGACCACGGGGTCTGTCGTTCGGCCATTGGACCCGAGCATGGCAGTGGAAGGCTCGGTGGTGATTAGTGGTGGCGCTGGAGGCGCCAGGGATAGTGGTGCTGGGGGTGATGGTGTTGGGCCGAGTGGGTCTCCACCAAGAGATCCTGCGAGAGGTAAGGGTGTGGCAACCGAGGAGGTAGAAACCACAGGGGTTCTGTTTATGTACAGAGAGGAAGATGTACTCTTCCGACCGGCGGCTACATCATCGGGCCACAGGCTGATCACGAAACAGGATGTCGTAGAGCTCCTGAGCGATGAGCAACTAGCCCGACTTTTGGAAGATAACCCCACGATAGGGGCTGCTATTTTGGAGGCCTGGGAGGAGCGTGAGAGAGTGATAGCAGCTTCTGAGGCTACAGCGAGGGCCGAGAGAGAGAGGGCCGAGAAGGAGGAGGTCCTGAGAGGCATGGAGGCCGAGGAGAGGACCAGAGCTAGGGTTTACGGGCCTAGAGTGATGGCAGTGACAGAGGCAGAGGGACTGACCCGGGTTCCTTTTACAGCAGAGGGGTATGTGCCACTCACACCACACTTATTTGTACCGTCGGGTTTTGCAGCGCATAGGCCACGGCGGACGAAGTACGACTCCGAGCTCGTCTTGAGAGACCACTAGACCCATATTTCAAGCAATTGGACAAAGGTAACTTTCCAAAATCCCCCTTTGTAGTTTCAAATTTGAATTTACCTATTTGTGCTTGAATGTTAAACGCATATGGTAATTCTTGAAAGAAAAGACCAAATTGCAATAACATAATCTTGCCATCAAATGTCATGCATGCAATATAATAACTTGAACCAACCATCCATTGCCAAGTGTAGGTGGAGAAATTCAATTAGTACTTTAAACAGTACTGGATTATAACAGCTTATTCGTGCCTCTTCACCGGAACCCTAATTCGTCGTTAGAACCCTTATCCTGCAAAACAGTCAAGGAGTGAGTGCACCTTTGCCTCTCGTGGCAAAGGCCCTCCGACGCCTTAGTTAGTATCACGTACTAGCAGTCAAACCCTAATTATCAGTAGGAAAGCAATAAGAATGCAGTGTATTGCGTATCTTTTGCCTCTAGGTTTACCTCATATTTATAGATTTGCGTATGCTTGCTACCCAAGCATCCCTATTGCCCTAGGATTCCCAACTCGTATAGGAAACCCAGGATATCAAGGATTCTCGTTTCCTTTATCAGTTTAATAGAAAAGAGTCCTTTTAGGATTCTTTTCCATTACTGGCCGAACATCCCATTCTCGTTGGGTATCTTTTCAAGATCCTACATTCTCAGGATCTCATTCCTCAACGGAATACCACTGTTTCTGGACTCTTCCAGAATGTTCCCTCTACTTCAACATCTGATAGGACCTCTCTCTTTGTTCGGCCATCTCATGGCCGAACAGATGGCCTGGACTAGTTACTTCACATGTAACTGATCCTTTATCAATTATTTGGACTATTTCTTTCTTTAGGAGTTCTCCTCCTGTTCGGCTTTCTCATTGCCAAATAAGTTTATTTGAACAGTGGCTTCACATGTCACCTTCCATTTATTTGGTCCAATAACTTCTCTGGACCAATGACTTCTCATGTCACCGGTCAATCGCGTTGACCTTTTCTTGGCACCGTGCTCGGGCGCTTCTTGGGCCTGTTCGGGAATACCTCCCTACACCAAGCTATATTGATTACCTAGAACTTGAGAATGAAAATCCTGCACACTGACATATCCTCCCGCTGCTTGTTTTTGTTTTGTGTCTGACATAGGAAAGAGCGAGGCAGAGGGACATCCGTGGCTTTGGAGGTGCATGCAGCTCTTTGGCGCTGTACCAGGGTTTGCCTGCCAGGATGAGGCGGGCTTCAGCGAGTTCATACAGACGCTTACTCCGGCAAGAAATTACCATGCCATCCTAGTGGTACTTGTAGAAAGGTGGAGGGACACTACCAACACCTTTCACTTACCCATATGGGAGATGACAGTGACACCGGCCGACTTTGCAGCGATCAATGGCCTGAGAGTTGGGGGCGAGCCTATCCCGTTTGACTCGGGCATTCAAGAAGACTCGGTGGCTCTAGAGTGGTTCTTGGGAGAGGCGCTCAAGATTGAGGAAGGGATGGCACGGTAGAGGCAGTTCACCAGATACCTCAAGAAAAAGGTGACCATTGAGCAAGAAGCGGAGCAGATGGCCCGGGCGTATCTGTTATACCTTTTTGGTGCAACCCTGTACCCAAATACACGTAGTAAGGTTCATTTGTCATACTTGCCCGCGCTGAGGGACTTGAGGACAGCCTCGCGCTTCGACTGGGGTGGAGCGGCACTAGGTGCGGCCTATGGTTTCTTGGGCGACTCATCAAGGACAAAGATGAGCACAGCCAGATATTGGAGGATCTGGGAGGTATGATTTCGATAAAGTAAAGCACAATTTCATATTATACATGTATCCATTTGATTGCATGGCCTGCGTGATTGTATTATTACATGCACTGATGGCTTGCTTTGCTTGTGAACCATGCAGCTCTGGGCCTACGAGGTGTTGAACATGTGTCGCCCAGCGTCCAAAAGCTTGGACTTGGGGATTCTCCCGCAGGCACACATTTAGAGCAAGAAGAACATGGGGGAGAAGAAAGGAATGGGTGATCTGAACGACTTCCGGATATACCTTGACGAGCTCTGACCCTCACAGGTATGACATGAAACTTGACTGAACAAAGTACATAACACTTTGTATTGCTTTAATGCTGTCGCTGATCAATACTTGCATTTATTTCCCTATCACGTGTACAGGTCAAATGGGATCCTTGGAGGGTGACAGGGCCTGAGCCCGAGTACTTGGCTAGGAGCAGGGTTGTGATGGCGAGCAAAGTGTTGCTGGAGTCTGCCTTTGGTTGGCAGTGGTACCTGGGAGATCGGATGACACACCAGTCGCTTGGTCTTGCTGAGTTCCAGGTGCCTGGGCCACTTCCACCACAGGCCTCACACACAGGAGAGTACACACTAGCCAAGCTGGAGATGTTCATGTAGCCTGACATCGACCTGACACGCCACTTGCGTCCTAACATGGACTACGCGACATACCAGAGGGAGCGTTTGGCAGGGCCACTGAGGGTTCGGGAGTTCAGAGAGGTCCGGAGTCAAGCTCATGGAGCTGCTGAGGAGAGGAGAGCTGCAGGAGAAAGACAGAGTAGTGGCGAAGGCCGTGTGAGAGGAGGCTTGAGCGGACCAGTGAGAGTTGGGCCACCAGAGCTGTTATCGAAGATAGCAGTGGTAGACTCTCAGGGCAATCCAGCCAAGCTACACCTAGCCCCTGCCAGAGTTGAGCCTACATCGATCACCGTTCCAGTAAGACGTTGTTTCTTTTCATTGCATGTCACTAGAGTAGAATCATTGCTGAAATGTCTGATAACTTCCCATTCACTATTGCAGGTACCAACCGAATGGGCGAACGAAGCTGTTCGTCGCATGCTTGCCCTGGAGAACGTAGTAAGAAGAGCGGCAAGTGGTTTGCCATTGGACTTGCGCTATCCAGTGCCAACTCCATCATCGGCGGCTCAGAGATCTCAGGTATACCCTTCAGAAAACAATACATTCCTGCTTTCGATACTTGATGTATGCATCCCTGCTTGACACATATTATGCTTTTGATAGCCATTAATTTGAAATTGATTATACCTACTTTCAAACATACAATATGCAATATATATACTAATGCATGAATAATTACAATGCAGGCACAAAGACAGGCGGCTCCTAAGAGGAAGAGCGCTAGAGACCCTCCACAGAAGAAATTGGCAGAAAGGGCACCGCCTCCTCCGGTTGCTACTAGACGACAGACAAGAGGCCCACAGCCGACCGCCACGAGTGAGGAGGCAGCCCGAGAGGTTGTGGCGCGCGCTTAGAAGCGATACCAAATCAAGATGCGCTAGAGGCCCTCACAAGATGAGCCGGCTCGCAAGAACCGACTAATCCTGCCTGAGGTCTCTAAGGAGGAGGAGGACAAAGAGGAGGAGGAAGAAGAAAGGGAGGAAGAAGAAAAGGGGTCGTTCGATGACAGCGGCTCTGACGACACCGCGGATGATCTCGGATACAAGCAAGATCCCAGGGAGATAGACGATGACGACGGCGATGGTGATTGGCTAGGAGAGGATTGAGGGCTACTGCAAAGCCTCATTTACTTCCTGCACTTTTGATTTTTGCTTTTGGGCCTGCGTGCCCAAGTAGATAGGTAGATGATGGGCGAATAGGCCCCAGTCGACATTTGATAGCTGTTTTTGAGGCCTGCGTGCCTTTTGATTCGCGGGCGGGTGTGCCCAAGTAGACATAATGATTTTGATTGGCCAAAGTGCCAAACATGCAGTAGTTTTCTTCGATTGATATGGATAGATCATAGTTTAGCTTATAAAATTTGCATTTTCACCGTTTATTTACCCTCACAACAGATTAGAAGAGATAAAATGCACCACTAATACCAAACTTGCATTGATGACATGGTGAGACTGGTTGCAGACACACATATATGCATAAACGTGACCAACTCAGAAGAGAAATTGAGGATATGACCTAGGACAAGACCAAGATACGAGGATACAGGAAATATAATTAAATTTTGAGCAATAACGAACCAAAACTCCAAATGCTTGAATTTTGATGAAGCCAACACTCCCATGAGGTCAAACATGCACAATATGACCCGTACAAATTAACGGAACTGAAAAACACATTCCGGAGCAAAGTTTAGACCTGAAAGTGCTAAAAAAACACAAAAACGAACACAAAATGCAAAACATGACTCGATTATGTCCCGGACTAAAACCGATACCTCCGTACAGTCATACTAGGTTCCTATGACCTGTACAGCATGAGAGAAAGGGGTAAAAACCTCTAAAATACATTTTGACCACCCGAAATCCTAATTTGTACTTGAATTGGGCCACCAAGGGTCCAAATCTCCGTTAGACGCGATATTCCAAATCCGACACTTGGACACAGTCACATATAGTGATAGTGACTTACTGAAACCATCAAAACTGCAAAACAACCCCCGGAACGAAAAATGACCAAAGTTGGTCAGTCGCACGATGGACTGGTAAGATCGCGCGATGGAAAGTCCCTGCTAAGCCACCTTTGTTTGACCAATCTTGAATCTGAGACGTTGGATGCCTTGTCACTATCCTTGGCCATCTAGAATATGCTTGGGGCATTTCACAGGTGTGCCCTTGCATTGAAGGGGGCAATACCACCTTGCTTGGATATTTGCCTTGATAAAAGGAGATATTTCATCATGCCTTGGCTATAAAATAATCTACCTCTAGAAATGTGAGGCACATCCCCTAGAGCAAACACTTTCAGCTCCTCTATAATGGCAAGTAACCTTCCATTCTTGACCAACCTGTGGCTAACGGCTTTTGTAGCCCGAGATTGGCTATTCTTTCGCTTTCACGGGCTAGCCATTTTTCTCTTTCTTCGAAGCGTAAGAGTCCGACCCGAAATTCTGATGGCAGCGCTACAATTTTGGGACCCAAAGGTTCATGTTTTTAGGTTCTGGGACAACGAGCTGTGCCCAACCGTAGAAGAATTCCAAGCATATCTCCAGGGGTTTGGTTCGAGCGTGATTGTCGTACCACCTTATAGGAAGAGGATGCAAAAACTTTTGCAATCATGTCTCGATATTTCGAGAGGAGTAGCCAAAAGTCTATTAACAGAGGGGCAAATCAACATCATGCACCTGATGGAGTGGTACGGGCCTGAAGGAAACACAGAAGACACCGCCTTGCAGGCCCGATATCGATTCGCCCTAACGATCAGTGTACTGGCCGCTTACTTACTAGTATCTCCAAATGGGCGAGTCAACCCTTCGCTGGTGATCGTTGCTGCTCAAATGGGTACTCGAAGGAATGTGGTGCCGTTGGTTTTAGCAGAGACACTTATGGGTTTGGATTTGGTTTCTATTGGCCAAACAAACATATTTAGCGGTAGTCCACTCCTACTGCAGGTAAATTCTCACTCAGCTCATCTTTTTCAAGTTTTCGCACACTTACCTTTTACCTCATCTCTCGGTTTAAGCCATATCGGGACTCCTCACTTGTTTTCTTACTCAAGTCTTATATGGCTCCTTACTTGTCTTTTAACTCGCTCATACAGCTATGGCTATCCGAAAAATTGGGATTGCTCACGGTACCAGAGGCAAACTGGCCTCACCTGCCCGGTCGGATGTATCATCACAAGATGATCTACCCGGAGATGTCCACAAACCAGTGGTACACGTTCATGAAAGAAATGCTCCCGAATGAGATCAACTGGAGGCATGAGGCCTTAGACATTCTAGACATGGCCCTTAATTCTGCAGGTTTCAAGAAGATGGTGATAATCGGGCTGACCGCGTTCACATTCTACATTCCTGGTCGCATTCTCCGTCAGCTAGGGATAAGTCAAGGACTGCATCGAGCCGGAATCAAAACTTTCAATATCCCTGCATTCACTGTACAGAAATTGGCCGGATATGAGCGCAATTGGGGCCTGCATCAACTTGGCGAAGCAGAACCAGACTTCAGTACAGAGCTCATGCATCGATACAAAGCATGGCTAAGAAGGGAAATCACAAGAAGACAAAGCGATGATTGACTCCTGACAGATTTTAATGATCCAGAATAAACTGTGAGCCTATTAAGGCCTCTAGCATTTTATTCTGTTTTTATGCTTAATTGTTTTTAAAGGCTTTGCTCAGCTTGTGTAATAGAAGTAGTAGTTTGAATAAAGTTGAAAGATTTAAAACTTTCTCCTGTTGATCCAAAGTGTTGAACGCCACGCCGCTTTGAATGTTGAAGAGAAATCCCAAAATGGCAAACCATGGATCAAATTGATGGAATGTGACCAAATCTCACGAAGTGACTGCCTACGTATCCTCTTTCAAGGAATCCAGTCAGAACGTAGTTCAAGTTAAGGTTCGCTCGAGTATTTTATCTCTCCTTTTACGCTTTAACTTTTGCCTAGTGCCGCCACTTCAGGTTTTCGGCCTAGCGAGCTTTTGAATATTGCCTATTTATTTTTGCTTGAATCGCCTTCGTAGGTTTTCGATCCAACAGGCTTGCTCTAATTTTTGCTTGGAACCGCCCACCCTTGTGGTTTTCGGCCCAACAAGCTTCTCTCAGGGGTAGTAACGCTTGAGTTGATCCAGGTTTACCAAAGTGGAGAACTCGTTGACGTCGAGATCTATAAGCTGAGCTGCTCCCCCAGAAAGGATGGTTTTGATGATGTAAGGCCCTGAACGCTTCAGACGGAACTTGCCACAGGGATCGAATACGGGCGCCCGAATCTCCTTTGTAACCATGTCTCCTTCAACCAAGTCCCTAGATTTCACTTTCTTGTTGAAAGCCCGTGCGATCCTTCGTTGATAACCCCGAACATGGTATAAGGCACAGAGTCTCCTTTCATCAAAAAGCATGAGTTCAACAAATCTCCCGCTGAGCCATTCAGATTCCGTGAGCTCGCACTCCGCCATGATTCTCAATGATGGCACCTTAAGTTCAATAGGGAGTACTGCCTCCATCCCGTAAACTAAAGAATAGGGTGTCGCTCCTGTTGATGTCCGAATTGACGTTCGATACCCCCAAAGTGCTAGAGGTAGTTGTTCATGCCAGTCGCGGGTAGACTCAACAGACTTTTTGATAATCGTCTCAATATTCTTATTTGCCGCTTCAACAGCTCCATTCGTTTGAGGGCGATAAATAGTCGAATGATGGACTTGGATTCCGAACTCTTCAAACAACTCCAAAACCCTTCCTTTGAAATGAGTTCCATTATCTGACACGAATGCTTGAGGCACACCATATCGATAGATGATGTTTTTCCTGATAAAATGGGCAACCTGAACCGTAGTTAGGGTTTTGTAGGATTTAGCCTCCACCCACTTGGTAAAGTAATCTATCGCCACCAAAATGGACCAGTGACCGTTCGAAGCAGACGGTCTGATCATGCCGATGACATCAATGCCCCACACAGAGAAAGGCCAAGGAGAAGTCATGCCGAATAGGATAGAAGGGGTAACATGCATTAAGTTGGCATGGATTTGGCACTTATGACAACGCCGTACATAATCTACACACTGAGACTCCATCATGGACCAGAAGTAACCCTGTCGTAGGATTTTCCTAGCAAGCATGACACCACTCATATGAGGACCACAGATTCCCTCATGAACCTCCTCCATAATCCTTGTGGCCTCAAAGCCATTGACACAGAGTTTGTGCACCCCACAATGAGACCTCTTATATAATTTTCCTCCACAGAGGATATACTGGGCCGCTATCATTCGTAATGTGAGTTGATCCGTCTTAGAAGCTTCAGCCGGATACTCCCCATGTTCAACAAAATTCCATATGTCGTGGTACCACGGTAGGCCATCATTGATGGCGCTGACATACTGATAGGCAGGACAGTCCCGCTGTTCGATCAGAATAGGGCGGAGTTTGACACCCAAAGGAAGTTCAACCATGGAAGCCGAGGTTGCCAGGGCATCAATGAATTGATTCTTCAAGTGGAGAATATGAGTGAATGTAACCTTATTGAAACGAGGAATGAGATCTTCCAAGTCCTAATGATACAGTTTTAACTTTTCTTCGCGAACTTTCCAGTCCTCGTTGGCTTGAGATACGACGAGATTAGAATCACCAATGACCTCGAGTTTTTCCACACCGAGGGTAAAAGCGGCCTCCATACCAACAATACAGGCCTCATATTTAGCTCGGTTGTTTGTGACATCAAAATTGAGTTTGAATGCAAGCGGAATGTGAGAACCATCAGGTGTAATCAACAGCACTCCGATCCCATATCCCTTCTGGTTGGCTGCTCCATTAAAGCAAAGTGTCCACACGTCTTCGACGACTGTTAGCACTTCCTCATCTGGGAACACAAAATTTGAGTTCTCCAGTCCATCAACGGGATGATCAGTTAAGAATTCCGCGAATGCTCGTCTTTTGACAGATTTTCTCGTAACGTAGTCAAGATCAAACTCTGCCAATAAGAGTAACCAACGCGCTAACTTACCAGTAAGTGTTGGCTTCTCAAACAGATACTTGAGAGGAACCATTCGAGAAATCAACTTCACTAGATAAGACAGCATGTAGTGTCTCAACTTTTTAGATGCCCAAACAAGAGCCCAACACGTCTTTTATAGAGCTGTGTAGTGTTCTTCACACCCTACCATCTTCTTACTTAAGTAATAAATGGCCTTCTCGACACCCTTATCTCCTTCTTGAGCTAGTAAACACCCCATAGACGAAGGATTCACAGATAAATAAAGTATTATGGTTTCCCAGGAATCGGCGGCATAAGGACCGGACGATTCTGCAAGTATTTCTGAATGGACATGAAAGCCGTATGACACTTGTCTGTCCACACAAACGGAGTATTCTTCTTTAGAAGACAAAACATCGGCTCGCAAGTCAAAGTTAACTTGGCGATGAATCTGTTGATGAACTGAACCTTCCCCAAAAAGCTTCGCACTCCTTTTTTAGATTCTGGTGGTTTCATTTCAAGTACAACCTTAATCTTTGACAGGTCAACTTCAATCCCACGAGTAGTGATCAGAAAACAAGCATTTTACCTACCGTGACCCCAAAAGTACACTTCTGCGGATTGAGACGCATTCTATACTTACGGAGTCGTTCGAAGAACTTTCGAAGAACAGGGACATGCCTTTCACGAGTTTTTGACTTGGCAATCATGTCATCCACATAAACCTCAACTTCTTTGTGCATTATGTCGTGCAGAATGGTCGTAGCAACGCGCTGATAAGTAGGTCCGGCATTCTTCAACCCAAACGGCATGTCCAAATAGCAGTAAGTCCCCCATTCAGTGATGAATGTTGTCTTCTCACAATCTTCTGGTGCCATGAGAATCTGATTATAATCCGAAAAACCATCCATAAACAAGAGCATGGCATGGCCCGCCATATTGTCAACAAGTACATCAATATGCGGCAGGGGAAAATCGTCTTTGGGGCTCGCCCTATTTAAATCCCTGAAATCAACGCATATCCGGATTTGTCCATTCTTCTTAGGAACCGGCACAATGTTGGCGACCCGGGCGAGGTATTGAGAAACCATAAGGAATCCAGCATCGATTTGCTTAGTGACCTCATCCTTGATTTTTCGTACCCAATCCGGCCTCATTCGCCTTAGTTTGTGTTTTACAGGTTTGACATTCGGCAGTAGAGGAATTCGATGCTCTCTATCTTTGAGTCAATGCCGGGCATGTCTTGATGAGACCATGCGAAAATATCACTGGACTTTGTGAGCAGCTCTTTGAAGTCTTGGTATTCTCTCGGAGACAAAGTGGAGCCCACTTGAACCATTCGGGGATCGCTTTCATCTTTCAAATTTAAAGAAACCACTTCTTCTTTTAACGGTTGAGCATGCCTTTGATCTTCCCTTCCGATGAAGGCACGGACTTCCTTGGGAATATCCCCATTGAAATATATCCCTTCATCGTTAGGGTCGACACAGTTTATGTATAAATCATCAAAGTAGTCAGAAGTGGATTCTTTCATTCCAAAAGGCCCTTCGGGCCAACCAAGTACAACAGAATCAAACTCGAAATAAAAGCTATGACGTGGAGGGCCAAGAGGCACAAACTCCGACTCAAAGCTAGACTCAGAAGACTCCGTGTCAGACTCAGACACATCATCAATGCAAGTTAAATTGTGGTTTGAAAATGTAATTTTTAAGGCTACCCTTGGCTTCTGTAATAAAAGAGATGGGATCCTCGAGGGCATCTGGCCGAGCATGAGCACTTCGGCTTCTTCAGCTTCCTCGACCAACCCACTTGGGAGAACTCATGAAACAACTGCTCCAAGCTTTTTTGATTGAAAGATCCCAGCCAATCAGTCTTGACCTTCGGCTGGTTGAGCTTCTTCTTGAATTCCATCCTTGTTGGCTCCTCATCACTATCCGACCAGGTGTCGTTAGCGAAGATCTCAAAACCCGGTAGCAGCTCCCCAGTCTTTGAGTCAATAAAGGGCTCAGCCTGCCCTGTGTAAATAGTGTTTCCCTTCTCGCAAATAAAGTAGTTGTCTGGATCGCCATAGAGGGTTCAGGATTTTCCCACATATTTCCTTCTTTTGGCATCATTGGCTGAGGCAATGTACCCCAAACCGAAGCAGCCCTCGCAGGAAGGAAATGTAGGGAACTCCAGAATCCCTTACTGGTGAATCCCTAAGCCCAAACCAGGCAGATAGGACATTCTTCTCATAATGTCCAATGCAACAGAGCTTATGATAAAGTCCCCATCCACATTGATGGCAAAAACAGAGCCAGATGTATCGAAAGAGAAACCTCCAAGATCCACATCTTCTTTGCCATGCATAATTCCCAAAATCGGGGTACCATCCTCCTTGAGCGGGCGAATGCCTGAGTCCCCGCAAATTGTTAACATGCCAGTAGGAAGTCCCAGTATGACCTTTTGGTGGAGAGTTGATGGCACAGCCATGATATTAGATCTATGGAGCCACAGCCTACTAAGGAGAAGGTTAAAAGTGGCAGGGATGTCAACAACATGAAATTCAACATCCATTTCAAAGCCCTCAGCATCGAGCATGAGCATCAGCGTGCCTTCGACCACACGACGAGTACTGTCGTATGCCTTAACGGCCAGATTGGAAGGCGCAAAATCCTTTTTGGCCAAACCCAGACGGTAAGCCACCCTCAAAGGGCAAACATTGATCGCTGAACCATTTTCGATGAGGAAGGTCGGAACCCAGAGCCCTCGGCATTTGACAGTAATGTGCAAAGGGCGGTTGTGGTTGACTCCTTCAACTGGTAGGTCCTTATCAGTGAAGATCACGTTGTGCTTGGAGGTAGGTGGGTGGATGAGAGATATCATTGCCTCGGAAGTGATATCAGTTGGAATCTCAAGACGGGCAAGAGCGTGGTAAAGTTTTTGTCGGTGCTCCCAGGAAGAACAAATCAGTGTCCAGATTGACATAGCAGCGGGAATCCGCTCAAATTGTTTTTGAATAATGTCCGCATCAAAGGTGCCAGCAAGTACCTCGAATGGTGTAGACCTTGGGAAGGTAGAAGGCTCGTTCCTTTGGTTAGAAGGATTGGATGAGCTTCCAGCCTGCAGATTAGCCGGCTGAAAAATCCGTCCATTCCTTGTAACGTTGTGAACGCTTCCCAAAGAGGGCACGTGATAAGCCCTAAATAGTGTAAATAATGGGGCTTATCTATGCCGTTTTTCTACTCTTGCAAGCGCTTTTTACTTATTTCTATTTGATTTTGCGCGCAAGTTGTGTTTTTGTTGAAAAGTAGGTAATCGGAGCGAAAAGGACGTTTCCAAGGCTCCCAATAATCCCCGGAGGAATCCGGAAGCATTCGAGTACATGTGGCACATTAGGAATCGCTCCCCAAGTCTCAAATGAAGTGATCAAAGCATGAAAGGAAGGTTCGGGGCTCTCAAAGACCGGAAGAAAGAAGAAAACAACAAAAACCATCCACAGAAACATGGGGTATCAATACCCCCAACACTAGGTATCAATACCAGGAAGCATGCTGTCCAGGGAGGTCAGAGGTATCGATACCTCTTTTAGGGGTATCAATACCCGGTGTCTGCGTGCGAACTTTTTAATGGCATTTTTGTAATTATTTTATAAAGATGGTATATATATCAACTTAAGCCCGATTTCAGGGCATTCAATACCTACATTTTCTCTCTTTACCTCCATTAAAGCTTTTGCTCCCACCTCTCTCCTCATTCATGCTTTGAGGAGGGATTTTAGGTACGATCCGTTTGGTTTCGAAGCATTTTGCATTCATTAAAGTTGTAAGGAATCTTCTCCTCTTCGAGGATCTAGTGTTTATTTCACATTTAAGCCATGTTTAGTATTTTTCTTATCTTTACTCTTGCTCATTATATGTCTCCTTTCATTATGTGTGAGTAGTGTAGCAAGACTAGGTTGTGGGATGGTTAGCATCCCGTAGCCATGGGTATTTCTTATTCTTCTATTGTAAATCTTCATTTTCTAGCTTGAGCATGTACTAGGGTTCATTTTATGTGTCAAAATTTAGAGGTGTTAATCTCTTTGATCAAATGTAGGCAAGGGTTACACTTCTTGTCACATTTGATGCTTGGAGCTATGTCCCTCCATGTGTTTGTTTAAATGTCTCAAAAGAACCTTAGACATGCTTAGCACTCTTGTAAAAAGAGAAGAATAAAATTATCTTTGTGTTATGGGTGTTGATTATCCCTAAACCTAGCCTTTAGTTTAAATCTCCAGTTAAAAAGCCGTAGTTAGGTTAAGTAGCCATTCACCTAAAATTCTCAGTTGGCCGTCTCAACGCCAAAGTTTGGTTGGCGATCCTAACGCCAAAATTCTCTACGCAAGCTAATCTCTGAACCAAGTTATGGATGCGCTCCTTGTGGATTCGACCTCGGACTTCCGGGTATTATTATGCTTTCAACCGACCTAGCCCTACGCTTGGGGCATTCTTATTGGAACACACTTTAAGGTCGCAAGCAGCATGACCTGAGGGTCTTGATCAATATCCCAGAGATCAGCAAGGACTTCACCTAGCTTGCGCTTCCCTTTGTCGACCGCTATTGCCATCGTAGGAACTTCCAAGTCTAAACCCAAATCTTCAGCCAGTTGGGATTTGAAGAGTTTGAGAGTCCAGAGGAGTTTTGAAACTTCAAAACTGCTGGGAACTGGTTTCTGTAGCGTCCTCGGGAAGAAAAGGGAAGGAAACAGGTTTGGGCCGGGTTTGGGCTTTCTCCAAATCCAAGCCCTAGCAAGCCTCCCTCGCACGAGGGAATGATTCCATCGCGTGACTGTCGAGAGGCTCAATCCAGCCTCTCGACAGGCCCAATCATGTTTATCTCTCTTACGAAGCACCATGAGTTCTTATTATGGCATCGCAACAATTTTAAGGGCCATCAAGAATTAATACTTGTTCATTTAGAACATTTTATTTTCCCAATAGTGGTCCGCCTGCACATGCCTCAAATCAGCGACAATCCATCCGTCCAATTACAAATCAGCGACGATCTATCTGTCTAATTCCAAATCAGCGATGATCCATCCATCCAATTATAAATCAGCGACGATCTATTCGTCCAATTCCAAATCATCGACGATCTATCTGTCCAATTACAAATCAGCGATGATCTATCCAATTACAAATTAGCGACGATCTATCCAATTCCAAATCAGCGACGATCTATCCATTCAATTTCAAATCAGCGACGATCTATCCGTCCAATTCCAAATCAGTGACGATCCATCCGTCCAATTCCAAATCAGCGACGATCTATCCATCCAATTTCAAATCAGCGACGTACCATCCGTCCAATTCCAAATCAACGACGATCTATCCGTCCAATTCCAAATCAGCGAATTAGCGATGATCTATCCGTCCAATTCCAAATCAGCAACGATCTATCCATCCAATTCCAAATCAGCGACGATCCATCTGTCCAATTTCAAATCAGCGACGATCTATCCGTCCATTTTCAAATCAGCGACGATCCATCCGTTGAATTCCAAATCAGCGACGATCCATTTGTCCAATTTCAAATCAGTGACAATCCATCCATCTAACCCTTTTATTCCCCAGGAAAGTTCACATCCATGATTGATCTATTCTCCAATTCATCGGTGCACGGTATTTTTATATACTCGTTTATGTTTTTCATTTAATCGGCTTTTGGGCAGATTTGATGGATGTCTAGAAATCTTTGATGTTATCTATACCAGTCAATAGTGCTCCACGTGCCGTCAAAGAGGGACTACTGTAGACCCCCCAATCTGGATCTCCCAATTGTTTTACTTTATTTTTCGGTTTCTTGTTTCCCCGATGATGAATCAGATCAAAAACAGTTTAGAGAATGAAATGGTTTGAGCTTGAAATGAGTGGAACCTATCTTGAACCCCAAAACCCTGACCTCAGGATTGACCATCGCACGTTGAAATGGATCTCACGCGCGATGATTTATCTGCCAGGTGTTGGTCAAAGTCAAAGCCTTGACTGTTGACCATCGCGAGGGTTGGTATAACAGTCGCGTGATGAATCCATTATGTCGCGCGATGGTCAACACCTGTCACTTTCACCTTTTTCCAATTGGATTTTGTGATGATCAGGGGGCTACTAACCTATGAAACCCCGTTTTCGTCAACTGAACAGCATTTTGTAGGTGCATGGGTTGCACCACCCTCACAACCACTCCCATCACCTTGTTGGCCTATTTCTCTACCAAGGAAGGCTGGCTGGCCAGCCTTGTTGCCTGGTTGCTAGACCAAGTCCTCCACCCACCAAGTACTCTCACACCTCCTATATATACCCCATTGGTCTTCCAAGATCAAGGTTACCAAAAAAAATCAAGAAGAAAGAAACAAAGGCCATACAACCCTTCACACACTAGCTACTCCATCACTTAAACCGCTTTCATACACTCATTTTTCAAGCTCTACCACCTTGTTCAATCCATTTTCAAACATTCAAGCAAAGGTATAATTCTTTTACTGCTTACTGTTTTGATCCCTGAGGGGGGCTGGCAGGACCAAGGCTGATAATTAATACCAGTCCTGGCTCTAAAGTCAGCACGGTTACAAGAAACCGTGCACTAGAACTCTTACGCGCGAAGGAGTCACTCACGCAAGCGACTCACCCAGTCAGCATGCGACGGTCCTCATGGGGATAAGATGCTAGTTATTTTCTATTTTCTGTAACATTATAAGTCACTGTGAAGCATGATTAAAATTAATCCACTGTTTTGCATGTTGAAAATCCATAGCTTGGTTTAGGCTGGTTATTTAGTCACTCTGGAATGCCTCTGGGTTGCTTCTGAATGTGTCTCAGAGCTCAGGCATCAAAGCAATTCCTGAAAGTCCAGTCATGACCCACGTGCGATGATCTGACTCCATCGCGCGATGGTTGGCTTATTTCCAGGGGTCACCCTTGCATGGGTAGTTTGGGCCTTTGGCCTTTGTTTTAATACCCTTACTGCTTAAGGGTTGCAACTTATTCTTGTTCATCATGTTTGTAATAATTATTTACTTTTAGTACATATAAACTATTTGGTTTGTCCCAGGGTGTGTACTGGTCCTTCCAGAGCCCAGAGGGAGGCAAAACTTAACCTGCTGGGAAGATATTGACCCTCGCGTGATAGAGTGGGTCTGACGCGCGATGGTGGTCTTGCATGCTGGCAGATCCATGCGTGCAACTTGGCCACTGTTTGTGTCAAATTCATATCCAATGCACTGTTTTGATATCCAGTCATAGTGTTAGGTTTTATCTCATTTACTTTCTAGTACATCGTTCATCCATGCTATTTTGGCGACTCCGCTGGGGATAATTGAACCAATATTAATCCATGCTAAAAAGTTTAATACACTTATGAACAATCCTTTAAAAGTCTGTCAAAACAGTGAGCTTCACGCTGCTGAAGATAGGAATGGTGATTTAACAGGACCTTGTGTTTGGTCAATCAAATCTGGGACTTTTTCGATTGGTCATTTGTGTAGTTTCCTTTTAAAATAGACTAAATAAAGTGAGCCAAATTTGAAAAGGCATTTTGCGATTTTGTGATTCTTCTCTCCTTAAATCAATTTCCGGCATTCTTCATTTGCATCGATGTGGGATAAGTCTCATTGGATCGTTTTGGCAATTCTGTACGGTTTACCAGAGCCCGGGGACCCCGAATGACCAACAACCTTCGACGATGATTAGTCATTCTACCATTCGACTGTTGCTCTGTGGCTACGCGGGCAGCAGGAGGTATATTTATTGCCAGTTTGCAGATTCCTTATGTCAACATGCACCCACCTGTGAATGGGCCTCTATCCATACATTTCTGACGCGGATCCTCAAACTCACTCACTCTCTCTCTTCCCCCAAATTTTTGAGAACGGACAATAATTATTCAACTACTAACATTTATTACATAGCACATTTTATTTCTCTCTCTCTCTCTCTCTCTCTCTCTCCCCTTTTGGATGGTGATGATGGTGGGAAAATGGTGAGATAAAAAATGGGAGTCATCATTTCTCCTATTTTTGGCGAACCTAATCTTGTTATACTATTTTTTTTTTTTTTAAATTTGATGAGACATGGGAAAAGCCAATCAACAAATTTTATCTTTGTACTTTTTTCACCAAAATATCTAATTCAAATGAGTGATTTGACTAAAAATCAAAACCTTTCTTTTTCTTTTCTTATAAAATACTTCGATCCAGAAGAACTGTAAAGCTTTTCTCGTTATCATTTCACATATTTATGAGGTGTTTGGAAGCCTACTTTTTGATTTTTCATTTTCAACTTTTTAGCTTTTTGATTAAATGATCAAAATGTATTTTAAATCTAGTAGAGTGTTTAGATGATATATACAGAATATATTTTGCAACAGAAGTAGTGTTTGGGAGATATGAATGAAAATGAATTATGGGTTAGTTTTTTACTATGTTGCCCCTGGTTATTAATAATGGAATGCTTACTAGACTTTGTAATATCTTCTTTAAGTATACACTACAAAAAAAAATTGCCTATGCAGGCGTTGAAAAACGCCAGGAACGACTCGAAAATGTCGGGAAAAGTTTTAGCGGCATTTTTGCAAATGCTAGGGACGCCAATGTCGGCTTGGGTTTTTGGCATTTAAAAAACGCCAGCAAAGATCCAAACGCTAGGGATGCCAATGTTGGCTTAGGTTTCTGGCGTTTAAAAAATGCCGGCAAAGATCTTTGGTGGTGTTTTTTGAAAAACGTAGGGATTGATTCATGAGTAAAAATAGCCTTTTTGGGGATGTTTTTCCAAAAACGTCGGGAAAAGTCACCTATGCCAGCATTTTTTTGAAATGCCGCTAAAAAAAGAGTCGACAAAATCACTTTTTCTTGTAGTGGTAAAGAAACAAAATAGAGGATTCACTGTTCTTTTTTCTTTTTGGTCATTGTTCTTCTTCAACCTTTCTTCCTTCTGCTGCACCACGTTCTCACTCGCAAACTTCAAACCATGCGTGCGACTTCCTCCGGCAACAGAACATGACGGCGTTTGCACCACTGAGATTGTCTCCTCGATGCGCACAAAATCGAACGCCCAAATTAAACTAATTTTTGAGCAGCTTTGTTCTCGGCAGATTTGAATCAAACTAGTGCTTCAACGACCATATAGAGTCTGCGGACCATTCCTTGATCAAACGGCAACTACTATTGTTGTTCTGAGATCGTCAAGAAGAGACGAACAAAACTTTATGCTGCAAATCATTTTTTAAGCTTTTTCGAAAATCTGATCAGAACAAACAATGAACGTTAATGGCGGATTCCGTTAGTGGAGCTCCCTGTTTTCCAGTCGGCAGCTCCAACTCTCTCTCGTCGTTTGTGTGGTGGAAGATGATGTAATGGAGGAAAGGATAACATTCAAGACTGATTAGGGTTTTGTGGAACTATCCCAAAACATTGAGGGTAGGGATGTCTTTCATGTGGCTATGCCAGAAAATGGGAATGGAAAAAGCTCCTCTGGAGCTCTTTTTGCCTTTTGCTCACTATCTTCAAAATTGGAAAATGGGTTTTCAAAGAATGGGTTTTGGAGACAGCCGGCCAAACAACTAAAATGGAAAAATGAGAAATGAAAAATGGGAAAATGGGGGATCCAAACACCCCCCTTACAAGTGAATTAAAGAGTTTCAAGAGTTGCCAACTAGAGAAGTTGACCTTTAAATTTTAAATTTTAAAGAGAATTGTACAAGCCAATTTCCTCCTACCCAATAAGAACAAACCACCTCACCCATAAGTGGGGCAACCCACCTTTATCCCCTATAAATTTCTACACGGCCACTGCCTTGTGCGGAGAAGGCAGAGAGCCAATAAGCTTTAGACACATTACACAAAACTCTTTAAACTGAGACATAAATCTTTGTTTATTTGGAACCATGTAAAGCAGAAATTTGATTATGAGAGCTCTAGAGACAAACATTAAATATGACCACTTAGGATAAATTGATCAAAAAACTAAAATCTTTGTACCAGTCCAAATGGATTGAAATTGGAGCACTTAAATTTTTTAACCATATTTTTTAAATATAAACCGTTTTAAAAAAAAATTAAGTGCTTAATTTTCAATCCATTTGAACCTGTTGTGGGCTACCTGGCCCAAGGCCTATCAGGGAGACCCCATGCTCGTTTTTGGATTTATTAAAGAAGAGTCGCCACCCAGATTTCTGTAAAATAGTTTGCCACCCGAGAAACCTAGAACTTGAAAATGATATTCGAGTTTCAAAATAAACCAGAGATTTTGAGCTCGGGAGCCAAGTTACAAAAATGGAAGGCTTTTATTCGGCATCCTTCTCGCCCGACGGAATCGGTCTCTACTTAATACTTGCAGGATTTTTAGAAAATGCTTATATTTTTAACCTTTGAAACACGTAGCAAGTAGAGTGTGCGGTGTAGGCATGTGCTAAGTGTACAGTATATACAAGAGTGAAAAAGAACAGAGAGTTACATGTTGTGAGTGAAATGAATGCAAACTGTCAAAAACTTGCAGAAGATGGAGGGAAAATTCCTTTGCACGGGGGTCATAGTGCCGAGCACAAAATACTTTCCGGGATGACTCCTTTGTGCTGGGGTCTCAGTGCCAAGGGCAAAGCAGTTGTCCAAATTTGTTTTCTTGAAAATGTTTTCTTTTTATCCAAACAGTGGATTAATTGGTAAAATGCATGGATAATAGCTTTTTGAAAATATTTTGAAGTATTTCTAGATGAAGTAATAAAAGGACAGTATTGAAGATGAGTACTAAATGCTAAAAATAGACGTAAAAGCCTCTGGACCCCATTGATATTTAAAATGATCAGCGAGCCCAGAAGGAAATGCATAGCGCTGGGGAGTGACTCCTCAGCACAAAACACATGCGACACATTTTTTTTGTAAGAAGAGCACACAATCACGTTAGCCTGCTCGTAGCCCTGCTTTGGCTTCCTAGTTTCCTCAGATGAGCAGAAATCGAAAATGCTGGTAGTCTACTACCTTTTGTGTGCTTGAACGAGATTTTTAGGTTCAGTTTGAATGATTTGAGGGTCATTTGGAATTGATGAATGACAAATAATATTTATTATAGTGGAGTGTTGAAGAAATATAGATTTTTGGTATGGAAATGAGATTTTTCTCTTCAAATATAAGACATTTTAGATTTTTCTTCAAGTATATATATGAAGAAAATCCAAAATATGTATATCTTCTAGAGAGAGCAAGGAGTTTCAAAGATGAAGGGAGGTGTATTGTATATTGTATATTGTATTATGTAGTGGAGTCCTTAAATATGGCTCTAGATACCTCTATTTATAGGGAAAAACCAAGGGGGAACATCAGTGCAGGTTTAGAGGCAGCTAGATGTTTTGTAGGATTATGATGAGATTCTTGTAAGTCAGAGCTGTCAGCAATATTAGAAAATGATTCTCAGCGCTGGGGAGTTAGTGTCCAGCGCTAGAGAGTCTGTTGGAATCTTTTGTACTAGACAGTTGGTGCTTTGTACTGGACACTTGCTACCTTGTGCTGGGCAATTGATGGGTTCAGGTTCTGGGATGCTCTAGAGTCATTTGATCAAGCTTTCGATTTTATGGTTCTGTCCCGTATCATTATTGAAGATCTAAGGTAATTCGGGGAGATCTTATTTTTTTATCATTATATTCTGAATGGTCATAATTAATTTTTGTCTTTAGAACTCTTATAATCAAGTTTTTCTCAACAGGGTCGCAAATAAAAAGCATACATTTAATTATGAGAGCCCTATCGACAAAAAGTAATCATGGCTCTTAAGAATAATATGATCAGAAATATATGATCTTCACATAGGTTCAAATGAATTGAAAATTAGAATACTTAATTTTTTTGAATGTTTATATATTTAAAAAATAATATTGTTAAAAAATTGAGTGCTCTAATTTTTAATTCGTTTGAAGCAGTGAAAATATCTTATTTTTCTGATCAATTTATCCTAAAGGGTTATAATTAATGTTTGTCTCTACGACTTTTATAATCAAGTTTCTGCTCTACGGAGTTCCAAATAAACAAAAAATTACTATATCCCAGTTTAAATCAAGCCCCTATTTAAAGGGTCTGCATCCTCTCCAGTGTTGAAGGAGGGGCTACCGTCCAGTTTCTCAATTTTCGGGTACATTTCGGACCAAATTATTTAGTGATCGAAACCATTCTTTTTTAGAGCTCTTTGAATATTTCAATCATACACATGTTGATCGGATACCGATCAATATATTGTGGGATAACATTTATTATCTAAAAAGATTTCCCGTGCACTCAGGATGAAATCCAATTTTTTCAAGATATAGGTGATCCAAATGGTTCTATTTTGGTATCCTAATTTCTCCTACAGTTATTCTAAAAAAGAAACGGCTCTGATCGATCATCTATTTGGACCCGAAATGGTCCTAAAAGTTGAGAAACTAGATGGGTCCGATTCCTCCTTAAGACTTGAGAAGATCTAGACCCTTTTTTAAAAGAAGAGTTCAATCATAAATGTAATCCCGGACACATGCAGACATGACCACGTGCGTCAAGTGAGTCACAGCTAGTGCCGCAAACGAACTGAGTTGTTCGCAAGCAGCTCATGACTCAGTTCGTTAAAGCTCGTTTAGTGATCGAGTTGAGCTTAAACTTGAGTTTTGTGTTCGTTTACTAAACGAGCCGAACTTGATATTGAAAAGCTCGGCTCGTTTGTGTAGGATCTGCTCATTTAAAAAGGCTTATTATAAGTAATTTAGTTAGGCTTGGGTCGTATACAGCCGAGATGAGTTCAAACTCGAGGTTTAGGCTCGTTTAATAAACAGGCCAAGCTCGAACACTACGATTCTACGAAGCTCGACCTGACTCGTTTACACTCCTAATCACAGCTTTAAAACATAAACCGTTTGGCTAACAACAGACCACTGAGCAGTACACATTAAAAAAATTAGTCTTTTGCACATTAATCACCGTCCACTAGTCTGTTGTTGGCATTTTCTTGTATACAACTTTTTCTTTCAGAAGATTCATTTTCCTTCACGATTAGAGCAAGTACACCAACTAATAGGTAAAATTAGGTAAAAATGCTAATAAACAGTGTAAATTTTATATTTTACCTACTCATATATCTTTTAACACTACACCAACCTTATCTATTTTAACTATCACTTCATAAAATAATACTATCTTTTTCTTTGAAAAATGATATTGGCACTCCAAAAATTGATGCAGGCCTTCCAAAAATAAAAAAAAAGGCTTTGGAATTACACTAATTTTGGAGTGCCTACATCAATTTTTGGAGTGCTAATATCATTTCCCTTTTCTTTCCCTATTTCTAGATTTGATTCGTTGAGTGTGTGTGTGTGTGTGAGAGAGAGAGAGAGAGAGAGAGAGAGAGAGAGTAATAATAAAAAAAAAGAAAGCTTGTGAACAGTTGATAGGTAAATTTACCTACGAACTGTAGCAAAATGTAGTTTGGCTTTAGGTTTTGTTATTCTGCTGCAAGGGGATTTTCTTGTTGAAACTCTCTATTTTACCTTAAGAGCGGCAAGTAGAGAAGCCGATAAACTTGCTCTTAAAGAGCTAAAGTTGTGTTGTAAATCCACAATGACATAATCAAAACAAAGATTTCTAAAGTTAACAATTTTTGTCCAAAATATGGCTCACAATGGTATAATCAAACTTAGCAATCTCTTAACCAATAGCCAAATTTTGGTCTTCGGATAACCAAAATTAGCAACATTTTATCTTTGGATAATCAAATTTAATAGGGAATATACACTCTCTTTCCTTTCTCTTTCTCTCTCTCTCTCCTCCCATCACTACCAATGGAACCACCCACTTACATTTATTTTCAATTCTCTCTATCTCTCTCTATTAGAAATGAATTTATTATGAACTATTGTGGACCTCAATATTATTATTGATACGAGACCTCAATATATATTATTAAGCTTAACAGTCTTTTAAATGGATAATCAAAAGCCGATGTGGCAACTATGGTTATTCAATTTTGATTATGTCATCGTAGATATCCCAAGATGTGTACATAAATCCTAATATTAAGGAAAATAGTTGCACCTTGAGATTCTCCAATAAACAGTTGTAAACATGACCTCTAAAATTATTTAGTTCTCAAATGTAAGGTCAGATAGATATATGTAGGTGTCGGGATTTAAATCTGTAAAGTTATCTGGAGTAGATATGTAGATTTACACTAGCAATAATTAATCCGTGTCTATCTAGAGAAACAACTTACACAATTGTTGAATTGAGGCAATCTTATCATTCGTACAAACAAACAAGTCTACCATCACAAACAAACACACAACACTTTCGTGTAGTATGGTGCACAACAGGTGTTGTGCACTATTTCAACCGGCCGTCTATGTTTTCAACTCTTAAAATTCATATCTTCTCCAAAAAGGTTTTTTTTTTTTTAAATTCGGACCGTCCAAAACAAACGGATGGTTGAGATGATGCATGACAGGGATGTTGTGCCCCTACCCAACAAGCCCATCATGCACAATCTCAGCCGTCTATCTGTGTTTTGGACAATCCAGATTTAAATAAAACTTAAAATCTTCCCCGAAAAAGTTTTATTTAAATTCAGACCATCCAAAATACAAATGGAGGGCTGAGATTGTGCACAGTAGGTACCATACTGCATAATAGGCTCCCCGCGTTGCAACACTTACACACACACATTCACAAGGCATGGGGGGGCCCACACTAACAACAGCTCCTTTATGTGTGTGGGGCCCACATGTTTGTGTGTGAGTGTTTGTGTATTTGTGGTTCTAAACTTTTTGTTTGTACAAATTCAAATAGCATTTAATTTTGACAGGGTATATAGCTTTGTTATTTGAAATATATATACAAAATTGAACAAAACAAATTCATCACTTTAGTGATTTGTATACTGGTGGTGTTGTCTGGGTATCTGAATTCCACCAAAAGCCCTTATTTGATGGTTCAAATTGTTTACTTTTCAAGCATCTATCTATTCATTGTGTGTGATTTAAAAAAAGAAAGAAAGAAAGAAAGAAAGAAATTCGATTGTCTCATAACATTTGTGTATCAATCACAAGTTTATGTCCAAAATCTTCCCTCGAGTCTATTTTTCCGTAAGTCGTGTTAAGTAATTGTGGTTTTGAAATATAAAAGAAATTAATTTATTGCATGTATAACTTACCCAAAATTTTTAAAAAGGAAACAATTCGAATTATCATAATTAGAACGATTCGATTTATTAGAGTTAGAGCCTTTCTAGTACTCAAAAGCCTAGATAACATAAGAGAACCTATGATCTCCTTTTGTGAACTCATCTCAGGGAGGCATATGCATCCCCACTTTTTGTTTCCAATTTCTTAATTACAATAATTAAGTTAAAGCTACCTTATCTGAAAATGCCTGAATAATAATTAAGTAGTACTACTTAAAAAGCAAACTAGTGTGAACGAATAATGTCACCAGATTAAAGAAATGGTATTTCCAGCTTTTCAGTTGGCAAAAACAAAAGAAATGACGGTTAAGTATGAACCAATCTCTTTTAATAATGCCTCAGTACAGATTGAACATTATTAGTATTATATAGGGATTTAAATTAATTTACCGATTGATAGAGGGATTTAAATTAAACAAATGGTAATAATGGATAAAGGAATATAGTGGTAAATGGAGATTGAGTGGGCAACCGCGTTGCACATGTAGGGTTTGGAATTACTTCGCTTGTTTAGGTCTCGAATGACATATGATTATCGCGGGTCGGGTTGGGGTTCGGATGTCATCCTGCGTTGCCTTGCCTATAAAAGAGATAGAGAGAGATACGATGCGTTTGACAATATTTGACTATGAACAAAACTAGGACACTTGTAGTGAATTTATTGGAGGCCTTATTTTTGTGGTGGTCCTTGCGCCATAAAATTAAAATAGGAGCTTATTTGTACGTAGATAGAGTCATTCTGTATAAATCTAATGTTCAAAATATATAAAGTATTTGTTTATTAAGAGTGGGGTACTGTATTATATATGTGTGTGTGTGTGAGTGTATATGCCCGACCCATGGCAAACAAAACAACCTAGTACCATTTGGATACACCTGCATGCGTTGGATTCCACAATCCTAGATTTAGAGTATTTCAAAGATTAGTACTCCAGTAGATTATTAATGGCCAGTTGGCTGAATGTACAGTTGGCCATCCTTGTTTACTCTCAATCAACTGTCACGGAATTAATTCAATCCCGCGGACCTTTATATTTTTTCTGGAAACCTTTTTCTTTGACTGTTAATATTGTTTTTGTTATGGAGCTACTTTTTGGATCGTACGTAGTTTATAATGTTTTGTCCAATTGTTGCAGACTCTCACATAATTGTTGATGTAATATCATGTATATTTCTCCTGTCGTTGGAACACCACCCCCCCTCCCAAAAAAAACAAAAAAAAGGCCAGCTGGTTAAGGCCTTTAATTTGCCTTTGTAATGTGGATATGTGTTGTTTGATCCAGTCATACGGTGTTGCATATGGTCTTTAAACACGGAAACGGGATGGGTGTTATGCAGGGGGTGCACAACATACCATCCGAGCCGTCCATTTGGCAATTTAACGGTCTAGATTTAAAATTCCGTAATGAACGACTCGGATGTCACACGGTGGAGATAAGATCTGGATTGCCAAACAAACAATTCTGATGGTACACAGCGCCATAGATAAAAATAATAATAATAAATCTAAAACGTTCAAAAACAAAAAACATAAGTAGGAGATGAACTATTCACAAGTAAACTTGTTTGTTTGTTTTCATTTATTACTTTTTCCTTCATCTTTTAGCCTCAACATTTATCAACTTAAAAATCGTGAGTTCCTTAATTATGACGCACTTGCCCATGGAGATGACTGTGATTTCGGATCCCATGATCTTCGATTTGTGGTCGCTTGCGGTCTTATCCGAGAAGGCTTATTTGTGATTTTGTCGGCCATATATAATCCATGTGTATATGGTTATAGTTGGTTTGACAGTCGTTTATTACCTGTCAGGGATCCTATGAAGCTGGCGTGGTGGATTGCACCAATCTGACGTGAACTAAGTCCACATAACCTCTGAACATTTTGGATTAAAGCAATTTAGCTGGTAAAGTAGTACTCCACTTTTTCTTGGTTAATCAACCTAAATAGCACTATACAGATTAATTAAGCGAAGCCTTTTTCGAAATTGAGGACTAAAAACGAGTTCCTTATTCCATGCCTTGTTGGACTGGTTTTGGGTTTATCACTACTGCTGTATTAATTGGGAACCGTGGGTTGATTAACATTAATTAGTGCACATAAGCTGTACTTGATTACACTACAAATTTGATTCTCTGGTGTAAATTTTAAGAACAATACTCCATTGTGTACACATATGTTGGTGCACGAATCCGAGCAAATGTCTTTGGAACCCTTTGATACACGTGGACCTCTCATTCTTTTGTAGAGCTCATGTGAATAAAATGACTCTGAAAATATAATATCTAGATCACTCCACCAAAATTAATGTGCACAAACTTTTTCTTCTCACTCTCTAAGAGTTTCGGTGCTTAGGGTTTCTCTGGGGTGCACACCCCCCAACAAACTTTTTCTTCTCACTCTCTAAGAGTTTCAGTGCTTAAGGTTTCCCTGGGGAGGCTCCATCGACGTTGTTAGGTCGGTTTTGTTCTTGTCATTCTGGGCGTTGCATGGGTTCGCACCCTGACGAAGGCATAATTTCTTAGGATGGAGGTAAGAGTTGGTGGTGCTGTGCGGTGGGGTGGGGTGGGGTGGGGTGGGGTGTGGCTGTTGTGGTGATCAAGGTTCTGTTTCATGGTCTTTGCTGTGTCTCAGCCGCCCTTGTGGCAACGGTGGTGGCAGTACCGAGGGTGTTGATTGGTGTTTTTGGGCGGCTGGATTTAATTAAGGGTGTGGATCTATTGTTTGCTCGTAGGTTTTACTTTAGTTTTTGTTTGCTGTTTTTTTGTTGGTTTTCTTTTCTTACGTGGGACTTTCTCTCACTCCTTGTGGGTGTTGTTGAGGTGGGTTTTCTGTGTCGTCTTGATGACTTTTCAAGATTGGAGATGAGTCTTGTCTGTGCAAGGTCCTGAATGTTCGTTTGTAAATTTAGGTCTCCTTTGTAATTACTTTTCAGGTTTTTTACCTCTAGGCCCAGAAAATAAAAAGTAATTCTGACCGGGTCCCCTCTAATTAATGAAACACTGAAACCCTATGAAAGTGTCTAAACCCTGAAAGTGCCTAAACACTAAGGTACTCTAAAAAAGTGCCTAAAACCCAAGAATACCTTATAAAAATGCCTAAACCCCTAGGATATCCTATGAAAGTATTCAAACCGCTAAAACTCTATGATAGGAAAATACACTCTAAAACCTCTATGAAAGTGCCAAACCTAAATCCTAGGACTCTATGAAACCTAAACCTAGACCCTGGGGTATTGTAAACCCTAGACCCTAAAATCCTAAGGTGACACTTCCATTAATGGTAAATGTATTTTTGTAAAAATAGACCTAGTGGTAATTAAGTATTTCATCTCTCCTAATGAGAATTAAGTTTCACTTTTCTGTAATTAGAGGTAAAAATCTATTACTTTCCACCCTTCTTGAGGGTGGCCACCCATTCATGATGTATGGTTTTCGTATAAATGAAAGTACCTCCAAAGTTTAAAAAAAAAGAAAAAAAAAAGAAAAGAAGAAGCTTCATGTTGTAATTTTGAGGGGACTTCATGGGTAAAAGCCCATTATATTTATCACAGCACAGGCCCATTGTTTGTGCCACTTACCATCCCGAGCCCAATAAGGAACTTATGTTCCATTTTGGAGCTTTTGAAATCGATCAACCCAATCAACTATGGTGAATTAGGTCTAAACACATCACCAACCATTGTAATCTAGTAATAAACCAAAGACAAGTTAAGAACATTTGTTAATGCTGAAAATATTCTTGACGGGTATTAATTATCAAAATACGTCATTGACTGTCATTTTCCCTAATAATATCTTAAAAGACCTTTGTTTCTTCCTGCTTCGATCTTTATTTTTGTGAAGTCCAATTCCAAAATTAGTTGACCGCCCACACAAAAATACTGCAGTGACCAAGGATTTTATATAGGTTTATATATATAAGTATCACTTTAATTTACCGATTCATGTGATCATTAGCTTTTTTTAGTCGGTTGTTATCATATTTAATGGTCTGCAACAAACTATTGTTTTAAAGACTGCAATTTTCATAAGGATAATTAATAGATTTTGATTTATGAATTTTGTTAAATGTTATTGAGATTCAAAATTAGAATTAGAAAAATAAAATGTTTTCACATCAAAATTGTTCAATTAGTTAGTAGAAGATTAATGCGCAGCGTTGGTAATATTGACAAGCGTTGGCCCAAGCATCGACCCCGAGTGGACCCAACCCTTCTACACAATCTTAGGCTCCATTTGTTTGACTGTAAAATATTTTTCAGTAAATCATTTTACCCATTTTTCGGCGTTTGGATGCCTAAATAGCAAGTAAATTATTTTTTCCCATAAAATGTTTTTGGGCATTGGGGGAAAATGACTTACGGTTGAAATCCCCGTAAGTCATTTTACGTTGATCAACCGTTGTAATCTCTTCATGGGTCTTGGCGGTCTTGGCTTTGGGTGGTACCTTATCCAATTGAGTTTTTTCCTTGATTTGCTCTCTTTCTCTCTCGCGCGCACATACAAAACATAGCTGTTAACACCACATCAATGCAAAAAAAAACTTCACATAATTAAAATCCCTTTTACTTGCAGCTTTGTTTTCTTTCAAAGATTTATTTTTAATTACCAATTAAACACCGTAAAATAGAAATCAAAAATTTTTTTTCTTTGAAATCATTTTACGTGTAAAATATTTTATACCGAAAAATATTGTAGTTTGAAACAAACGGAACCTTAATGTGACCTTTCATCCATATCAAGGGGAAAAAATCAGGATTTGATCTTAGCTTGGGCCAACCATAACATTCCTCTACCCTCGTGATCACCATCTCCATTCTCCACTAATCACTTCCTTAACCTTCAGATCCCCACCTTTTTGACTACACACACATATTTATGTGTGCGCGCGCGCCAAATACAAGCCCTATTACCCATTCTCCCACACCACTTAAGCCCCTATATGAATTTACACTCAAAATCACATCCCACACTCTCCCATCATCACAAAAACAACTCCATAACCACCTTGGTCAATCACACTAATCAACCTCCACCATTTTTACGCATATACACATGTATATGCATTTAGAAATTGCTCTCTAACTACCCCTCAGCACCAATCCGAACACTTCAATTCACCCACGCTATCATCACAACCCCTCAACAGTACTCCACCAAAATGCCACAGTTTGTATGTCTCGAATTCTATGTCCGGGAAACCTAATTCCACTCTGAACTCTGACTCTTACAAATAAACAAACACTTAACATTACAAACAAACACCGCCCAAGGTCGACATTACAAACAAACACTTAATATTTCATCTAGCAGTACCATAATGACTTGTCAAAAAAAAAAAAAATTAAGGCCAACTCACAAGTACCGTTAATGCTTATGTGGCCATTACGAATTTACGATTAAATCACATCACTATTACATAAATTATTTTCTATGTACTATTCTTTCATTTTTCTAACCCGTATAAGTATGGACCATCTTGTGAAAATAAGCTTTGGTAACATTGCTTTGCTCTCTAGCAATATAGTTTGTGAGATCCACACACATAGAGGCAAGGAGGGACACAGGATTCTAACATTAAAGTTTTTTTTTTTTTTTTGTACATATGAACGGTGATATCAATTTCTCTCAATATAAATTCAAAAACACAGTATCCAAAAATTAATTGTAGTTACAATTATAAATATATAGTCATACATAATTACAGATTCATACTAGCTATTTGTTCATCCATGTTCCTTCTAAAAGGTAAAATATTGAACTAGTTAAATAATGTAGACAATCTAAGATGGACGATTATTGACTTGTTCAAAAAATCCTTAGATGAGCGGGTTTTTTTGTTATTTTTTGTAAACGTTGGTAGGGCAAACCAACGTTATCAATTCCGTACCGGTAAGTGTACCATTTTCTCTACTGAAACGCTACGTACAGATACCGGTGTATATCTCGGTACCGTTTCAGATTGACCATAACATATATTTTATATAGTTTTAATATATGTACAAAAAACCTCCCAAAAAAAAACTCAAAGTAGAGGTATAAAATAAATTCTAACACTTTGATATACCTTAAAATTAGTCCTAATAACAAATTAAGATGATTAACATATTATAGACTCCAAGTTATGTTGAATTATCTTAGAGTGATGCTATTGGTACATATAATATGTACATATAATGTACATATAGATTTTGTGGAGCTCAATTCGGGTCCCACAAAGATGATCCGAACTGCTCATTAGTTTTAAAACATCTTTTTATGGAGCCCTGTAAAAAATCAGCTCAACCCGATATCGGTAAGAATTTTTTCTGAATTTGTAGGGGCGAAACTAAGCAGTTAAGTAGTTTCGCCTCCACAAATTAAGAAAAAATCCTTACCGATATCGGGTTGTGCTGATTTTTTACAGGACTCCATAAAAAAATGTTTTAAAAATAATGGGCAGTTTGAATCATCTTTGTGGGACTCAAGATGGGCCCCACAAAATTGATATGTACATAATATGTACATTTCATATGTACCTCTAGCATTTTTGATTATCTTAACATTCAAGCATTTTTTAAGCAAAAAATAGTTTTTGTGTACTAACCGATATCCCGGTACAAACTTGATATTGTCCAGTACAGGCTGGTACGCCTGGTACAAGCCGGTATTTTGGCCTGTACGGAACACCAAGGTATGTGTACTGTTTTATGGCCAGTATGGTAGGGAATTCACAACACTAGGGCAAACTTATACAATTTCATCTGCCCTTCGGCCCGTCCTTGCTTAAAGGATGAATAATTTATCTCCCTTGTACGTGACACGGGCTTCTACATGGGCCAGGAGAATCAAGGTTGCGAATATCATTCCATACTAGCCATTACGTACCATTTTTGTGTAACATCGGTACTTTAATTACCTGTCCAATTTCGTTCTGGTTAAAAAAACGGGTCAGTACAGGTCAGTCTATATTTTCTTTGAGTGATGCTAGCCGTATCGACCACCTCCCACCGAAATCGTACCGATGGCCGCCGCGGGCCGTCTCCGGCCACCGGACGGCCGATCCAAGCCATCCAAAAATTCTATAAAAAAAAACCGAGGGGCCTAACGCGGGAATCAACGGCATCCGAGGTGTGTGGAGTGCTTGATCTGAGCACCCCTTCTTCGTGTACCCACCGTCGGCCGTCGGTACGATTTCGGTGGGAGGTGGTCGATACATATATCATTTTCATTTTTCTTTTCCTTTTTGTTTTTTGAGAAGATAATTGCACAATTAAAGTCTTTTACACTAAACATACTATAATTTTCTTTTATTCTTAATATATGAGCTTTATAATCATTAGTACTACCTTTTCTAGTATATTTTTCATGTGGGTTGAATTTTTTTGAGTTTTCTAAGCATACATATATTCCATACCATTTATTTCTTCTAATCCAAAATGATACCTAAAATTACAGTGGCCCGGGTACTTTAACATAGCAATAAGAAAAATGGCACTGTAATCGGTACTGCATTCAGAACCTCGTGGAGAATAACATTTTACTATTACTTGTCAAACGGTTTCAAGTAGGGCCATGAAGCAAGGGTCATAAGATGGGCAGGTTGAGATGAACGGCCCGGGCCCAATCTTGATATATTGGGCTTTCTGGCAGAAAAAAAAATTGGATAGGTTTTGATAATCGGATCATTTGGTTTGGGCCGGTCCAAATTCAAGCATCCAAAGTTTTGTGGCTTAAAAAGATTGTATACGTAAAACACTTTCATGTTATTAATTGCCACTTTGCAATATCTCAACCACCATAACAAATCTCACTCGCATTGGAGCTGATTTACAGAGTCACATGTGTATGCATACGTATACAATGAAATGATTAGGTCAACAAACAATGGTAGAAATTATTTCATTGGCCTGCCCTGTACTGTGCTTCAAAATAGCTTTTACAGTTGTATATGTCTTAGAAAATTAATTAAAGAATTGAATATGATGAGTTCTTGCTTAGCGATTTTTGTTTCCCCAATTGGGAGGAGGGGCATAGGATTTAGTGTGAAGCTGCGTGCAAGTTGATCCGGGAATCCTTATATTATCCCAAAAGAAAAAGAAGAAGGAAGTTCCTATTCGAGGATACTTTTCATCATTTTCATTTCGTTTCTCAGATTTTACTTTTCCGCTATTTCTAGAAATGACAATATGTATCTTAATTCTAATATATCAAAAACACCGGCATTCGTATAGTTGTCGATTTTACGAACAAAATCGAAAAGCTCGCAGAATGACTAAAAACTGTTTCCCAGGCCAGAAGGAATTGTATGAAGAAAAAAATACTCCTTCCTCCAAACGTGTTTCAAGGGGAACCTTTCATTTCTCCCATGTTGTGTTTCTTTTTAAGCCACAACAGGTAGGAGTAGCTCTTTTTAGGTAAAATGACAGTCAATGACGTGTTTTGATAATTAATATCCGCTAAGGATATTTTCAGCATTAACAATTATTCTTAACATGTCCTTAACGGGTATTAATTATCAAAACACGTCATAGGCTGTCATTTTCCCCAATCTGAACATAAACATGTAATATCGGCGGGTTAGATAACAGTACTCCACGTGGCGCAATGTAGTTTGTCCATTTGTCCCAGAGAGGTGACAGTATCCAAGTGTTGAACCTCTCTAAATTTGAACATCAATTCATCACAACACATTTGTAGAAAGGTATACTTACCCCACCCCATTTGAGTAAGACTCGACGGAGTTGTGTACTACCAAGAACAGGTGGGCCTTCATGCCTCATTGTTTCGGGGTTAAATAAAGGAAAATAATTTTGGCACTTCATTTTTTATGAGGGCACTTCAAATTTATCTTTTAGTGTGTTTTGCTATATATGTATAATTTTTACACTAAAAAGCAAATTTTTTAGTGCCATCATAAATAATTAAGTGTCAAAATTATTTTCCTAAAATAAAATATGCCCACCATCGATCTATAAGTCCTTGTTTGTTGGCTCATGTACACCACAACACCCGTTTTTCATTGTAAACAAGATTCCTCTTCCCATATTTAATGCAAGGGAAATGCGCTAAAAACAAAAAATATTTCATTGAAATTTGTGAAAATTGTAGAGAAAGGGAATTTTGACTTAATAATTGAGCAGCCACATTATTTTGTCCTTCTTCAAAAAAATTCACTTTTATTAGTGTTGCTGTAAATTTTTGTGAATTATTGATTCATATCGACAATAGGAATCTAAAAAGTAAAGAAATATGAACCTAACAATATTTTTTTTGAATAAGGACAAAATAATCCAAAAAGTCAGTATATTTTGCATTATTTTTTTCCTTTTCTAAACATTTTAAAGATTTTTGTCATAATTTGTTACTGACTCCATCCCAAAATATTTGTTCAATCTGCCAAATGAGAACTTAAAAATAACACATCTTTTGCAAAGAAAATTTCAATAAAAATTCAACTATTTACTAGATATGAGTTCGTTTAATTTAAGAAAAAAGATAGGACTATGAACTTTTTTTAAGTCCGCATTTTGCAGACTAGACAAATATTTTGGGAAGGAGAAAATACTTTTTAAATTTCTCTTGTTAAGATGAACCAATAATCTAAAAAAAAAAAAAAAGAATTGCCAGAAAACTAACAAATGCAGAAAAATTTTAATAAGCATAAAAAAGTAATCCCAATTGTTTATTTAGGCCAAAACACCCTATAGTATGTTTTTTTTTTCCTCGTTATCTTAGCCTATGGTTTGTGCAGTGGGCTGTCATTAGTATAAATGGAAATGCTAAAAACAATTCAATGGACTGTCATTAAGATTTAAAAAGTATATTGAAATGTGTGAAAAACATATAAGTATGTGAATATGTATTAAAAGGCGTAAAAGATCATTGGAGTCTTTTTTTTTTTTTTTTTTGTCTTTTTCTTAACTTATTGATAGTTCTAAGTTGTCAACAGAAGGACCCTAATTTGAAAAGTAAAAACATTGAATGACAAAGTTAAGAATTATTCAATAAAAATGAGAATGAATTGTGGTGGGTCTGCATAAAAAGATGTCACGTGACGACTCATCACTGCATTGGTAGAGAACATAACAAAGTTAGGTGCACTATGTCTCAATATTAGAGTATACCTCACTTATCATGTATTCTATCAAATACAGAAATACTGATTTTTCTTGGGAACCCAAACAAAAATATTTCAAATAAAATAAGCGAGTCAAATCATCTCCATGTGACCCGGAAAGCCATTTGTACGCGATGTCCGTACTAGTCTGTACCTTATAGAAGCCTTCATATCTTCTGGGAAATTTCGTTATGCATGCATTATGGTTGAGATCTTGGATATGGTTGAAATTGCATGGATTTGCTAGATATACGTGATGTAACAGTGGCACGTGGCACAATCTGAACACGTGCATCTAGGATGGGTTGGCAGATCAGGTAAACTACTAGCCCCAAGTGGCCCAATGGTATTGCTCCACTTGTCGTACGGACAATGGTCTCTTCACTTGACTAGGTTGGAGTCTACGTACTCTTGTGGCGTGCGCACTTGATTCAGCCACCCAAACAACGAACTTCTAATTAACTTGAGACTATGATAATTAAGGATAAAACGACTAAAACCATGTTTTGTGGAACACTACCGGAGACTGTCTTGGTAAATTGAGCTTACATGTGCCTCTCTCTCACACATGAAACAACACTTCGAAATTTCTAGATAGCATTTGAAAAAAAATATGTAGAACAAAAAAAAGGAGGAATTGTCCTATATATATGTAGAACAAAAAAAAAAGGAGGGATTGTCATATATATATATATATAGGAATTTTCAAGTGAGAGATCCCTCATTTTGTTAAAATGAGGGACTTTCATTTTTCGATCAAAATTTGAAAATCTGAACCGTTCAATGTGTGCAGAACGTAATTTTAAGGGTTCTCGCGAGAAATCAACAAAAAAAATGACCGGGAAGGGCATCATCCAAGCAGTTTTTTTTGAACCGTTCAATGAAAACTGCTCAGATGAAGCCCTTCCAGGTCATTTTTTTTGTTGATTTCTCACGGGAACTCTTAAAATCACGTTCTGATCACTTTGAGCGGCTCGGATCATCGAAATTCAATCGGGAAGGGGAGTCCCGCATTTTAATAAAATGAGGGATCCCTCACCGGAACCTAACTCTATATATATATATATATATCCCCTTTCTCCTAAGGACTACCTTACCTTAATAAAATAAGGGCCTACCTTTCTCAATAGAATTTCGATGATCCAAACCGCTCAATGTGTTCAGAACGTAATTTTAAAGGTACTCGCGAGAAATCAGCAAAAAAAAATGACCGGAAAGGCTTCATCCGAGCAGTTTTTGTTTGTTTTTTATCGAACGGTTTAAATAAAAACTGCTTGGATGAAGCCCTTTCCGGTCATTTTTTTTGCTTATTCCTCGGGAGTATTCTTAAAATCACGTTCTGAACACATTGAGTGGCTCGGATCATTGTAATTCGAACGAAAAATAGAAGAAATGGAGAGGTCCTTATTTTAATAAGGACCTCTCCATTTAAAAATGACTCTGTGTGTGTGTGTGTCTATATATATATATATATTCATTAATAGTAGAGGCCTTCATGCTCCACAAGAATTCAATTCAGAAACCATTGTAATCAATTCAGGACAATTGATCTCTAGTTTGATTCTTTCTTAGAGCAAAATCCATTGGGTCACGCTCCTTGCAAGCAAAATTCTTTTGCAAAATGGTTGTAATAAAGGGTTCTGGGTTTACGGTGCAACAACATATATATGCGACACAAGATTGCAATTGATGGAACCGGTTTTGGGTTACTAAAAATTTCTTTTTAATTTTATGGTGTTAGTACCAATGTACGTACCGTCATAAGCCTTGTGGAAAACATATATTAATTTACATTTTGGCAAAATTGATCACGAATTAAGGAGTTGTAAAGGAATTCGACTTTGAAACAAAGAAAAATCAAATAGTAATGAAGTGCACGGGCATCCTCACTTGCATAGTCAAAGTAAAGCATGAAAAGCAACTAAACTCAACCACTAGATCGAAGTCAATAAACACTAGGGAATCCCTTTTGCTAACTATGTATGAGCTGGTCTTGACAACTATTGTACAACTTATGGGCCTCACGAGCCTATTTAAGCCCTTCATCGACAAACCATTGTACCATCCCTCCACGAATAAACCAAAAGCTAGCAAAAATAAAAGCCTTCTCAAATGTCTAGCACAACTCTTCTCCTATTCAAGGCCATTCTCCACCTTCTCCTCCTCCTAACCCCACCGCCAACCGCCATTTCTAGATTTGCTACCGCCACGAGGCCCCTGGTGTCGAAGCCACAAGACTATGCGACCTTCAAGCCCGTGGGAGGCGCGGGACAACACGACTACTTTGGAAGTGGATCGGACATCAAGAGTTGCTTACCTAAAGGGTTTCGACGCTCTTCTGCGCCTAGCCGGTACATCAATTATCACACGTCCAGTTCAAACTTGTGTTCCTCCAGCGGTCAAGATAACCCTAGACCTTGAGGAATTGTTTTTGGATAGTGCTCAATATATACCTTTGTTATGTGTGGAAATGAAGGCATAAGTCGTCATGTATTATTATTTTTAATTTGTCATTTTTATATTTTATGAGTGAACCATATATGTGTGTGAGAAAAACAAGAATACTCGTCAAATGTAATAAACACGTTTAAAAGATATACCATTTCATATGCATGTTTATTCAATCAAGTATTCGCATTATAGAAATTACCCTCAATTATCATCGTATTTCAGGTAAGTCATCAAACAAGGTGTGGGATATCGCTACATTGCCAGAAAAAAGAAAGTTATTTCGAAAATAATACTTTACTTGTTTCTGTTGCATGCTTAACTATCAGAAATATCTAACGTTAATCGAATTCAAAGACCAAATTAATTACAATGCAAACCAGGGAAAAAATAAGTGAGAGATTATAAAGGTTGGAGCTAGCTCATAGATTGGGTGCCAAATCTACACACGATTTAATTTAGGAAAGCACACTTTAAAACGGGGGCTCAATGCACCTAATTAAGCAAGTACAAACCTAGATAACTCAGGGTAGCTCAAGTGTCAATAGGAAGGAGCTATTTTTCGAAGTATCCAAAAAAAAAAAAAAAAAAAGGAAGGGGCTATAAACCCAAACATTCTAAATTCAAAACTTTGCAATCTCTCTTGGGGCCAGATTGCAAGAGATAAATTTCTTGTAAATCTCATATTTCTGGCATAGATGACCTGTCTTTGACTGTACTGAGGAGGGGAATAGCCGAGATGCGCGGAAGCTGATGCAGACACCGTTGACCGTCGGAAAAAAAAAAAAAAAAGGCCCACAAACTTTGATAGTTAGTTATACCCTATTTGTAGCCCTTCTGCTTCTAAGAGGCTGAGAAACTTGACCTTCCCCCAGGGAAGAGGCTGTTCTATTTATCACAATGCTCATAGCATAGGCCATAGAGCACTTGACATGGCTCTAGCTTCTATGTCACGACCTCTGCGCATATATTTTCTTCTTTTCCTTCAGTAAATTCCTTTCTTTTCATTTATACTGACGATCACCAAGCGAATCAATGGACCAAGGTTTGAGTCTCGTCAAAGGCGTTTGGGGTTCAGGTCTATAGACATGTTCTGAATCTCCTGTTAACTAACCTATTAATTTTCTCGTTAACCCTCACTGATATATACAATATTGGCAACAACAAAAAAAATCAATGGACCAGACTCAATCCGAATTTGACAGGCTCATATTCCAAAAAGAAAAATCCAATCCGAATCTGGTTTTTGCAAACCCATTTAAGTCAATTCAAATTCGTATTCGGATATCCGATCCGATCCGGTTTGTTTCATTTAATTTATTCAAAAGTTAAGCATACAAGTAGGGGTGAAAATAAAAACCGATAAACCAAACCAAAAACCAAAAATCGGACCATATCTGTGATTTGGTTTGGTTTCTAAAGGTAAACGCGCAGTTAAGTCCAAAGGAAAGTCTTCAATACACACCCCTTTAAGGTGTGTACCATATGCACCTATTGTGTGGTTCATATTATGTCACCTCATAAAAAATTATTTGTAGGACCGGTCATTCATAACATTTTATTTCGTATTATAACTTTTATACTAAAAATTCGTAACCTTTCAACAATATGATTCGTAACATTTTGGGATTCATAACATTTTGGTGTATTTTAATAAGGGTGCATATGATACACATCCAAATAAGGGGTGTGTATTGTAGTACTTCCCTAAGTCCAATATGAGGTTTTACCAAACCGAAAAAATCAGTTTGGGCCGTCTTTTCACCATCTAATCCGAAATAACCATAGCGGACCGGATCTATATATATATATATATATATATATATAGAGAGAGAGAGAGAGAGAGTTAGGTTCCGGTGAGGGATCCCTCATTTTATTAAAATGCGGGACTCCCCTTCCCGATTGAATTTCGATGATCCGAGCCGCTCAAAGTGATCAGAACGTGATTTTAAGGGTCCCCGCGAGAAATCAGCAAAAAATATGACCGGTAAGGGCTTCATCCGAGCAGTTTTCATCGAACGGTTCAAAAAAAACTGCTAGGATGACGCCCTTCCCGGTCATTTTTTTTGCTGATTTCTCGTTGGGACCCTTAAAATTACGTTCTGCACACATTGAACGGTTCGGATTTTCAAAATTTGATTGGAAAAAGAAAGTCCCTCATTTTAACAAAATGAGAGATCTCTCACTTAAAAATTCCTATATATATATACACACACACATGGAAAAATCAAAGTATTGATAGGGATACATTAACACACAAAATTAGGTGAGTTACACATCTAAAATGTCTCTTAGAGAGCAACTAGATGAAGTGGATAATCTTGAAGAATTAATGTCATAATTCTATGTTTTAAATTTAGTTTTGTACTTGATTTAAAGATATTTCATCGTTTAATTTAGGGGTTGTTTGATAACTCAAATTCAGCAATTAAAATTGAATGAATTAAGTAATAAGTAATTAAGTAGGTTTGATAACTACATTTTACATTGCTTAAAAGATTAAGAGCTAGCCTCTTAAAAAATTAGGTAAGTTTGATAACCACATTTTACACTACAATCAGTGTGTGTGGGCCCCATGTTTGATGTATGAAAGAGTTTGTGTAATTGTATGAGGTAGTAGCACAATTTGTTTGGATAGGAAGAGAGTGGAGGTAAGGATTTGGTGTGGCTGGAATTTGTAGAAGCAAAAGTGGGAGGGAAGGCGGATTGGCTCAAAAGTCAGAAGTGCTCAAACGGATGCAAAAAAGTAGTTTCGACTTATAACCAGATCTTGCGGTAATTAGATTTCCGTTTTCATCCTTAACGGGAACAAGAAGCGCCTTTTCTAGACTGGAAGGTAATTAATTAGCTGTAATCCGATCCATTGCTAGTCCTAGCAATCATGGATTTGAATCATAGGTTAGTTGCCATGAAATGATTCAAATAAATTTCGATATGTGGAACAGTTACAGCTCAGATTTAGGCCCACTGGATCAAATTGTCAGTGCATGGATTGGGCCTTCATCAATTGCATGTGGGTATCTAACACCACACAACATTTAACATTAGATGCTGAAAGGTACTACTACAAAGGCAAAAATATAATGGTGTTTATGTGGAAGGAAGCAATGTTTAATGGGATTTTGATGTATCAAGCTCCAGAGAAACAGTGATTGAAAAAAGTGTGTGTGTGTGTGGGGGGGGGGGGGGGGGGGGGGGGGGGGGGGGTGTGTTGTGTGTGTGTTGCAAAAAAAAAGAGCAGCTCAAGACAAACATTTCTTAGAGAGGTACATACCCTTTTTAGGCCTGTTTTGGGTCCTCAAAAAATGATCAGAACCGCTCATTTTGTTTAAAATATTTTGTTTATGAATCTTACAAAAAATAAGCTCAATCCGGTATCAATTAAGGTATGTACGAAATGTCCAACTTTGTCCAAGAATTCAAGCTTAAATTCTAAAGCAAAGTTGGAAGTTTAATAAACATTCTTATCGATACTAGATTGAGCTTATTTTTTGAAAGAACCATTGGCAAAATATTTTAAACAAAATGAGTGACTCCAATCATTTATTTGGAATCCGAAACGGACCCAAAAGACGTATGAACGTGATGTATGTGCATGAACATATGTGCTCATAGACTTTCCGCATTTCTTAACTTTTCGGTCCAATTTTAAATTGGATTTGACACATCATTTCAACAGATCCAAACTGCATAAGACTATTTTTGGCGGAACAAAAACATACCGCAGGTTGTGTATGTAGTCATAAACCAAAGCGTGCATATATGAACACACACAAACCTTTCGTTTGAATTGTGAGTTTGATAAATAAATAAAAAAAACAGATATATTTTTGGAGGGTTTCAACCTAAAATTAATTGGCAATAGATGGAGTAACCTCTAGAATATATTAACCAAGTTTGGGTGGCTTAGATGAGCGATGTGAAATTAAGTTTGACAAACGGAAAAGAAACAAAATCTTATTACTTATTTGGATGGATAAAAGTTAAAAGAGATGAGAAATTATAAGAGATAACCAAACAGAAACGACCGCATGCACTTGGGATCCTTCAGGTAGGGGACCTTCGACCTGTGTAGCTGTAGCGGTCTTGGTCTGCTCAGCCTTCTTGTAAACCAATACTGTTACGGACAGAGTGAGTTTCCCACTGAATGCAAAAGGTTTTGGTGTGCGACAAAGAACCTTTTTTATTTTATTTTGAACAGTGAAGTAAAAAAAATTATAATTAAAAAAAGGAATAAAAATTGGCAAGAAACCAACAAAATACTCAATAAGGCCAAGCCCGAATCACTAAAGGGGTCTAAAAAGGTAAAAATATAACAATAAAGCCCACTAGAAATTCACAACCCAAATACAACAATTAAGCCCAAGACACCGAAACCCTAACCCAAAAATAAAAAGGAAAATGACAGCCCAAGATTTGTTTTGATAATTAATATCCGCTAAGAATATGCTGAGAACATTTGTTAATACTGAAAATATCTTTGGCAGTATTAATTATCAAAACACGTTATTGACCGTCATTTTCCCAAACTAAAGGGCATATCCCATAGACAATATAGGCTAGCCGGAGACCAACCCACAGACAACATAGGCCAACCTAAACAGCAACCCTACCCACCACCAATTGTAGCCACCTGGAGTGAGACGGGCTGCTGCCACCACCGTCCCTGAAGCCCGAGGAACAAGCCCCTATTGCTACCCCGAGAACGGCCTAACCACCCCACCACAGGTCGCCCCACCACAACATACCCACCGCCACCAACATGTACACCACCCTTCAGTCAAGCCCAACCTCCAGAACCTACTTCCACTATCAAAAACACTACCACCACCAACCGAACCCCACCATCAGACAACTCAACCCTTGAAGCAAGGCCCATAGGGAACATAGGCCAAGCCCAAGAAAGCAAAGCCCATAGGAAACATAGGCTAAGTCGAGCAACACAACACCTTCCCCAACCCTACTAGAAAACCACCGCCGGCCATCCACCTAGGCCCCACCGATCACCCAAGACTAGCCCCGGAACAAACAACCACCAAACTCCAGCAAACAGCGCCTGCCGTCAAAAGCCCCACACGTAGCCGGAAACCTAACAATGACCGCCAAGACACTGACGATTTAGCTCCCACAAACGACCTGAGCAAACAGACCACGGTGGTACCAAATGCCATCGCCACCCAAGAACAGCCTCGAAATAGATCCGCACATGACTCGAAATAGATCCGCACATGACGCGAGCCACTATTTGCCATTAGGCCCAAACCATGACTACCCAGGAGTAGAAGCATGGTGAGTGGACTCACGGGCTTCAACGCCGGCCCCCTCATCAAACGACGACCTCGCTGTTAAGCCAAATTGGTTACCTCAAGAGGAAAAAACCGGTGGTCACCGATGAGAGGAAAGGAAAGAAGACCAAAAGATGAAATGTAAGCCGAAAAGGAGGGATTGGGGAGGGGAAAATTGTTGCATATTTAGTATACAAGAATATTTCAAAACACTTTTTGGGCCATATATTTTTATTTGGGCTTTGGGTAAATATATGTGTTCTTAAAATTAGGCCCATGTGTAATTGGATTTAGTTTTTATTCAAACCCACTAGAAATTGTTTTAGCCCAAAACAATTTTTACTGTTACTAGCCGTTGGGCATTTGCCCGTTGGTTTTCCGTTGGGCATTCTTGCCCGTTAACACCATCAGTTTCTAGCTGTTAACAGCTAGCACTTGAAGACTTGATCAAACTAAAAAATCTATATATACACATATGTCTTCCTCCTCCACAACTTTCTTTGACTACTACTCTCACATTCTCTCTCTCCGGAAAAAACAGATCACTCCCAACCAAAATTCTTTCCTTTCTTTTCAAAGCTCTTGTGTTGTGTGTTCTGAAAAGAGGAACCATCAAAGAGGGGTTGTTCAATCCTCTTCCAACTAGTGCGAGTTAGGAGGAGAAAGCTATATAGTTAAATCCTGGGAGGTTGCGTGCCGCGAGCCTTACGCACCGAGTCATTGGCTCCGAGGGGGTGCGAATCAACCTTTAGGGACAACGCCATCGACGTGCTCTATAGCTTGGTGAGATTGTTCTTCGATTTACTTTATTGGATATTTTAATTTGCTAAAAATTGTGCATTATACTACTAATTTTTCCAACAATCTTAAAGGTTGATTTAAATGGATGCACAAATTCTAGCCGCTACTAAAATACTTCCCGATGCTTCCAAATTGAGCCTTTTGATGGAAATAATTTTAAGAGGTGGAAACAAAAGATTTTGGCCGTCTTAGATTTTTCTAAAATCTCTTATGTTCTTACCGATTTGCCACCGGATGAAGATACCGAAAATTATGCTCAAGTTTTGGAAGCTTGGCAAAGTGCAAATAAGCTATGCTTGAATACTATTCCTAATGCACTTTCTAATGACTTATTTGATGTTTATGCACATTATAATGTTGCTAAAGATTTATGGGATGATTTGATTTCTAAGTATGTTTTTGAGGATGAAGGTACTAAAAAGTTTATGGCCTTTAATTTTTTACAATTTCAAATGACCGAGGAAAAAAGTGTGTCTTCTCAAGTTTATGAATATCAAAATATTGTGAATGGTTTGGCTAAAGGAGGAGATGTTTTACCCGAAGTTTTTAAGACCCGATGTCTTGTTGAAAAATTACCTGATTCTTGGAAAGAGTATAAATTGGAATATAGAAAAAAGAGAAAAGCCATGACTTTTCAAGAGACCATTGTTCATATCAAAATCGAAGAGAAAAATCGGTTTTTGCAAATGTCTTTCAATGCTAAGGAACTTGTTTCCAAAGCCAATGTGGTGGAGAATGGGCCCTCTAGACCACATAATCATAATAAAAGGTATGAACATAGGTCCAATGGAAGGTCTAACCATAAGCACAATAAAAATAAAGGCCATCTATCTAATCCTCAAATTCAAAAGAAAAAGGGTAAATGTTTTGTTTGTGGCAAAGAAGGACATTATGCGGGGGCTTGTAGAAATCGGAAAGGAGGCAACAACAACAACAACAACTACTACTACTATAAGCCGAACTCACACAAGCCGAAAGCCAATGTGGTGGAAGCCGGGAATGTCATTACGGCGGTAATTTCCGAGGTGAACTTGGTGACGAAAGTGAAAGGTTGGGTGATTGATTCGGGTGCTACCAAACACATTTGTGCAAATCAATATGAGTTTTCTTCATACACTAGTATTGAGAAAAATACCGAAAGTGTGTATGTTGGAGACAATAGAGCCGTGCCGATTGTGGGAAAAGGGGAAGTGTCTCTCAAGCTTACTTCCGGAAAAATCCTTTCACTCTCCGATGTACTCCATGTTCCCTTGATGAAACACAACCTGGTGTCGGTCCAACTACTTGGAAAAGCCGGAGTCAAGACCTCGTTTGATGGTGGTATTGTGACGTTATCCAAACATGACGTCTATGTTGGTAAGGGGTATCATGACCAAGGCTTATATGTATTGAATTTAGTTAATAATGAGAATGCATATTCTTTTGCTTACTTGCTTGATTCTTTTGATGTGTGGCATGGAAGGCTTGGACATGTTAATTTTGGTTATATAAAGAAAATGAAGGAAATGGGTTTAATACCCACCGTAAATGAAAAACATGTAAATAAATGTGAAGTTTGTGCTGAGACTAAAATTACTAAGACACCATGTAAACCGGTTACTAGAATTGCATCTATTAGAATGTTGTTTTCTATTGCATCTATTTATAAACTTGTTGTGCATCAAATGGATGTAAAAACTGCATTTCTAAATGGTGATTTAGAAGAAGAGATTTATATGGAGCAACCCGAGGGATATGTGGTTCCCGGCCAAGAGCATAAGGTATATAAATTTGTTAAATCCTTGTACGGATTAAAACAAGCTCCTAAACAATGGCATGAAAAATTTGATAATGTTATGATATCAAATGGGTTTAAGATTAATGGTGCCGATAAATGCATATATTGCAAATGCTTTGATAATGGAGTTATCATTATATGCTTATATGTTGATGATCTTTTAATTTTTGGGACTAATATTGATGTTGTCATTGCTACCAAGAAATTTCTTGCATCTAACTTTGATATGAAGGATATGGGTGAAGCTAGTGTTATTTTGGGAATCAAAATTTTAAAAAATGATGATTCTGTTACTTTGACACAAACACATTTTATTGAAAAAATGTTAAAAAGGTTTGAGCATTTTGACTATACGCCTTTGTCTTCACCTTATGATGCTAAAGTGCATTTAGTTAAAAATTGTGATGATAGTGTATCACAAAATGAGTATGCACAAATTATTGGTAATTTAATGTACTTGATGAATAATACTCGTCCCGATATTGCATATGCTGTTGGTAGATTGAGTAGGTATACTCATAATCCTAATATTGATCATTGGAATGCAATATCTAGATTATTGAGATATTTGAAAGGCACTATCAATTACGGTCTGACTTTTTCTGACTATCCTTCTGTGCTTGAGGGTTATTGTGATGCTAATTGGATTTCAGATACAGATGAGTTAAAGCCTACGAGCGGTTATGTTTTTACACTAACAGGAGGTGCAGTTACATGGAAATCCGCTAAGCAGACCGTAATTGCGAGATCCACCATGGAAGTGGAGTTGATTGCCTTAGAGAAGGCATGTTCCGAAACAGAGTGGTTAAGGAGTTTTTTGGTGGATATTCCTTTGTGGAATGAGCAGGTTCCCCCTGTTATTATTCATTGTGATTGTCAAGCTGCTATAGCTCGTGCGAAAAGTAAGAATTACAATGGGAAGAGCCGACATATAAGATTAAGACATCATATCGTGAGGCAGTTGATTGAGAATGGTGTTGTGTCCATGGACTATGTGAGGTCAGAAAAGAATTTGGCCGATTCTCTGACCAAGCCACTGGCGAGGAGGCTAGTGAGCGAAGCATCGAGGGGATAGGACTTTGCCCGATTGTATGAGTGACCGTGACGGATACCCAACCTCTATGATTGGAGATCCCATGAATGAGGTTCAATGGGAAAAAACGAAGTCATTGGTTCACCGTGGGGGGCACTGTCAATATTTTGTGTTTTCCACCTAGGTGTTGAGGCCTATAGTGATGAGTCTATCCCTATGGTGCATGACAGTGCCGCTGCAGTGTTAGAGGTTGAGCTTTGCTCTTAATGGGTCCATAGTCCCTAATAATGGGATGGAGTGTATAACTGCAGCACACTCTTGATGGATGCCACCTATATGGGTGTGAGGTGGTGCCGCCTCCATGAGACTTGGGCATGTCTCTAAAGCTCCCATGAAAACCTAGGCAAGCGCATGGCCAGAATAAGGCGCCAACCCGCTTAGAACAACCCTGATGAGAGAAAGTCATGTGGATTATGAATTGGTTAACTCACAATGGAATTTGGTTCAAGGAGTTCTAACTCTACCATTATTCCTATGAGTTCTAATTCATAAATTCTAAGGTGAGGTTAAAACTGAAAAGTACCGCACTAATGCATGCTTTCTCGTGTTCTTCTTCTTCTTAAAAATTTTGAAATATGTGGGGATTGTTGTATATTTAGTATACAAGAATATTTCAAAACACTTTTTGGGCCATATATTTTAGTTTGGGCTTTGGGTAAATATATGTGTTCTTAAAATTAGGCCCATGTGTAATTGGATTTAGTTTTATTCAAACCCACAAGAAATTGTTTTAGCCCAAAACAATTTTTACTGTTACTAGCCGTTGGGCATTTGCCCGTTGGTTTTCCGTTGGGCATTCTTGCCCGTTAACACCATCAGTTTCTAGCTGTTAACAGCTAGCACTTGAAGACTTGGTCAAACTAAAAAATCTATATATACACATATGTCTTCCTCCTCCACAATTTTCTTTGACTACTACTCAAAAATTCTCTCTCTCCGGAAAGAACAGATCACTCCCAACCAAAATTCTTTCCTTTCTTTTCAAAGCTCTTGTGTTGTGTGTTCTAAAAAGAGGAACCATCAAAGAGGGGTTGTTCAATCCTCTTCCAACTAGTGCGAGTTAAGAGGAGAAGGCTATATAGTTAAATCCTGGGAGGTTGCGTGCCGCGAGCCTTACGCACCGAGTCATTGGCTCCGAGGGGGTGCGAATCAACCTTTAAGGACAACACCATCGGCGTGCTCTATAGCTTGGTGAGATTGTTCTTTGATTTACTTTTTTGGATATTTTAATTTACTAGAAATTGTGCATTATACTACTAATTTTTCCAACAAAAATAGATCGGGAGCCTGGGGGAGGAGGGAAGAGGGCGTCTCCCCCCAGGCAGCAGCGGAAAAGGTTGAGCTCTAGGGTTTTGGTTTTTAGAGAGAGAGAGAGAGAAGTTACAGTCCCTGTATTCCTTTGTGTGACAAAGAACTAAGTAATCAAAAGTTGTAATAATCTGAATCGACTTGACTTGAAAAGTTTGCGTTAAGAAATTGGACTAATAAGCAGCAACATGAACCATCTCTCACATCTTCTGAACAAAGAACAACAGCAAGCTAAGGATCGACAAAAATACCTCACTACAAGAACTAGAAACACTGCAGAAAGGAGCATCCATCTTCACTGCAACAACATGAGCATGACAACAACTATACTTCACAACATAAGGAATAAATGACTGCTCAGCAGTACAAATTAAAGAACAACAGCAATAGGAGCAGGATCCAACAAAGACGCTGCAGCAAGAACATTAGGATTCCAGATGACAACCACCACCAGAGTAGGAGCACCAAACTTACGCAGCAGAAGGTATACGTGGGAATCAATTAACAGCATTTCCAACATCATTAGCGAAAAGCATAAGACCAATGCAGAAACTCACTCATCCCGGTATTGATCTAATACCTTTGTAACCTTCAGTAGTTTTGATTCCTGAAAGACACCTTATTCAATCTTCCACAGAGTATTCTTCCGTACAAGGGCTGCTTTGCTTCTGACAGCATTTCTTACCATTAATTTCTCAGGAAAAATGGTGATCACATTTGATGGTAAATCATATTCTTTTCTTTTCTCACAAAACTTCGCGTTATCCCACTGTATCTTGTGGCTAGAAAATTCTCTATGATTCAACACGGTATGTATTTGGGGACATCCGATATAAAATTGGAACGATAAGTATTCTTCCATACATGGTTAAAGAAGGTATACACCCTAGTGTACATACCCACCTACAACAGTACTCCTCAACATTATCATTACATACAATTATAGATTCTGGACTGGCAGTCTCTGCAATATGTGGAGCAAGCTCCAGTATGTGAATATGATCACTTCGAAATTAATGTGATGTCCCAAATTAAAGACAGAAAAATGAGCAAGGAATATTTTATAGGAGTATTAATTTGCATTATATGAGTACTATCTCTAATGAATTTCTACTAAAAGAAACTATCCTTCGATTCCTTTCTCCATGAGTTTAGTTGAGGGCTTGATGCTTGTTCTCAAATAGACGGCGAGATCTTCTTCGGTTTTTGCAAAGATGGCGGCGAACTTTATGGGGCTTTGAGTTGAGGGCTTTACAGCTTCTCTTCTCACAAGTTGAATTACTTTATATTCTCCAATTTGGTAGAAAAAGATGGTGAATTTTTGATTATGGAAGGCTTTGGAGTTTGTTCTTATATAAAACTAGGTTTTCGCCGTCGTGCTTGCACGAAAATTTCTTGCCCGTGAGTTCTTTTTTCCTACATAAATTGGCATGATATGAAATAACTAATTTGGACTAATTGGAGGGCAAAAGTAATGGGAAACCAAATTGTCAATTGACTCAATTTTTAAAAAATTAAGGCTGAACTTAAATTGTGTCTCTGTTGCAAACTTTACATAGCATTTGAATTCCCAAGTCCATTTTTTATTCACGTCACGGTACACTCTGAGCATGCATATTCAAATAATAAGATCTCTCCCAAACTTGATGACCCTAAATGGAAAACACTCTTCAGTTTTTAAGTCTAACAAAGAACACAACCAAATAGCAAATTGTAAGCAACGCATAAGATACACCATCATATATTTTTTCATGAGACCATTGTCAGGACAAGAGGCATGATCATTTACACAGAAAATTAAAAAATTAAATAAATTTCGTTTTGTCGATGTCCTAAAAAAATTCATCAAAAGGGGGAAACATGGCTAAAAACATGACATACAAGAGGAAAGTAGGCTGCTGTTTACTTTTCCTACATAGTTCAGATTTTCCATCACCACTACACCAAGTCTCACTCTACCAATTTAGGTCACCATGGAATTAGGTCATTCATCAGATAACCGACACACATAGTTACTACTTTGGTACGAAAAGATTAACAAAGTTTGTGGAAAAACTTCATACCCTCTCGAGAAGATATTGCTAGGTATTAGAGCATTGGGGTTGCATCTCCAAGTAACTTTTTCCATAGAGAGAAAGCCAAAGTTGTACATGTCTGCTTTACTTGTCAACCACCCTCTTATTGCATGCTCTGGTGCCAGGTAGGCACTGAACCAACAAAATGTAAATATAAATTCAATATTGTACAAATTGGAAACAAACACTATGGAAGAAGACTTAAATCCAAAATCAATAAGGAATGTTCTTGTGGGACTATTTTACTTTCGGGTCGTGGTTGATTTTTTGAATTACATAGAGCTTTGGTACGGGTAGTATGTAGCATGAACTCCTACAAATGAAGGCTGGAAATTACTTTCACATATCCTCCAACAATACAAATTCAAGACTCAATCTGCCTACATGGTTAGCATTTTAACATGATCGAAATAGCATGATAATGCTTATCATTCCAATACTAAGGGTACCGTCCGCAAATGGTTTTACATTTGTGGGCGGTACAAAGAATAAAAAATGAAGCTCAATATAACATATCACCTACATTTTGTCCAAAACGATCATATACAAGCACAAATCCAATTTGTTCAACTTGCAAGTTTTATAGGCTCTTTAAAGAGGCTAACAATATTAAGTCCAATTAGTCCCACATTACCTCAATTATTGCCAAAGGAGAGTCAAATAATTCATAGCACCATCATCAACTGTAACTTCACTGCAATATTAATATAGTAACATAGTCATAGCATTAGATCAATCAGACTATAAGATATAGGATAAAATTAAACACAGTTCTAAAAATCCAAAGCTATACAAAGCCATGACTTTGGAAGTTATCAAGGACCCAACAATCTTATACAAAAGAGATATCACAAACTATAAACTTGTGTTCTAGAACTCAAAGACCATACAAAGCCCTGACTTTTGAACTTACGAAACTTGTTAATTTGAGGTAAACAAAACTGTGAACTAAGAAACAGAATTTCTCTTCAGCGGCCCAACAACAATCTCACACAAAAGAAAAGTTATGAATTTTTATGTAAACAAAAAAAATATAACACAACCGCCATTTAAGAACCAGACCCAATTACAAAATACACAATCCAACCACACAGAAATCTGATCCCAAAGCAAAATCAACCAAACACAACAACAGTAGAAGAAATAAATTCAACAAAACATCCATGAAAACACCAAAAGCACCAAAGAACATGCAAAGGATCTCCCAAAGGCAGAATCATTCATAAGAAAACAGTACCCTAAACTCATCGAGCAACTCGAACAAACTCGAGCTGCACAGAAAAGAAGCAAAATACAGCAGGAAATTGCATCGCGGATAGCACTTAACTGGAAAAATGGGTAAAGCATACACATACCAAACCCTAAGCGCACACCGTGAATCGTAGGAATTGCTTCGCAAATAGCACTCACCGTGAATCGCAGTCACAGGCACAGGAATGATTTGAGGCAATCCAAACCCTAAGCGTCGTCAACCAAGCGATGGAGTATGCAATCACTCGCACAGCATCAGATGCATGGCCGAGAGGCTTGGGTTCATAGGCGTAGCATCGTCCAGAAGAATCCAGAAGATGAATAGCGACGCAGAGAGAGAGAGAGAGAGAGAAAGAGAGAGAGAGACAACCTAGATCCTTCCGATGTTCAAGATGTGAGGCACGTGGCTCCAACTGGTCTACAGTAGAAAATATACGGTTCAGATCCAAACAGCATTCATTCGTGCCCTTTGACGTAAATACCCCCGAACACAAAACTACAACCCATCCACTCCGGGGGCCTAATTGGAAAAATCGAACCAAAAATTTCCAACCCTTTTAGCTCTCTTTTATTAACAGGTTAGAAATGTGGAATGTTTCTATATACAACATGGTTCTTATATGATAGAGTTTATTTTTTCTACTAAACAAAGTTTTCAAAACTATAGAAGACAATATAGATTGAAAAATATAAGTAATTTAAGAATTACGTGCAAGTCGAGATATAAATTACTACTAGAAATTTGGGACAAAGGAATTACTTTGTAGTTGAATTCAAAATTTACGTTAAACCCAACAATTGTTTACGTGCGTCGACCCCTTAGACATGCAATACATAGGTCAAGTGTAAACTATAACTATACAACGTAATCGGTAATTCTAATTAACTTAATTGCACCATAATTTGACCCTTGAGCCTCCAAGTAAGCCAAACTATCAACATAATCCACTTAATTATAAGTAGAGAGTAAAATTTTGACGAAAACACGTATAAGATAAGGGGTGGGTAAATAATGTCCTCCTTCAACTTTTTGCGGAAAACTCATTAATCGCTGTCTTAATTTTGTCCATAAAATCTATGATCTCCTATTTCGTGTCTTGCCGTACTATATAAGCCCCAGAGACCCTTTCTCCATTAACTCTTCTAGACTAATTCTCTCTCTCTTCTCTCTCTCTCTCTCTCTCTCTCTCTCTCTCTCCATATATATATATATTCAGTTTCCAGTAAGTGATCTACTATATATATTCAGTTTCCAGTAAGTGATCTACTCTCCGAAGCAGATAAGGGAATACGGTGATGAGGGAAAAGAGAATTAGCAGTACTAAGAGCAGCTTCTGCAACTGGCGCGTGCGGAAAACGTGCAGATCCTTTGGCCGGAGATGCAATCGGCTGGTGAAAAAGCATAGGGCGAGATTCTTCATATTTCGCCGTTGTGTCACGATGTTAATGTGCTGGAACGACTCCAATTGATGGAGACAACTTAGGCTTTTCTAATGGGTGGATGGATTCTTCTCTTCAAGAATTGCTCTGTATAAATTAATGAAGATACTCGTGCTTTTCACTTGTCGTCCTTTACTCTGTGAGTAAAGAGTGTTTTCAAGAATTCGCAAACAACGTACTCAAAATTGGGTAGTATGGTGTTCTCCAACAATTTTAGTTTTGGAAAATCGTCATCGAAATGTCTTTCTGAGCAATGTTTTACAAACTTCATTATGTATATATATATCAACGAATCTGGAAAGTCTTTTTTTTTTTTTATAGGCGAGAAAATTTTATTAAAAACGCAATAAAGAGTACATAGAGTAGAAAAAATGGGAGGAAAATCCAATCAAATATTGAATGAAAGCAGCCCGTGGGCCAAGTCTGGCCAAAACACCTAAATGGGATTAAGCTCAACCAGCCAACAGGCAGAGCCCAGCCCAAGAACCAAACCCAAACAAAAGTTACCCTGAACACAGCCACCACTGAGAACAGCTGCCTCCACCGCCACCACCGCCAGCATCTGCCACCCCCAATGACATTAACTGACTGGTCGTGCACCAACCACCACCCGCCATCGAAACCGACAATCCACAAACGCCACGAACCCCACGAGATGCGTGATCCCTAATGAAACTCGCTGAGAAATCACCACTTTGATCCTCACAAATGGTAGAGAACAACGCACTCAAGCTTCCATACGACACCGCAGAACACCGCCTCGACGCCACCCACAACAGACCACCAAACACCCGATCTATAGAATAACCAAGCATAGCCGCGCTGATCGCTAGTCGCAAGGTCTCCACTTACCATTAGGCATGAATCGATTACCCCAAAGAGTTGCAATCAGGTGGGAGACTGACGCATCCTCGTCTCCACCTGCCGCCGCCACACCTAGCCGTTAGGACAAACCGAAAACACCCAAGAGAGTAACCGACGGGCTAAACGACGACAGGGAAGGGACAGAGGAAAACGTGGCGACGATGAAAAAATGATATAAGTCGACGATGGGAAGGAGCAAACGGTTGGATGGCGACTGTACATGTAGTGTTGGATGTAAATCTATATCTGCGGAAAACAGATATAATAAGGATTTTGAATTCAACGCATCTCAAGAATAATAAATTGACGTATCTTTGTTGGCTATCAAGATTAGAGGGAATAAATACCTTAATTAGAAACACCTTAATTCTTGGCTCACTTTTTTCTCTCTTTTCTGGAATACCACAGTACTTAATTGATGGATAAACAGTAGGAATAAGGGGTGAATATTCTACCTTTATAGAGGAAAGAAGAGAGCCTTAGAGATAATTATTAAAAGACACCTAAGTCCATCAAGGATCTCTTTTATTATCTTATCAAGAGTTTTTCTTCATTTATAATTCTAGTTAGTTATCGTGAATGAATCATACACTTCATTGGCTTATCTGATAGTAGAGTCCCACATGCACAAAACGTAAAGGCTAGTGGGTCACATTAATAGGAAAAAACTATGTCACATGGACACCCAAGAAAAAAAATGCTTAGAATACATATAAAAATTATGGCCTAGCCTTTCTTGAATACCTAACTCAAATATTCAATAAACACCCAATTCTAATAGTCTTAGATATCTAATCCTAAAAAGAATTGAACAGTCAACTCAAAACCAATTGAAACACTAGTCATAATCCAATTACAACCCATCAATTCAGGTAATTCATATTTAAACACCTAACAAATTACTTCAAATAAAGCTCACAATCATAATGAAAAAAATTTAAAAAAAAAAAAGAAAGAGAAAAAGAAGAATCTATTGGTGTACGTATTATGTTCTACGTTCTCTTCTCATATCTATTGTTGATAGTCTAAATATGTTAATTTCGCATTCATGGCAACAACTACTCCAGTTTATATTTTTTCAAGTTAGCGTATAGAATTACGAACATAGCTTAAAAAATGCTCCATTCGTCCCTTATTTATAGTCCGGTATTCCATTTTGGGCTGTCCCTTAATAAGTGTCCATTTTGTAAAGTTAGTGGGTAAAAATTGGTGAATTGTTTATTTTGTCCCTAAAAGTAGATTCCATTTTAAAAAGTAAGTGAGTAAAAGTGTAATGATGATGGGTAAGTAGGAAAAGTGGAGGAAAAAATTGATGTCAAAGGTATAATGATGATGTCTTTTTAATAAGTTAGAATTACGAAGCAGGACACTTAAAAAGGGACGGAGGGAGTACTCCGTATTAAACTACATTGCAAAATTTAATTAAATTGAATAATATTTTTCTGAATTTAAGACTATGATAGAAAATCTCATAATGTCATCCTAAAGAATCATATTTTCAAAAAAGTCAGCCCCAACCTACGTGCTACAATTTCTTTCAAAAGGGTTTTAGTAGATTAATAACACGTCGGGTAAATGTTGACATAAAATATAAGAACTCTTCTATGACAACTACAAAATCTTACTCCCTCCATTCTCGAAACACTGTCTACTATGGAATGCGAGAACTTTCAAAAAAAAAGAAAAAAAGAATTATTGTTATCAAATATAGTGCCTATTTTAAAGTTATCATTTCGCATGGTAGTTAATTTTTTTAGAATAAAGAGTATGTTTTTGAATTGCACTATTTTATACTAATATATGAGATTTTGTACATATATTATTGGCTAATAGATTAGCTAATAGAGTTAAGGTAATTTCTATACACCTTACTACAAATTCCGAACACCTAATCCTAAATTCTCACAATTTTAATTTTTTTTTCTTTAGAAATTGAGAGAGAGAGAGAGAGAGAGAGTGTGTGTGTGTGTGTGTGGAAGGGTGATAGATTTGGGGAAGTGGCATGGGAATTGTGTATATAGTAGTATAAAAATCACATGCTCATTTTAGTTTTTTTTTTGTTTTTTTTTTGTGTATCTTACATTTTTTTACAATTTTGAACTGGAGTAATTTATTACTAACGTTGTGCCAATTTGATGTATGAGATATTCAATAAAAGTTTTCACTATTTTGTCCCCATGTATCAAATGAGCACAAACGCTAGTAAACTTATGAGATATTTAATAAAAGTTTTCACTATTTTGTTCCCGTATATCGAACGGACACAAATGCTAGTAAACTTAATAGACATGTATCGTCATATGGTGGAGTGCAATACTTTGAATCTGAGTTCACATAATTAAAGTTGCATGATATTTGTTTTGGTACAAGGTTTGAGGGGGATGTCACCAACTACAGTTTAGAGATTAGGTTTTGAAAAAGATGGGCATATAATCAAGGGGTTCCAAAGACTGAAAGCAAGCAAGAAGTCCAAAAGCTTGTAATTAAAGATTCAGTGGTATTGCCAAATAAATGAGAAATTTTTTTGGTGCCGGGTGAGTTTATCTCACGTGATGCAGCTCAGCATATCTGAGCCGTTTAATACACTTTTGAACGGTTCAGATTGAAACCCCCTCTCTCCTCTCACCCCACCACTTCCTCTATCATTTTCTTTCTTTAAATTCGAACCGTCCAAAAATGCAATGTACTGCATAGATGTGCCGAAGCGAACACCACATAGTACCCAACCGGCACTGAAAAATTCTTCCAAATACCCACTGATCATCTCCAATCAGACTTCAGGTGGACTTCAGGTGGGACTGTCCCCTAATAAGTTGGTTAGTCCCATCATCAAAATTCACCATAGAATACATGCATCACCCAAATGGCCAACCATGTCAACTCTCAATCCACCTCACATTTGTGGTTATAACCCAATAAAGCATATTTCACAACTAAGATTTTGTTAAAGCATCGCCATCAGCCTAATCAAAGCTGGATTTTCAGCAAACTACCTTGCCCAAATACCAAAAGTCTTACCCAGCAGCCTAGCTTGAACGTCGCCACTTTGAAGAGGAGCTGCTGTAGCTACCTTGGTCCAGTGAGGTTTCGGAGCTCGCTAGCTCTGACTTCGTCTCTCTCTCTCTTGCTTTCCCATCTCCCTGGCCCTTGCACACCATTCATTCTCAGATCCAAAAGCCAAAAAAGCCATACTAAAGCTAAATACGTCCTCATCTTCATAGAAGCCAGCTACCGTCATCGTTAATTTAGCAGTGGTGGAGCTACCATTATGGAATCGACTACTTGAGGATGATGCCGGCGAAGATCCGGCACGAACGGAGTGGAGGAGGATGGCGACGGTGGTGGAGATCGGGTGGGTTTGCAAATTTCGGAGAGATAGAGATGGATTTTGTATTTGTGCATTTGGTTTCGAGGTTCTGGGTTTGCAGCATTTTTTCAGTTTCAGGGTGTGTGTGTGTGTGTATGAGAGAGAGAGAGAGAGAGAGAGAGAGAGAGAGAGATGGGTAGAAATCTGGTAGTTTGGATAACTTCAAAAGCCTAGGCTATTGGGTACACATATGTTAAACAATAATTCTAACACCATTTACACACCTATTCACACACCCACACTCACAATAAGAGTGGGGCCTGCACATCTATTCACACACTACGGTGTAGTGTGTGCGGGCTCCACTCTTATTGTGAGTGTGGATGTGTGATTAGGTGTGTGAATGGGTGTGATGGTAAAATGTTAAATGGCTAGCTAATGGGACTTTTCCTAAGCAATTGGCTCTTAAGCGAGCGTTTGACGTTAGACTCGCTAAATTATACTTCAGTAGTAATTGACTGAAACAGTCTAGGCTGCTCCTAGTTAAATTAGCAGTGGAACTTTTTTCTTTATTTTTGCCGTGGAACGTACTTCCATATATATAACTAATAAGGGTTGGTTCTTGTAAACTTAATTTTTTTTCTTCGTTTTATGTATTTTGTTCATTTTTTTTGGATTTTTGTTTGATTTGCTTTTATATTTTTTACATTAATTATTCATCTCGACAAGAGGAGTCTGAAAAGTAAAAAATTTAAGTTATTACAATACGCAAAAAAAAAAAAAAGTTCACTATAGACGAAAAAAGTATTAAACAGTTGTCTTTTTGTCTTCCAACATCAGTCCGTATTTTCATATATTTCCGATTCATCTCATCGAGACGAACGATATAACCCCAAATTACAATAACAAACTAAACAAAAAGAACGATTTAACCCCAAAATTACAATGACAAACTAAACAAAAAGTTACGAAAACTAAAAAAATACCGAAATGAGTTCTGGACAAATAAGTTTACAAGAACGCAACCTAAATAAAATAAGATAAGTTTCTTTTTAACAACATAGGAAGTATTCTCACGCCCAAACGGGATGAGTCTAATCCACCTACGGCCGGCCATATGGAATCAACACATAGGGAAAGCAATGAGAAGCAACTAGGAGGGGGGACCACTGAACGCGTCTATTTGGCTATTCACATGGACATTCACCTCTTAAATGATTGGCCTACTCCCCAGGAATCAAACTCACACCTCCAAGGTGGTACCAAACCCCTGGCCAGTGGAGACGACCCTCGTTGGGTAAGAATAATAAGGTGAGGGAACATAATTATTCTCATAGTTCACAGCCACTTCATGTGTTACATATGAATATATGAACTCTATGTTTTCTCTTTTAAGGCATGGGGGAGGGGGGGTGTGGTTTGGGGAGTTTTTTCTTCAAAAATTACATGGCATGAATCATATGAAAATGATGTTTTTTTTTTTTGGTACATGAAAATATGTCTCTCAAAAAAACAAACACAAGGGTTTACATGCGCATTCTCCTGGGTCCTATATGATCCGAAATGTATACTCCATATTGGTGTGTTAAGTTAAAAAACCAGGTAACCCAGGGATTTTGTTACGAGGGCATGCTACAATATCACCGAAAGATCACAGTTATTAGTCATGATTATAAGTCTTCAATCACGCTCCCAAAACCGTGGTCTATTTGGCTGAGATCGTAAGTCACTCTCTTTTATCACAGTTATAAATCGTGATTGAAACATAGCAACAATCACGGTCGAAACGCGTGATCGTATCTGGTAAAAACCGAGATGAAAACTAATTTGGCTTGATCTTATGTGATTTTTTTTTTCTCGGTTTTATGGTTAAATGTAAACAACAATCATGATCAAAACTGTGATCTTTTATGGTTACAATTGAGAAAAATAATTTGGCATGATCTTTTCTAGTTTTAGATCTCGGTTTTCTTTAAAAAACCGTGGTTAAATGTCCTTACCGTCACACAGTCTAGGAATGTGATTGAAAGATGCATTTTTTATTTTATTTTTTTGCACTTGAAAAAATGCCTGAAGCAACATCTGAAATATCACATTTAGCCCACCTGAAATCTTTTTCAAAGCCAACATTGACACAAGACCATAACAGATAATCTAACCAATAAATTTCGCTTCTCATCCAATACAAGAGTACAGTAGCAATATCATATACTAATGCATACCCAGTAACGAATCGATTCATTAAAGCGTTCAAAAAAGACTACAAAGTACAAAAGAAAAAGATTGCTAAAAGGTAGTACAAAATACAAATAAATGACCCTATATATATACTCCAGCTTCCTTCAACCCAAAAATTTGCATTGCTCATTGTGTACAGCCTGCATTAAACATAATCAGCGATAAAAGACAACATCAATCTAGAAAGAAAAAAAAAACCAAGCTGGAATTCAATAACTAAAGAGTTAAAAATATTACGTACATTATACATCATCACTAAGCAGTTAAACAAAAGACTCTAGAGCCCGAAATTAAAAAACACATACCTCTGCCAAAGGTTGAAAAAATCCAAGCAGGAAATTCTCAGTAGTTACCTAGATAATGCACACAAAAACACGAAAAACTCATCAAACAGAATGAAATTGGAAAATATTCACATAACTAGCTCACGGCTTCCAGAAGAGATCAGAAGGTAACAAACAAGATGATCCTAATACACACTGAGTCGCTTCCTCCCACTTTCTCTGACTATACAAATTTGCCTTGGTCTCAGGAAATGCCACTCAAACAAATGGCAGAGCACTAATTAGGACTCAAGACACAAAACATCAAAAACTCAGTATAAGAAAGTCATATGAATTAACGTCTTATGTTGCTCATTTAAGAGACATGCCAACAAATAACAAGTCACAAGTAGAAATTAACTTTTCGAACCGAAGTAGATATTGAGAGTCATTCATGTATCAAAACTTTTCAATCGGAAATAGATATTGACAGTCATTCATATATTGACAGCTAACTTACATGCAAGACCCCATCCCATATAATTTAGAACAAGAGTTTATCAGCTCAACCCGCACTTAATGAGCTAAAATGCCTATTGAAACAACTGCAATTATCATGATAACTGGAACAATTGTCGAGGACAAAAAATAACAGAACCTTTATATGAAGTTGGTTCCACGGTAGTGACAGACTATTCAACTAAGATGGCCCAAAACTAGGGAAAATAGAAAAGAAACGAAACAAGAAATAAAAAGCTAAAGCAACAACCAAAAAGAACACAAAAAACAACTTACACGTAAAATGATTTAGCAGTTAAGATGCCACGACTCCATCATCCCTGTTGCCACATAGAGAAACCTGTAGCAGTAGCAAACAGAGTATAGTAGGCCAGCCAGCCATAACTATAGCCGAATAGACTCATTGGACTCAAAAAGTTGACTTATTGGACTCAGCAGCAACACCACAAACCTACTTCGAAGAACCTCCGAAATTTGAAGACGTCTTCACACCCTGCGATACAGCAGCAAAAGCAGCTTAAAATAACTAACTCTAGAAACCAATAAATCAAAACCAAAGGCAACCCCTTCCACTGATCCACAATGAACCCCTGCCGCTTCTGTGATTAATTATGCTAAACAATCTCCTATATTGAACAATTGTATAAGAAACCAAGCGAAGATAGATGCACAAAGCAACAAAGCAAATTCCATAGTAGTTTTGGTCAAAGGTTATTCCTTGGATTCATGACCAGCATAAGCCTACAAAACAAAACCAGAGCTGATCACTTATATGCAAGAGGAAACACGTATTGATACTTATTTTTTCCCCAAAAAACTGTCATAGTTTATACAGGGCCTACCCGATGAAACATAATTGTTCTTTTACACATTTTATCAAACACTTGGAAGGTTTCAAAATAACTTAGTTTACACGCAAAAAAACAATTCAAATTTGAGTCAAATTAGAAGCAAAACATGCCAACATATACAATAAAGCACTGCACCTCTATATAATCTGGAAGAAATATGGTGCTAGTCAAATTTTCTGTTGTAGAAAGTTATATGGGAGAAAGACTTTCCATTAAATTTTTCTAGAAAGCAATTCTCACAGGGAGTAAACAAGCAATGCCCTTCACAAAAGTCTCTAAAGTGCTAATTTATCCATCTATCACGTAGCACAACAGATTCAAGTTAGAGAATAGGGCTCACATTCATTCCCATCTATCTACCTATAGATCTTTAAATGCATGTATAAACTTTGATTCATATGTAAGAAAGTACATGTGTATAAATTGGGAGAGACACACATACAGATTTTGTAGTGATCCTTAGGCTCCGTTCAGTTGTCGAGAAAGTTGTGTGGGAAATTGGTTCCCAGAAAAAGTGAAGTGAGGTGAAGTAAAAGAAAAAGAAAATTATTTTCCTGTGAGTGTTCATTTGACAAAAGAATTTTGCAAGAATAATTAAGGTTTAGTTGTTCATTTGTCAGGAAAAAGAAATTTTCGGGAAAATTTTGTGAGTGTTCACTCATTTTCCTTTTCCCGCGACGCAAAATCCTGTGTTTTTTGCAGGATCACTTTTGCAGGAAAGTAATTCCTGCAGGAAAACTTAAAAACATGTTTCCCACTATTTTTCTGCCAACTGAACACTACAAAAATCATGGGAAAGTTGATTTTCCCATCCTTTCCTGTATTTTCCTGGCAACTGAACGGAGCCTTGGCAGGAAAATAGTGGGAAACATGTTTTTAAGTTTTCTTGCAGGAATTACTTTCCTGCAAAAGTGATCCTACAAAAAACACAGGATTTTGCGTCGCGGGAAAAGGAAAATGAGTGAACACTAACAAAATTTTCCCGAAAGTTTTTTTTCCTGACAAATGAACAACTAAACCTTAGTTATTCTTGCAAAATTCTTTTGTCAAATGAACACTCACAGGAAAATAATTTTCTTTTTCTTTTACTTCACCTCACTTCACTTTTTCTGGGAATCAATTTTCCACACAACTTTCTCGACAACTGAACGGAGCCTTATGGAACGAGGTCACCGACAGCTCACTCCCAGTCCACAAATTCACAGCCTCAGGGAAACAACCCCGGGCTTCACTGGCCCACCCAACGTGGGCCTCGCAATCTCCCGCGAGCCCAGAGAAGATTGAAAATGCAGCATGCGGGATGAAAAAAAAAATTGGGGCTTACAACTTTGAATTTAGGGATAGCAGATTAGGGCATACAAAGTTACGTACATATGCACATGGATACATATACGTAGGGGCGGACCCAGGATTTATAATCACTAGGGTCAAGTTATCTATAGCATGTGCTTCATAATTTTGTATGAACACATGATAAAGGATAAACAAATTCAGTATTAATACTACACAAAAAAATACCTATTTATATACTCCTTCCGTCCCTATTTAAATTTTCAGTATTCTATTTTGGGTTGTCCCAAAATAAGTGTCCATTTTAAAAAATTAATGGGTAAAGTGGAGGATAATTTTGGAAAGTGAAGGTAAAAAATTGATGTGAAAAGTATAAAGCGAACGATAATTTTGGAAAGTGAAGATAAAAGTTGATGTAGAAAGCGTAAAGGGGAGAGAAAAGTTGATGAAAAAAGTGTAAAGTACATGTGAAAGTTGACTCCTACAACTGCTTGTGTTTTCAAGCATGGACATTTAAAAAGTGACGAAGAGAGTAATACATGAACAAAAAGCGATTTGTCAATCCATTACACATAATTTCACTTACAATTGACCCCAAAGATTTTTCATATTTGGTGAGCAAAACAATGAACATAGCACACAGAATAACTCGACCTAAATTTATTCTAATTTTTAATTAACAAAACAGGGTCACAATATAATTTTGTTGAGGTAGTTAGGTTGGATTAATGATAGGGCTTAACTTCATACACAAAATTCAAAGTCCTAAAGTAGAATTGACCAACGTAACGTGGATAGCAAACATTAAACAATACTTCCTCCCTCTCATTTTGTTTGTCCATTTTTAACACAAAAGGCTAGTATTATTTTTGGCGAAATTACCCAAGAAAAGAGATCTGAATGGTGAAAAAAGACCTGGGGCAAGTATAATACAATTCGAACAAGAACCAAAGTGTAAAATATATATGGGGCAATTATATTTCCTTTGGGGCAAGAACCAAAGGATCTAAATCTATGGGACAAAAACAACAGAAATTTCCAAAATTTAATGTATGTCCCTGGGGGATTTCCACCTTTAGTGGGGTCAATAGACTATCCTTGCCCAAGGGTAGGTCCGCCCATGCATATACGCAAAAAGAGAGCAGTGAGTATGGAGGACGAAACATATCTGATGGCTCAGAAGATGGTTGGGAGTCGTCGATAGTGATACGACCCGACGGTACCCGTCATGCGGCAATAGGAGAGAGATGTTTTGAGCCATGGCTACCCGATGGTGCTAGGGTTTTGTTGCACACCGAGAGAGAGAGAGAGAGAGAGAGAGAGAGAGAGAGAGAGAGTGAGGAATTCGACGAGGGTTTCTACCGTGGGAAGTGAGACAGGGCGTGAGTAGGGGTTTCTTAACAAAGCCTACGGCCTACCTCTATTTTCAATCACAGTCACATGACATGAACCGAGGAACGTATAAAGCGGGATTAAAGACTGAGACAATTAGGCCCCGTTCCAGAAACCTTCTTAAGAAATAAACAGCTTATTTCACATTTTCAAATTCAAAAATAATGTAAATGAAAAATATTTTTTAAATTTTTTTTTCATCGTATAAAAAATCTCGAAGTTCCATATTACATATTTTTAGATTTCAATAAACCCAAAATTTTTGAGCTTGAAATTATTTTCTTAAAAAATAAAGACTTTTTCTTCGTTCTAGAACGGGGCCTTACACGTTTTCGTACAGAAAAGATGCTCACACAGATTTTTTGTGCACAAATTGTGATATAGATCCCACATAAATGATACAACCCGTTCATTAAATGTAAATTATTTTTTCAAGGGTTCTGGCTAAAAATCAGCTCAATCTAATATATATAGATACTCAATCCAATCATCTAATTTTTCATTATCCTGAAATCTAAAAAAAAAGTTAGATGATTGGATCGAGTACTTGCAGGTAGGGGTGGGCACGGGTCGGACGGGTCGGGTTCGGCCCCGAACCCGACCCCGACTGGTCGGGTATTGAAATTTTGAGGCCCGAACCCGAACCGAAGGAGCGGGGGTAACCGTCCGTGTGCCCTATTTTTTTGGTCGGATCGGGTCGGGTTGGTCGGGTCCGACCAAAACCGAAGTAAACTATATGAATTCGTTCCCTTTTTGGTCGGGTTGGTTGGGTCGGGTCGGGTAAGGAAAAACAGCACCCCGAGCCCCGAATCGAAAACTGATTATTTTGGGAAATTGTACCTGACCGAACCACGTGTTCGGACCCGCCCGAAACCCTTCGGGTCGGGTCGGGTCGGGTCTCAGTTTTTTTTTTTTTTTTTTGCACACCCCTACTTGCAGGCATTCGATTGAGCTGATTTTTGCAAGGACCCTTGAAAAAATATTTTACATTTAATATAACGGATTGGATCATTTATGTAGGAACCGGAATGGGCCCCACACTGCAATCTGTGCACAGTTGCTGTGTGAGTACATAACCATGATGAAATACATTTACCATCTCAGTTTTATCAAAAAAAAGTGAGACCGGAGGGCAGTGCTAGGCAGCGTGCTGTGCACAAAAAATTGTTGCAGCTCCGGTCTCGTTTTGATGATTGTGTAATGGGCCGAAATATCCATGGTTCGGAAGGATCAGAAGGTTTAAAGAGTCACAAAGAAAGTTCACCAAGTAATCTCACTGTTCAATTGTCTCAGTTCATATGTAATGTCATTACAAGTCATGGGAAGATGCTGCACTGATCCGCTGAACGTCAGAGGTCTCCAAGTGTCATCGCCGAGTGTAAGCAATCTTCTAGTGTCTTCATCAGGTTAACGTTCGTTGTGTCGTTCTTTCACTCGATAGCATGTGCTTGCGCTTGGTGGGGTGAATTGACATTCGGAGATTTATAGTTGCTCGTTAAAACCTTAGCTCATTCGGTGGTGCTTATCACTCGGGAAAGATCTCAGGAACAGTGCTTACAAGTGGGAATCAAAGGGTCATCTAGAAACTTTCTATTTATGGTCGAATCTAGAAAACTTTCTACTTATGGCCGAATGTAGAAGCTTTCTACTTATGACCGAAAGTGACATGATCTAAAAGCTTTCTACTTATAGCCGAAAGTGACACCATCTATTTGTCCAACACTCAAAGTCTTGCCTATAAATAAAAGATGATACCACAAGATAATATATATCTAATCTCTCTCATTCCTACAAACTTCACTAAAAGTATATTTTTTTCTACCTCTCGGGCTTTTACTAACTTGCTCATCGAAGCGTCTTCCCGGAGGTACACCCCCCTTTGATTTTCAAGTACCTAGTTCACCATTCAACCATTTTCACCGTATAACAAGGAGGAAGAGGTTCAAGGATTTTTCAACCCTCCACAATTGGCAACTCTGCTGAGGAAACTTGCTCCTAGTTCTTTTGTGTTGTGGAACTGAATAAAATCATTCTCTTCCCCTTGTTGCCCTAAAGACGTCAATGGCATACAGACGCCTCGCACAGACGCTCTTGCTGTCACCATTACTATTGATAAATCTATCGATCGACGAGTATTGGTTGACCAAAGGGGTTCGGTAGAGGTAGTGTTCTACTCAACTTACAAGCGTTTGGGGTTTATCCCAAACCGACTCTGGATTGCACCAATTCCACTCATCAGCTTCACGGGGGCTCTTGTTTGGCCTCTTGGTTTGATTACCTTCCCTTGCACACTAGCTCCCTAGTGATGGATGTAGTAGCCGCTCGTAGTGGACAATTCCCCGAGCCCCTACAATATCCTCCTTGGTCGAGTTTGGTTGCCTAGCATGAAAGAATGCATCCGTGGAGACCAGCACTAGACAAAGAAGTGCTATGTCAGTACTATCCTCTTTACTCCCATTGCCGATGGAGACGGTCATCTCCACCTTGCCATATTCATCAAGCCGAATATTGAAGTACTCACAAGACCTCGCAAGTTACGATTAGAGCCTCGGTCCTTAATCAAAGGCTAGCCTTTTGTCGGTTTCTTTGCGTAGTTGACTACTTGCCTTGAAGATAAAGCCAATGACTTGAAGGTTGCTGAAGAAGAGCGGGAGCTTGACAAAGTGGAGGTCTTAACCGAGCTTCTCAAGCCCCATCCTATAAAAATTTGGGGCTCGAAACACTGCTAGAAACAAGAAGCCGAAGTGTGAATAGAAGCTGTTCTCAAGAGAAGCCTGGAAGCTGAAAGTGGATGGGGCTACAACACCAATGGCGTCGGGGCTAGTAAGGTTTGGCACTTTCACCCGTAGCATTCGGCGTACCTACACATCGCTACGGTTCGGCATTCTACCTGTAGCATCTCGTCGCTATGGTTCGGCATTTCACCCCTCGATTACTTATTCGTTTGGGCAAAATCCTAGAAGCCCTCGGTTACTTATTCTTTTGGGCGAAATCCTTGAAGCCCTCAGTTATTTATTCATTTGGGTGAAATCCTTGAAACCTTCAGTTACATATTCGTTCAGCGAAATTCTCGAAGCCGTCTGTTACTATCAGGCACTTTCACCCCTAGCGTTAGGTGTACCTTCGCGACGCAATGGTTCAGGCACTTTCACCCAATGTTTCATCGTTGGTAACACTGATTAGCCTGGCAGCTCGGCGGACTATCCTAGAAAAACCATCGCCTTCGGGCTTGGCACTTTTACCCATTGGTTTATTATCGGAAACACCGGTTACGTATTACGTTCGGCACACTTGCCACCGCGATCGCTTCCTAACATGGACTCCCGATGCAGGGGCTATGCCGTTTTTACTTTAGATTCACTCCTAGACAAGAAAAACAAGTAGCAAAAACCAGAGTATAAACCGAGGCATGGCGATGGTGTATTGTTCGGTACCATCCTCAAACGGAAGCCCCACTCATCTTCTTCTCCGACCCCCATGTCATTGGGATAATTGTTGTAGCCGAGCTTGAAGCTAGTATGCGGCTAAGCTTTCAGGTCCGCCACGGCTGCAGTGACTTGGTCCACCTACTGTAGCCGAGCTTGAAGCTCTCTATGTGATGGTTGACATGTGATGTGTCACCGAGCAAGACATTATCCGTTCAATCCAATTCTTTGTCCTATAAACTAGCCCTCGGGCTCAAGCACTTTCTCCGATCGGTTATTCATTCGTTTGGCGATAACCTCTACGCCTTCAGTTACTCACTTGTTTGGTAATAATCTCTATGCCTTTGGTTACATATTTGTATGGCGAAAAACTCAAAGCCATCAGTTACATATTTGTTCGGCGAAATTTTCGTAGCCATCGGTTCAGCACTTTTACCCGATGCTTCGTTGTCGGAAGCATCAGTTCAGCACTTTCACCCGGTGTTGCATCGTCGACAACACTGGTCGGCATTCTACACGGAAGCCATTTGGCTTGTCACTTTTACCCGCTAACACTTCAGGTTTTGCACTTTTACTTGGTTTCCGTCTTAAGTTCGGCAAATATTATCCCCACCATCTTCGTCTACATGATCTACCAACGCAGGGAACTTGCCCGTTTTCACTTTGGATTTTACCTTATCCGACTTGGCGGTTGTAGAAGCTTTAAAAGTCGGAAGTATCTTTTGGCAAACTAAATCGTTCAGATAAGGCGCCTTTGGAAATCCGTATCAGTTCATCGTCATTCGGCCACACTTTTCAACTCCTCCTCCCCACGATCGTGTGAAGTAGGAGTTGAGGGGCTATTGTAGTGGGCTGAAATATCCATGGTTTGGAAAGATCAGAAGGTTTAAACAGTTAAAAATAGAGTTCACTAAGTAATCTCACTGTTCAATTGTCTTAGTTCATCTGTAATGTCATTACAAGTCATGGGAAGATGCTGCACTGATCCGCTGAACGTCTGAGGTCTCCCAGCGTCGTCGCCGAGCTTTAGCAATCTTCTAATGTCTTCATCAGGTTAATGTTTGTTGTGTCATTCTTTTACTCGATGGCATGTGCTTGTGCTCGGTGGGGTGAGTTGACGTTCGGGGATTTATGGTCACTCGGTAAAACCTTGGCTCATTCCGCGGTGTAAAACTTTCGTTCGGAAGGTATATTATCACTCGGGAAAGATCTCAGGAATAGTACTTGCAGGTGGGAATCAAAGGGTCATCTAGAAACTTTTTACTTATGGCCGAATCTAGAAGCTTTCTACTTATGGCTGAAAGTGACATGATCTAGAAGCTTTCTACTTATAGCCGAAAGTGACATCATTTACTTATTCAACACTTAAAGCCTTGACTATAAATAAGAGGTGATACCACAAGGTAATATATCTAATCTCTCTCATTTCTACAAACTTCACTAAAAGCATATTTTTCTCTACCTCTCGGGCTCTTACTAACTTGCTCATCAGAGCGTCTTTCCGGAGGTACACCCCTATTCAATTTTCAGGTACTTAGTTCACCGTTCAACCATTTCACCGTACAATAGCAAGGAGGAAGAGGTTTAAGAATTTTTTCAGCCCCCCACATATTGAAATCGTTAACTTCGTAGAGCTCGTCGAGTGCAACAAACATATCAAAAATTAGCTCGATTAGATATCATTAAGTGCCTCATCCGAACATTATTATCTTGAAATTCACCAAAAAACTATGGATTTTATCTAATGTCTCGCATCCATTCGTTTCAAGATAACATTGCACCAAGTTTACTCATTGAATGTGAGTTTGGAAATTAAAAAAAAAAAACTCATTTAAGCATTTTATCAAACACTTACAGCTCCTTTGGCAACCTCCGTGAGAAAAGAAAAGAAAACAAATGGGTGTGGTTTCCCTTATTAATGAGAAAAGAAAAGAAGGTGGTGTGGTTTCCCTTGTTAGTGAGAAAAGAAAAGAAAGGGGTGTGGTCTTTCACTATGTCGTTTGGATAGACAAAATATAGGTTAGCAAAGAAAAGAGAGTGTCATTTGTACTTTTACCAATTTAACCCAAACACAACTGGGTCGTGATTGACGATCTAGGTTTGCAAGTTCTGGAGTCATTCAAACACAGCTTTCAAAAACCTCTCGATCTGGGTTTGCAAGAGAATCTGGGTTTGTAAACAACCTCTCGATCTTGTACTCTTAATCCTTCAAAACCCAACCTCTCCCTTCTTGGAAGTGAGGAAAAAAGAAGAGCGGTTGCTCTCTCTTCACCTAGGGTTCCATCCCTCCCCTCCCTACCTAGTTAGAGGTTTTTTTCCCTAGTTTTCTCAATTTTTTGACCCAATTTTTGTGCCTTCCTCCTTTTCACCTTCTACCTCCCGCCGTCATTCCACCTTCATGGCCACAGCCTAGGGGAGGTAGGGCCGCCACCCTCCTTGGCACACCTCCCCTCCTGCCTCTTTGTCTCGCTAGCCACCCCTCCTCAACCCCAAACTGACTACTAGATTGGATCCTCCGTCTCCTCAACCTCTTCCTTCACCTACCGCCACCATTAACCCGCACCACTCCAGCCCTTCTAACTACCATCCTCTCCACCGCTCTTCCCCCACCATTCCTCTCACCTTTCTTGGTCCGTTTTCTAATCAGATCTAACCTTGGGTTAAAGTTAGGTGGCTCATGCCCCCTTAGGGCGAATAAGCCTCTAGATGTCAACGGCGGCAGTAACTATAGAGCACGGTTCTTGTCCGGGGAAGCGGTTAGACTGTTAACTCAGGCTCTCTCGGCGACTCAGTGGTGCGACTCAATGGGCCAAATCAGCGCGGTAACCCAGTTTGGGCTTTTTTTTAGCTGATTTTTTATGTTTTTTTATAGTTGTTTTAGGCTTCTCGATCATGTTATTAGTAGTCATGGGTGCACCGTCCGTCCGTTCGTCCACCGGCGGGTGCTGGTATCACGACCGTGAAACCATCCAGATTTCATATGTGCTTTCTCGGGTTTGAGCTAGGAGCCCGGTTGGGATTTTCTACTACCTGGACTTATATTGGTTCCTAATCTAGGCATTTCATCGAACTTGCTTATGCAGGGGGTGCCTGTGTCGAAATCTATGTAGTTTTGGTTCTTTCCTATATCATTTTTATGAAATCTGTATTTCCTTCAAGCTTTGATTTGTGGTGTAATAAAAAAAAATATTGTCCCTTCTTTCTCTCTACCGCAGCTTTCACATTTCAAAACCCTAATGGCGATTTGAGGGAGGTGGGTTGCGACGATTATGGTGCGTTAAGGACATAAAGTGGTGGTGTGGCGGTGGCAAGGGAGCAGCGTTGCAGGGGTAAAACTAAAAATTTATCATAGAATGGTAGCCCGTGTTCTCTTTCTCACAGAATCACGCCAACTTTGGTGAGAAACGAAATAGGGGTTTTAAGGGGTTCATGAATCTCCCCCTCCTCCTTCTCTCACCATTTCTCACCCTTTTGGCCATCCAAACAAGGGAGAGAATAATTATTCCCTCAATTTCTTTTCTTCTCTCGTGAATTCCATGCATCCAAACGAGCTGTTAGAGTCCCATGATTCTAAGCATTGTGTGTGCGAAAGAATATTTGACTGTACACAATCAAAGAAGCAACTATAGTTTTAGACCAAAGATTAGAATTCTATCCACCTACAAACCAACATTAATGCACAAAAATGAGAGAAGCCATTAAAACACATAAGCCATAGAGTGAAATCACCACATGACCAAGCCTATGGGTCTATTTCTCTATGGAGGAAAAACACATTAATGCAGGGTATGTCCAATCATTAATTTCAGGGTCTCAAAATTAGTTAAAGCGCGAACTAATTGATGCAAACATCCGCTTATAAAAAGGGGAAACAAAAAGCTTTCACATAGTATTTTCAACCTCTTTCTTTTACAACATTGTCATGTCTCTCGTGACTATTTGAGTACGTCCACCCCATACGAGAATTTGAAATCAAATTTTGGCATTTGATTTTTCGGCGGTGAACCCAAATAAATGCACCAGCTAGCCAACCAAACGGTGTCTTACCCTTTTTGTAACGCAGTGGCATTACCGTCATTTCCCCTCCTCCACTAGACATTCCGATTCCCAACGCAAAAAGACCTCTTGTTCTCTCACTAAAACGAACATCTTTCGACCCATCATCTGTCTCTCTCCCCCCCCATGGCCCACTTCATTCGCCTCCGCGCCACCAAAGCCGCCGCTGTCGCCGTCGCGTCCGGCGGCACTTACGCCTTCCTCCGCGACCCCTCCGTCTCCGCCAACGACCGCGGCGGCGGTGGGCCCGCCCTGGAGTCCTTCCGGAGCAAGATTGGCGACCCCTACGCCGTCGTCCCCCCGAGGGCAGTCCAGGAGTCGGCCTTGATTGGCGCCAGCCCCGCCAATCCGCTCGACATTCTCGTCGTCGGCGGTGGGGCCACCGGATGCGGCGTCGCACTCGACGCCGCGACGAGAGGCCTACGCGTGGGACTCGTCGAGAGAGAGGACTTCTCGTCTGGGACCTCTTCACGATCAACTAAACTACTTCATGGAGGTAATTCTTCCGAGTGTGTAGACTACTTGGTCTATATATAATGCTGATATGGATATTGTGGTTAGGGCTTTGGGTTGTGATGAAGATCGTGTTTACTTGCAAAAGCATGTCCAATGGTACTACTAGATATGGCTTTATTTGAGCAATGAATAATGTCCAAGTGCCGTAAACTATGTAACAAGGACAAGGGCAATTCTTTTTTTATAACCGGATGTCCGGGCCAGTTTGTGTGCACCTCAACTGATTCCGGAAACCTGCAGTTACCTACCGGAAAAACCTCTAGAAGGTTTGAAATGTTTGGCCTAAGTGGAAATGGACCACGGAAGATGAACGGGACACACAATTCTCAGAAAATGGGAATTCTTTTTCAGTTACCATGTCTGAGTCACCTTTTTTTTTTTACACGCAATTCTCATAAAATGGGACTCAGACGTGGTAATTCTAAAATAATGGGGACACGGACATAACAGGGATACAGAAGTTTTTATTTGGATAATTTTTTTAGATATGCATGCCTACATTATATAACCACTAAATATTTAGGTTATGGCTTGTTTCGAATGCGTTAATCAACTCATGATGTTAATATGCCTATATGCAATACACATACATGTTATATTTCTGGTGCAGTACTTTTGAAGTTATAAGTATTAAGTATTTACCCCAGAAAAAGATTTTAAAATTTACCAAAGCATTCGTTCATATGTGTATCCCGCCATGTCCCCGGCGTGTCACGCGTCCCCAGCGATAGGGCGATGCCTAAAGTGTGTCGGTGTTTCATAAGCTAAAAGCAAGGTGGCTCCAATGGTACCAATATTGGTTCTACTATTTCTCTTGGAAAATGCCAGCTTGAATTGCTTTATGCGGGTCCCATTATGAAGATGAAGAACAAATGGTCTGCTAAATTTTAGCATTAGGTAATATTTTTGCCAAATTTGGTGAAAGGTATAAATGTAGCCGGTGGTAAGTATTGTAATTTCTAGCTGTTTCATTGGAGATAAAAGTAAGAACTTCATGCTTAAATACATATATTGCAATTATTGATAGCATACTATTGGTGAAGCTCTAAATGTGAGGTCATTGATGCTAGGTCATGTTAGTTATGAATGCCTTCCTGGATTTTTGGACATTTTAAGATCTTAAGTATCTATACCTGATTATATGTGCTCTTGCCATTGGATATATTATTATGCTTAGTAGATTGCTCTTTTTTTCAAGTTCTTCTGACATGAAGAATAGTCTACATTGCACCAAAAAAAAAAATACTCCCTCCGCCCCAAAAAGAATGACAAATTTTGAAATCCGTGTCATTTTTCATTGCTTATATCTTTCAATCTATAATGTTTTTTATGAGTTTGAAAACTTTGTATAATAGAATTAATCGAGAAGTGAGAACTATCAAACAAGATCTAGATTGCATATTTTTTGAGATTCATATTGAAAGATATAAGGAGTTGAAATTAGCACGGATATCAAAAATTGACGTCCAATTTGGGACGGAGGGAGTAGAAGAATAGTCAACACAAAGATAGGGGGCTGCAAACGAGCTGAGCCGAGCCTTAACGTGTTCAAGCTCGTCTCGGTCATTTATAGGGAGGCTCGAGCTTGAATCGATCCGAAAAAGGCTCGAGCTCGGCTCGGCTGAACTCAATAGTATATGAACAAGCCAGCTTGGCTCGGGCTTGAGCTCGTTAAAACGTTCCAAAATCATTTTTTGTAATCCTGATTTCACATTCAATAAAAACAAACACCTAATTCCATCATTCCATTAGATTTCACATCCATTTTTGAGAGAGAGAGAGGAGAGAGAAATTACCCGTGCAGACAAAGGAGGAGGAAGATTCACCGGGTGCGTTGATTTGGGGTGGTGAGATCGGTGACCATGGGGCGATGGTGCACTGGCTGATGAGCCGACTTGAGCCGAGCTTATCCCAGCTTGAGCTCGGCTCATTTACAAAAAGAGCTGAAAAAACAGGCTTGAGCTCGTTCGCTTAACTTCCGGGCCGAGCTTGAACGAGCCACTAACGAGCTGAGCTATGAGCCGCTCGAGAGCAGCTCTATTCGTTTGCAGCCCTACACAAAGATTGACGTTAATTTGTTGTCAGTTGATTTTGTTAGGATTACATGAAATGAATTTTATGATGTATTATGCATACGTAGTTTGCAAGTCTATTTTTTAGATACTGTGGGATTGGCATGGTACTTTGACCAAATATTATACCATTTGTTGCATTCATATATGCATTTAATTATGGGTTCTGTCGTGGTAAGTGTTATTGGTTTTTACGGTTTCTTGTAACATGACAAGTACCATTTTTTAGTGAATTTATTGTTGTGCCGGAGTTCATGCATGACTAGAAGTAAAAACATTGAACCAGACCAGTTATGTGCAGCCTAAAGATATTTCCATCTCAAGAAGCTATACCTGTATTAGGAAGTCCTCAAAAAGTTCGTAGCGCTAGATAGTTAATTGGAAAATCAAAGAATCTGGTGAAATGTGGATTTCGCACTCCAACGTAGTGTAATTGTAGTCACCAAATTTGGTGTTTTTCTCTGCTTTGTTTGGAAAGAAAAATTACATACTTGCCATGGTAACCATGAATTAGAGCAACTGATGTAGTCTGGAATGGATCAGTATTTTACTGAATATGCAATGGGCAAAAAGTTATGGTTACCAAAGGGGAAACTTTACAATGCTCGTTATTTTAAATAAATTTGGAGATAAAAAAGAGATGGTAAGGAAATGACTATTGGGAGTTTGAATTGAGGGAGAAAAGTAGGATTATGGATTGACCTTTAAATCATTTCTAGACATTCTCCCGATGATGATGATGTGGAGAAGTAGAGCAAGCAGACGGAGTTATTTGTATTGTAGAAGTAAAGTGATCTCTATTCTCTACTCTATTTTGCTCATTCTCTGTGATTTATTAGTAATATGTGCCGCTTCAATGGCTTCTTGAAACCCTTCTAACAATTAATAGGTTTATAAAACTGTAACTTGCCACTATGGTATCAACTTGAGGCTCAAGATTTCTTACCAAAGCCTAGTAACTTTTGAAGTGAGAAAATAGAGCAATATTAGCGTATCGAATAAAATTTTCATGACTAAATAGCTGCACTAACTATGAACATCATGAACATGTGGCTTTGGACCATGTCTCCAAAAGTCTGAGATTCTGGATTGGAGCCTTCCTTCTGTAAACGAGCTCATGGTTTTCCTGGTCAAATCGCCCAGGGAGAAATCTTTTTATAGCATCTATTATCTACAGGAGTCACCTTGGTATATTTATCGCTATCAGTTATATTACTATCTATCGGCGGATGTCAGACTGTATAGGCCGATACATAGATAAGTAATGGTATGGCAATGCCAAATTGATCCTTAACAACTAGTACTTTGAACCCTATATCTCGTATGTTTTGTTTTGTACATGCAGATTTCACTCATTATTTTTTTAACATAATTTGAACTGGTTCATCAAATGATTTTCTTTAAGGCATTAATATAACATTGACTTCTTTCCCTTTCAAATTGTCAGAGGTTAGGTTATCTATAACAGAATGAATTATGAATGTCTGCTTATTAGTATTTATTCCGCATCTTAGTTTTTATCAAAATGTTCTTGTATTTGTTTTATTGTTGTTCAAAGCATTCTTTAATGTTATCAATATTCTTCCTCCTTATTTTTTTGTACTCATTTATACCGATATTTTAGGAGTTCGGTACTTGGAGAAAGCAGTGTTTAATTTCGACTACGGACAATTGAAGCTTGTATTCCATGCCCTTGAGGAGCGTAAACAGGTTATTGAGAATGCTCCACACCTATGTCATGCTTTGCCATGCATGACACCATGTTTTGAATGGTTTGAGGTAGTGTACTTCTGGATGGGCTTGAAACTATATGATCTGGTCGCAGGACCACGGCTGCTGCACCTGTCAAGATATTATTCTGCTCAAGAGTCTGTTGAACTCTTCCCAACTCTTGCAAGGAAGGGTCGAGATAAAACCTTGAAGGGCACGGTGGTTTATTACGATGGTCAAATGAATGACTCCAGACTCAATGTTGGTTTAGCGTGCACGGCTGCATTAGCAGGTGCAGCAGTGCTTAACCATGCTGAAGTCATATCCTTTCTAAAAGATGAAGGAAGCGAGCGGATAACGGGAGCTCGTGTTCGAGACAGTCTGACAGGTATGGCAAGTGTTTTTATGGGATAGGTCACCATTATTGCTTTATGCTTGCCAAGCAAGTTTCGCTCAAGCATGATATGTTGAAGTCAGCTTTACCTTTGGTAGCTTTCTTCTTGTTCTTTGCATTCCTTTGCCTTCAACCTCTTTCTCTAGGAGGGTGGACTTGGAATAGTGTAAATTAATTCATCTTGTTTGCACACCAAAAAGAGTCCCTCTATATGCTCATAAGTTCATTCTCATTGTTGATATGTCAAAACTTTTGGTTTCCTGCTTATCCGGGATTCTGGATCATCAAAGGAAAATCACAGCACATGGGTTCAGGACTGAAGTTCCAAAGCTGGGGGAACATGGGGAAATCGGGTGGGGTTAGAGGATATTGACACCCCTCTTCTGTGTGTTCAAGAGAGGTGTGTTGCATTTAGTATTGGACTTTTTTGGGAGGCGTCAAAGGGATTGGGCATTGACTTATTTGGAGAAAAAATTAAAAGAGAGGAAAATAAACAGTTTCTCTTTCTGTCCTAAAATGGTCCATTTGTTACCCTCTCTTTCCCTTACGCTGTGTTTGGAACCTAAGGAAAATGAGAGAGAAGAAAGTGAGGAAAATAGCGGGAAAATTTTACCGTGCACAAAACTTGAATATGTTATTTCTATCGTCTTTCTCTCCAAACCAAATAATTTAATGGAATTTTTCTTAAGTTTTCCTTTCTTTTCTTTTCCAAGAGTTCCATACAAAGCCTTAATTTTGTTCCTCTTGCTTCTTTACTTGATGTTTCTCTCCCTCATTGGCTGTTGTCAATTGTATGTCCCATGGTTTTCAGTCCATGCAGAGAATTCTGGTATAAGTAGGGGCGGTTGATATGATTAATTATGTCTAAAACGGTCCTTGTTGCTTGTCAAATTATGTAGGGAAAGAGTTTGATACTTATGCAAAAGTTGTCGTGAATGCGGCTGGGCCATTTTGTGATTCTTTGAGGAAATTGGCTAACAATGATGCAAAACAAATGATCTGTCCAAGCAGTGGTGTACATATCGTGCTACCTGATTACTATTCTCCTGAGGGAATGGGCTTAATTGTTCCCAAAACAAAAGATGGCCGTGTTGTCTTTATGCTGCCGTGGCTGGGCAGAACAGTTGCTGGCACCACAGATTCAAACACCAACATTACAATGCTTCCAGAACCACATGAGGATGAGATTCAATTTATACTGGATGCCATATGTGACTACCTTAATGTTAAGGTTTGTGCATTTTGCTACTTTTAGATTCCTTTTCTGGGTATGCATGTTATACAATGTTTGTGTTGGGAAAGTAATTTTGAGGGCTTTTTTTTTGTGTGGAACTTCTAACCATCTATATCTGGTTATCTCAGTACTTTAATATGGTATTCATATCTCTGTGGAACCATGAAATACAAAGTCTGTAGATGTACCTTATTATCTGGTTGTCTCTTTGGTATCATGCTCTAAATGTAGTTGGGCCAGATACTAGGAAGTTTATCTTTTTGTTGGTTGGAAGTTTATGTCCTTTTGTTGGGCTAATTTTATATGCAGTGTGCTTGCAAAGTGTATGCACTTCTGTTTTAACTCCGGCAGATGTCTTCCGATAATGGACCACAGCACTTGAAGTTGTTCAGCCTTGGTGTCTTCTTTTTTTCTTCAATTATTCCACTCTTATAGAATACTAAAAATTTACCAGGACAATTTAGGTACGGCGTGTAGATGTTCTCTCTGCTTGGAGTGGTATCCGACCATTGGCAATGGATCCTAGAGCAAAGAACACTGAGAGCATTTCCAGGGATCATGTGGTGTGTGAAGACTACCCGGGTTTAGTCACAATCACTGGTGGAAAGTGGACTACATATAGAAGGTAAATTTTACCTCTGCTGGTCTGGGTTTTCTATAACATGTTGCATTTGCATTACTTTTTGGCAAATGAGGAAAAGGGTGGGATATGTGATGCTTTTGTACTATCATGTTAGTCCCTGTTTATTGGACTTGATTAATACTGAAGGGATGTATAATCCCCATAAGGTAAGTACTAGTGAGGGAATTAATATAAACCACCATATCTCCGCAGACAGTTTGTATCCGCATGTACGATATGTGGTCCCTTAGACTAATAATCCAATCCAATGCTTTAATCTGGATTGACAAATGGGGACTTAGTGAGTTTAACCAATCCCTTTGCCCCAATTTGTCACTGTGTTGTTAATCAAAATTGAGGAGGAAGTCGTGAATTTTCTGATTTAGATCCAGTTTGGTTATACAAAAAGAACAGAAGTGTAATCAACCTTAGCATGGAGGCATCTTTGGCGTGTCAGTCTATCCTCACGAAGCTTTTTATTTTCTGTATGAGTAAGCATGGCAGAAGATGCAGTTGATGCAGCTATAAAGTCCGGAAAGCTGAGCCCTGACAACAAATGTTTGACATACAATCTATGTCTTGTTGGTGGGGAAGGATGGGACCCTGCATCTTTTACAGTGCTTGCCCAACAATATGTCCGCATGAAGAAGACATATGGTGGTAAAGTTGTTCCGGGAGTAATGGACACTGCTACAGCAAAGCATTTGTCCCATGCGTATGGTACTTTGGCTGAACGAGTAGCTGCCATTGCTCAGGTTTGACACAATTGCTATGAACTTCATTCCATATTTATAACATTCTCTTCGTCCCTGTTAAGTCTTGTAGTTGTTGACTGTATTTTCTTCTGCAATTTATTCATGATATGAATAGCTGAAGTTAAACTTTTGTTTGCACATTTGAGTTGGTTCTACATGTCTATTTTTTTCTCAAACAATCTTCAATAAATAGGAAGTAGCGTTCTAAAAATCGGAATTAATTGCTGGCAGGGCCTATCCGACTAGATCCGACTAATTGCTATGCGCCAATTACTAATTGCTATGCGCTAATTACTAGTCCTCGAAGCTCGAAGGTGGCCGACCTCCAGGCTAGCGCCTAGTGACTTTTAGTACATTGTTAAAAAAATCAAAGAAGATTATGGTAAGTTACACATTCAGATCGAATTAATTTACCGTATAGTTACACATATTCAAAATCAACAAAGATAGATATAACCTATGAAGCACCGACACTTCAAATGGTCGTTGTATCCATGTGTCGGACACGGGGACACGCCCAAATACGTATTGAACACGCCACGTGGCATGTCCCTTAATTTTTATTAGTTTTTGATAGGGACACGTGGGGTACACGCCGGGGGTCAATCTGAAATGTTTTTAATTTTTGGGGGTTAATATGCTTCTCAAAATATTTGGGTTATAATGTAATTAAACCTTTATAACCTAAACTACTACTTGATCGACATCAGAGATTAGTCAATTACTCTTGTTCCAAGCCCTGAATACGTCGACAACAGAGCTCTCTCGGGGTGGGTGTGGGTGTGGGTGTGAGAGAGATTCCATTGTCAGTGTAGAGATAGCTTTTGGGGTTAGGAAAGGAGAGTAAATGAGTAGTTGGGAACAAAAAAATTGCAGCCCAAATTTAAAAAAAGTCAGGTTCAAAAAGTGCAACCGAACAAAGTGTAAGTCTTTGTGGATTAGCGAACATCATCTTGGCTCTGTCTCGTTATCTTTTCTGGTTTTGCATTTGAAGAATACCAATTCAAGCTTATGTGAATTTTTGTTTAGTTCAGGTGAATTTCTTAGAACTGTTTTGAGAAAATCATATATAATCTATTTAGCTTCAATGATTCTTATCATTATGCAATGACAATTATACTGGCTGTTTGGGGTTCTAGTAAAATGGATAATTTTCTATTATGTAACTTTATTGTACAACGAGAGATGTCTCCTTAAGCACCAACATATAACAGAAGTGAGCTCTTGTAACTGAATTTAGATTAGCATTTGCAAAATGCCACTGGACCAATGAAAATGCCATATGCATCCATTGAGTTGGCTCATTTCAGTTGACGAATCCAATATCTTTGGACTATGAATCTCCTCCCAATTGACTATATAATTTTTCTGAGTATTTGTAGAATGAAAATTTGGGGAAGCGACTTGCCCATGGATACCCCTTTCTAGAAGCCGAGGTTGCATACTGTGCTCGCCATGAGTACTGTGAATCAGCCATAGATTTCATTGCGAGGAGATCTCGCCTTGCTTTCCTTGACACTGATGCAGCAGGCCGGGCATTGCCCCGCATAATCCAGATACTGGCTGTTGAACACAAATGGGACAAGTCAAGGCAGAAGCAAGAAGTACAAATGGCTATACAGTTTTTGGAAACATTCAAGTCATCAAAAAATGCTCAGTTTCACGACGGAAAGCACAAATAGTAAGTAGAATATCCTTCATTTTATAATTTCAGATGGTTCAATCTTTTCTAATAGGTTTTAAATTTGGATCAAGGATTTGGGTAAGGGAAACAATGCAAGTATAATCGGAAAGCTCGACAATCAAACTTGTTTGTCGCCAATCCTTAGTCACCAATCCTTGATCAAATACAGCCTTAGAGATGACAACTTGTGTGGTTGAGGGTTTTAGAAACTTGTTTGTTGGATTTGTTTTGGGAAAGAACACCTATCTTTTGTGAAAACATCCAAGCAACATTTTCCGGATTCTTGAAAATATTTCTGCTAAATAATGGTTGTACTGCAAATCATGAGGGTTTTTTTTTTTTTTTTTTTTTTTTTTTTTAAGTAGCTTTTTTAAAGGATTCTGTGAAACAAATTTGGAAACCGATTCAGAAACCTACAACCGAAACGTAACCATTTATTTGATCATCTCATGACGAGTTGTTTTTCAATCTCTCTGTTCTAGGTCATATATGCGCTGCGATTGACTTTTGAGGAGCTGGATTGTTTTGCATTGCACTTTCTGGGGATTTCCCAGCTTGTTCTTGGAACAGGAAGTGACTAATTACACATTATGGTAGTCCAATATAGATATTTGGAAAGACGATGGTTCTATAAACTTTATTAATAGCAATCATTTATAATAATGTTGATACTTTACAATAGAAAGCTGCTGAGTGCCTCAGCGCTCTGGTTATATTTCAGCTTCCAGAAAAGTTGATCAATCTTTTGAAAGACATGAGATGAACGGGGCAGTTGCCATTTTGGGGTTATGGATTAGTGTTTCTTCTCAATGTTGTGTTGTCCCCTTTACTCACCAATGTAATATTGGGAAATAGAGAAAGTATGACTGCAAATTGAATTTTACACCTTTTGTTTTGGTCATGCAAATAAAGTAAGCTGTTTGCTCCATGATACCTTCCAAGGAAATCTTGGTCAACATCCAACAACTATCCACATATGCTATCTTTTTCTTTTCTTCTTCCATAAAGTTGAAATTGTGATCTCACAGTGACCCACCATATCTGGGTTTTTTTTTTTTCCCTAATGGAGGTACTCTTTCGCTGCGTGTGGACAGTCAATGTGCTCCCGAATGAACACCTACTACTCAGCCCCTTTCTTCGGTTGGCGCAGCCTCTACAATCGGGAGAACCACCATAACATGGGCAGTGGTATTATGAGAGAGTAGAATGATTCTTTACTTCTTTTTCTGTTAATCCTTCGATTCCACATTAAGTACAAATTTTTCATGTACAAGCCACAGCTGAACATGAATTTAAAAACTGGATCTGCTCAGTGGAGAGAGACTGTTGCTTTTTGGTGAGCAACATCCAACGGTCACTTCATAGCACATTACTCTTTTTTCTCAAGTTTGTGTCATTGTGCTTTGTGTTCAAATTCAATACATGAATGCCCTAACCCAACGGTTACTTCATAGCACATTACCCTTTGTTGCATTGAACTTTATGTTCAAATCAAATTTAATACATGAAAACAACTTTCCAATCCCTCCATTAATCAGTACCTCATTATTTTAAATCAAATGCTAACGAAATAATTTAAGAAAACAAGCCCCAACTAATTACAACTTTAGTTGAAGAGTAACCAAATGCCCAGTTTATTGTCTTAGAGAATTTGATGTGACGACGAAGGAAGTCGCCGAAAAAAGTTTATGGTCACCGGCGGCATGTCATCTCTAAACCTTGGGTGGCGGAGGTAGTAGAATCCGGTCCCCAACACAAAGGCTTTGAATGGCACTACGTAGAACACCAGTGAGGCCAATAGACACACCACCACGAATATCCCAGTTGCCCTAGGGTCCTTCCAATTGAACAAAGCCTCCAATCTTTCCCCTTGTGCTGCCACATCCCCCAAAAGCATTTGGGCCCTACCAGCTAGGGCCCGCAAGCGATCGTACCTGATACGAATTTGGTCGGGCGATCGTGTGCTCGGAAACCCATCAAACTCCTCATCGAGCTCGTCGGATCCTACGGCATCGATGTAGGATAATCTCGAATCCATATGGAGTGAAACCCGTTGACGATGACGAAATCTCAATCCTATGATCAAGAATGCGTACATGAACATTGTGGACAATACTAGGTGTGGGAAGAACACAATAGCCGCGAGTAACACATGGACCATAACTGTAATGGGTGGGTGCACCCAGCCTCGTATCTCATCGAGCCACTTTGCGAAAGCGGCGGCCTTGGACAAGCAACTCACGATTCTGAACCAATTGGACTTGCTCCGCCTCATGCTCCACACATGCGTGTCCGAGTCGAGCATAAACTGAACCACCTCATGACCTAGTGCCGGTTCGGACCGGGCCAATCGAGCTGTCACTATGCGCATTGCCGCATGACGCAAGATATCTTGTTGCGCGAGGCCCAACGGGCACACGTAGTGCATTCTAGGTAGCATCGGGCTAGCGTATGCCTGGATAAGACTAAGCCACGACCAGCATGTGAACCTCAAAGCAATCTCAATCTCTCCCATCTTCTTGGCCCCACCGGGAAGCAACACCGTAAGCGAATATGAATCCGTGTACACTCGATTCGCATCGAGCGTTGACAACTTTACACGTAATTTCCCAATCCTTGCATCCTTCCCTTGCTTCCCAACCTCATCGTGCTTGTACCTTACATTATCAAACACCCCAATGGTGAGCACGGTGCAGGGATCGTAGACATCCCATGTGTACTGTTCATTCCATTGGGGATTAAACCGATCGAGAATCGTACGGGTGCGAACCCACTTGGGCCCATACTTCGCCACGACGTAAGCATCCGTGGTCCCACGAGTCCCGTCTTTCGTTTTCACAGGAAGCAAATTGGTGGCCCTACGAATACCCACTTCTAGCAATCCAATTGGAGCTTTTGCTAACTGTTTTGCCGTTGCCCTCACATCGCTTGTCACGTGAGCAGCCTCGTCAAGCACGTGATACCCACCCTCCAAGCACACTCTCACGTGTATCCTCCCGCCGTACGGCTTGTTCTCATCACCAACCAAATTGAACCACCTGGACCTCACCTCTGATGTGTCATCCGTCCTCCTATCAACACTTGCCACGTGGATCTTGGCATGGCCCAAGGCGCGTCCATTAGTTACATCCTCCACCGTCACAACCAAAAACGGCTCAAACGGCTCGGCTGCCACAAATATTAGATCCTCATTCCACGTCGGATTGGACGAAAAGCTCGACGAGTCGACCATGGCTCGGCTGGTCTTAAAAAGCTGCGCCCCCAGCTGTGCTCTTACGTAAAGCTCGGGGTTTTTAAACTTAGGCTCGGTAGCGCCCGAGCCTAACTGCAGATCCTGGGTCTGGATAACCGTTAGCCTCAAATACCACAGCTTCGGAGAGAGATAAACCTTGGCTCGGGTCTCCGGTATAAACCCGCCGGAATCCGACTGCCACGCCTCCTGAAACGCCTCGTCCGCCTGCGTCCCGATCCAAACGGCGAGCATGACGTCATTTCCCGGCGAATCCTTGCCGTCGAGAGTGTACCACTGCGGTGCTAGAGGGCTGTCCGGTGGGACCCGCTTCGGGACCTCCGTTAAATCAAACGTTACATTCCCCATATTACTACTCTCCGTAGAATTATCATCCGTTGCGCCTTTTTTCTTGTCGATCCAAACGGAAACTTCCAGCGAAGCAGAGTTCAACCCTTCCTTTTCAAACGCGAAGACTTGGTCCCACTCTTTGTTCTCCGCCTTGCTCTTGGTTTTGATACTGTGTGTACCGATCACCAGCTTCGCGTGCGCCAGCGAATTGGGCTCCGGCTTCGACTGCTTGAACCTCACCACCCGCACGAAGAGGAACGACATCCGGTCGACGAGATCGTACGCGCTCCTCCGCCTCCTATCGCCGCCACCACCACCGCCATGGTACCGGGGTTCCGATTCGCTCGAGCCTAAAGTAGGACATTTTCTCGCCACCACCGCCTTTTCCTCCTCCGCTTGAACCACCGCCGGCGCCGGAGGCTCCTCCGTTTTCGAATCCTCCGGCGGCTTGTTTTCTTCTCCTGATTTCTCCACTTCCTTCTTCTCCTCATTCGCTCTGTTTTCTTCCTTCTCCGGTTGTTTTTCCTCCGCAGCGGCAGGCGGAGGTGGTGGAGCAGCTTCAGACGATTTCTGCTCCTCCGGCGGCTGCGGAATCTTATCCTCCTCCAACCAAACCTTGAGACCGATCTCGCCTTTGATCTGAGAGAAAACGCTCCGCTTCTCAAGCGGATAGTAAACGAGATCAGTTGTTTCAGATGTGGAAAAAGAGGTTCCGTTGATCTTGACTTTGCCTAGAAAAGTGCTCCGCTTACCCGTGGTCTTCTTGTCGTTGTAGAGATTGAGCTCGAGGGTTTCGGCGGCCAAGGACTCGGCGACGAGGACCGAGAACTCGAGCTTCTCGTCCCACCGAGGGTTGAGGTCTCGGAATATGGTCTTGGTCCGTCGCCTTTGGCCGTCGAAATCGACTATCGCGTATGTGCTGGCCGTTCCTTGGCCGTCTTTCGGCATTAGGTTTTTGGCGTTGCAGACTTCGACGATTAGCTTTCTGTTGCTGATATCTGCCATTGTACGGAGAGAGAGAGAGAGAGAGAGAGAGAGAGAGAGAGAGTGAGTGATTGATAATTGGGCTGGGTAGTTTGGTTTGATGGATGAAGGAATGTTGAGAGAGAGAGAGAGAGAGAGAGAGAGCAGTAGTGGAGAGCAAAACCGTTTATAAAAAGGGCGTTAGCGAGAGAGAGCTGCTACTCCCCCCCTGACACACCCCCCTCCCCGGCCCCACCTCCCTTTCCCGAAATTACCCCCTCTCTCCCCCTCTCTCTCTCTCTTCCTTTTCTTCCTTTCTTTCTTTCTTTCTTTCCAGTTTCTTCTTTCTTTCTTTTTTTTTCCTTTTCTTTCCGGTTCCTCTATCTTTTTTCTTTTTTATTTATTTAAAATTATTTTAGTGTTCCAATTTTCAATCCGGTTGAATTGGTGGAAAGATCTTGTTTTCTTTATCATTTTATCTTTAATGGTCATAATGAATTTTTGAACTCATAGAATCAAATATCTTTTAGGGCTAATCAACGAGAGCCCCAAAGTCAAAATTTAATTATGGCCATTTAGGATAGAATGATTAGGAAACTAAAATCTTTCCACTGGTTCAAACAGATTGAAATTTGGAACACTTAATTTTTTAACTATATTTTTAAATATATAAACTGTCTAAAAAGTTAAAAAAATTAAACATTGATTCAAAGTTGCCCGTTGGTTCAAAAAAATTAATTATGACCATTAGTTCAAACTTACAAACTGTTTAAAACAGTCTATAAATTGGAGAGTGGACCCTGTTCCAGAACATCTTTTTAAAAAATATGCATAACTTGAAAAGAGGAGACAGGAACTAAAGCGAGGAGGAGAGAGAATTTTTTTTTTGATCTTTAATTTAATTTTTTATTTACTTATACCTAAGTTCCAAACTCTTCAATTCAATTGTACTTTTGTGATTTTGTGGTTATGGATAGGACTTTTTATATGGTGTACTAAAACAATTAATGAAGGTATTATCTACCAAAAAAAAAATGAGGGTAATTAAATAGAGGGGAAATACTCTTTACTCTATGTACACTTTACTTTTCGTGCGAAATTAACAGAAGGCGATCAATATACTTTGGAACAAAATTGTACTCCACTAATTGGTCTCCAAAATAAAGATGATTTCAAACCACATCCATGCGTTGAATTCGAAAAAAAAAAAATTTTTTTACATAGAATTTAATTTTTACACCCTTTGGATATTTAAAAATATAATTGAAGAATTAAGTGCTTTAATTTTCAATTCAGTTAAATCAGAGCAAGAATTGTTTTTTTATTATTTTATTTTAAATGGTCATAATGAATTTTTTGGTTTAAAGCCTTTCAACAAATACCCTAAGACTCATTATTTTGTTTCAAAACTCTCTTAGGGTGTCCATTGAAAGGCCTTGGAGTCACAAATTTATTAAGACCATTTAGGATAAAATGATCAGAAAAATAACAACTTTGCACCGGTTCAAACGGATTGAAAATTGAAACACTTATTTTAGTAACTATATTTTTTAATCTATAAAGGACAAAAAAATAAAAATAAAACAGTCGGATAAACATAATCAATTAAAACACTTTTTTTTCTCTCAATTACTTTACAAAACCTAGAATTAGACTTGAACCTATTATTAAAGAGAAAAAAAATTCAAACTGGAAAGAAAGAAAAGGAAATAAAATGAAAAAAAAAAGAAACTGAAAATAAAATGAAAAAAAAATGAAACTGAAAATAAAATGAAAAAAAACGAACCTGAAAATAAAATGAAAAAAAAAACGAAACTGAAAATAAAACGAAAAAAAACGAAACTGAAAATAAAATGAAAAAAAAAAAACGAAAGTGAAACTGAAAAGAAAAGGAAAAAAAAAAAAAGAAGAACCGAAAGAAAGAAAGAAAAGGGAGAGAGAGAGAGGGGTAGAATGGGAAAAGGGACGTGGGGCCGGGAGGGGGGGTGTGTCAGGGGGGGATTAGGGGGTGTTCCGTTTTTTAGAAAAAGTAACTTTTAGAAAAAGAAGGTAATTTCAAGCTCAAAAATCATATATTTACGCAAATAATTTTTCTACCAATATGGATCTTGTTTGATAGATCTCATTAAAATCTTTTAAATGGTACAAAAAATATCATAAAATTATTTTTTATTTTTATTATATTTGAGTTTGAAATTTAAAAAAAAAGAACTTTTTCAAAAAGAATGGAAACTGGAACACCCCCTTAGCAATTTACCCCAGAGATCACGCGAGGGACCAAGGTAATGTGCAGTCTTAGGGGTTGTTTATTTGACTTATTTTTTTATTTTTATTCAATTTTTTTTATATTTGTTAATTTTTTTTGTAGAATTAATGATTCTTTATAACGAGAAGAATATAAAAAGTAAAGAATTACGATTTGAAACCTAAGTTTTTTTTGGATGAAAACGAAAAAATTGATTTATTTTCGTCTTTATTAAAAAAATTGAATTTTAATCTTAATTTTTTATTTTTTAAATTTGTTTCCTCATGAATAAACAATAATTCTGAAAAAATTTGAAAAAAAATTAACAAATATGAATTTTTTTTGAATAAGGACAAAGGCTTATTTTTACTCTCCTTTGAGTCGGGTTCAATTTGGAACATTTGTGGGTCTTTTTCAAACTCACAACAATGATATGAATTGTTTACTAGAGCCTGGTTCGTGAGCGAGCGGAATTTGGGAATACTGTATCTCCGCACTATAAGGTATAGTGTGGCCGATCAGGTCGTATATTTTAGCATAGACGGCTCAGACTTTTATTTGAACTAGCACACATTTTAAACCGTTTATTATTCAAATTAAAATTTAGGCTCAAAATAGACGACCGGATCGAGCATGCTGTAGCATAGGATGCACCATAACATTCCAAAAGTCCGAGGGAGCGTATGCCGCGTCGGATGAGAGTCATGAGACATGCAGGAGTGGTGGAGTCCACGTGGCACTGTCTCGAAGTGAGAAAGGATCTTTGTACGGTACAAGCAAGAGGAGCGTGGGGATGCAGAGGAGAGGTGTCTGGTTCTGTTGGAAAGACGAATCCGAAGGGAGGAACCGTTGAGTTTGTTTATTTGTGAAATGAAATTTACTTTTGGTTTAGCGAAATGATATTGACACTCTAAAAATTGATGCAGACACTCTAAAATTAATATAATTTTAAAGTCATTTTCTTTTGTTTTTGGAGTACCTACATCAATTTTTGGAGTGTCAATATTATTTTCTTTGGTTTATAGAAGTACTATTTTTGACTATGAAATTTGTTCATAGTTTAGATTTCGTTGAGACAATAAATGTGTTAAAAACTATACTACAGTACTATTTTTTAACACAAAAAATTATTATTAATTCGGTATAGACAAATATGATGAAAATTATGGATTACACATATTTAGAGTATCCACATTGTAACCATTACTTGAGTAAAATGATAAGATTTCTTGCAAATATCAAAATTTGGCACACGATATGACAAAATGTATTGACAGAATGCTATTTATTTGGGCTAACCTTTTTAGGTGCTAATCATTTTATAGCGAATGAATTTAAAAAAAAAAAAAAAAGGTCAGGTATGAAAGTTTATTGAAAATAGTGAAAATTTGAATTTTGCCCAAAGAAAAAGGGCAAAACATGGGTGCCAAGACGGCAAGACGTACATTAGTAATTTTTTGGAAAAAATAATACTACTATATATTGTCAAAAAATGACAATGGCAATGAGTCAATGACAATAGCAAAATGACATTTATGAGTATTGACGCTCTTATGAGTAATTTTGGTCACACCGAATCAAACTCATGTATATTAAAATAAATCTGTAGCAATTATGCCTTGATTGACAGTCGATCATTGTAAAATTTGGCATGATTGGCGGTCTCAATAAACTCTCAAACCCAACAGTTTTGATTGTAAAACCTTAGCCAAAAAGAACTACTAGAAATTGGACAAAATTGGACGGTCCCAACTCTTTTAGAAACTGATGAAAGCCTGATGCCATGTTCTAGTGGCATATGGGTAGTCACTGACAAATATTAGTCTAAAAAAAATTAACGAAGTAGGATGATCTGGGCGGTTCCGGGGATACCTATAAAAATATCTCATAGTTTTCAATAAAATTTTGATGATTCGAGTAGTTCAATGTGATTAGAATGTGATTTTAAGGGATCCGCAAGAAATTAGAAAAAAAAAAAAAAAGAAGACCGGAAAGTGCTTGATCTGAGCAGTTTTTAGCTCAGATTTGATGAACGGTTCAATTAAAAACTATTTAAAACAAACACTTTCTGGTCATATTTTTTGCTAATTTCTTGAGGGCAACCTTAAAATCACAATCTGCACACATTGAACGATTCGGATCATAAAATTTAATCGGAAACTATGAGATTGAGATTTGGAAAGTTTTTTTTAGATGTTTTTATAGGTGTTTCCGGAACTGTCCCAATGATCGATATTAAGAATAAATTTGTGTCCTAATTATATATGGTAATCAGGGTTGGCCCTTACTTTTTGGGGCTTAAAGAGAAAATTAAAAATATTACATCTTTTATTAGACCTTACAATTGAGATTTTTTTAAGGTCTAAAACGACCGCAACACTTGATTTAGGCTTAGCTTAGGGCTGACTCTCATAGTAATACATATCGTCTTCTCTCTTTTTCTTTTTCTTTTTCAAACGGAAAATAATACATAACGTCTTCTGTCCGGGTTAAGGTCCAGTCCAGTAATTTTAACCTCCAGTCCGGTCCAGTTTTGGGCTTTTGTGGGCCCCTCCCGGATCCACAACAATGATCGGAATCGTTCATTATGTAGAGCTCGTCGAGAATGGTATCCACGCAAAAAATTAGCTTGATTTAACATCGATAGATACATGAACAAAACATATTTGAACAAGAAAAAATGGAAAATTATGAGTTTCAATTTAATTTTTGTCATCGCATTTTTCTTATACAAATATGTTTTGTTCATGTATCTATAGATGTTAAATCAAGCTAATTTTTGGCGTGGATACCATTCTCAACGAGCTCTACATAATGAACGATTCCGATCATTGTTGTGGACCCGGGACGGGCCCACAAAGGCCCAAAACTGGACCGGACTGGAGGTTAAAATTACTGGACTGGACCTTAACCTCTTCTGTCCAAATACACAGATTCATTCACGTGGATACTCTCCAGGTCTTGTGCCTTCACAGACATGTGCGGGTCCCACATGATTTAAAAATTATATTAATATCCACCAATATTCTAATTATACCTAATAAATGTTGGAAACTTTTCACAATTTGGTGAATGAAATCAAGGCATGCGGAGGGGGTCTCCTCAACAACCGATAGGTCTCAATGTTGGTACAACACTCCAACAAATCTGGACGTATAATCATGATGTCTCAATTAAAATAGTACTGTACTTATTTTTTAATTAAACATGATGTATTATGAAAGAATAATAAATTATCTTATAAAATAAAAAATAAGAACCTAAACTGAATGAGGTGTGTCTACTTATTACCCATGTTTAGTACCCCATGAAAGAGGTTTTATGGCTGAAATTCATTATCAGCAGTTTTTTTTTTTTTTTTTGTATTCAATCCTGGTGTGTAGCTCAAAGGTTACCTGATGTGTATAAATTGGGCATCTTGTTTTCTATTTTTTCACCAGTTCACGAGTTCTCCAAGCTATTTTCTGATATTATTCTCGTGAGAGAGAGAGGGGCAGACAAAATTCAATTTGCCAAGGCGGCTTTCGGTGGTTTTGTGACTATTGTGGTTTAGTTATTCTATTTTGGGAGACAGACACTGGTCAACCTCCAACATCCTTCAGTGAGACGGTTAATCTATTTTAAGGATACTGTTTACAAGACTTAGTTTGGTTTTCACCATCATTTGTTTCAGTTCTTTTTTTAATCTGTAATCAGTTTATCATATGTAATGGGAGTTGTATACGGAATTATCCGATCATACTATATTTTTCCCAACGATAAATGTATGATAATGTTTCAATAAAATTATTATATATTCTCTTTGTGCGGATATTTGTATGATCAATATCTTAGAGCATCCACAGTGGAATAATCAAAACAAAAAATTATTAAAGTTAGTAATGTTGGATCAAAAAAGTGCTTCCATTGGAATAATCAAACCTAATAACCTCTTAATAACTCATCAAATTTCGCTTTTCAATAATCAAAGCTAGCAATACTTTGTCAATGACCAAATTTTATCTCTCAATCAAGTACACCAACATTACACAAAAATCTTCTCTCTTCCTCTCTCTCTCTCTCAACAATGTTTTCAAAAAATAATTTTAAAAAACTGTAACTTTCAGATTTTTTTCTGTTTTTTTCATAAACTTTTTTTTTTACAAAAAACAATTTTTTCAAAATTTTTAAAAACTATTAGTAAATAAAGTGTGTTTTTCAAAATTTGTTTTTGAAATTTCAAAACTCTTTTATAGAAAACTGTTTTTTACACAAAATCTGTTTTTAAAAAACTGTATTACAATTTTGAGAAATTTTGAAAGAATTGTATTTACACAAATAATTTTGAAATTTTAAAAACTATAAATACAGTTTTTTAAAAACAGATTTGTGTAAAAAACAGTTTTCTATAAAAGAGTTTTGAAATTTCAAAAATAGTTTTTTGAAAAACACACTTTATTTACTTACAGTTTTGAACATTTTTGAAAAAAATATTTTTTGTAAAAAAAAAGTTTCTAAAAAAAAAATAAAAAAATTTGAAAGTTACTATTTTTTAAAATTATTTTTTGAAAACATTATTGAGAGAGAGAGAGAGAGAGAGAGAGAGAGAGAGAGAGAGAGAGAATATTTTTGTGTAATGTTGATATACTTGATGAGAGATAAAATTTGGTTATTAATTGAGAAAATATTGCTAGTTTTGATTATTGAAGAGTCAAAATTTGATGAGTTGTTAAGAGGTTGCTAAGTTTGGTTATTTTAATATGAGCACTTTTTTTATCCAACATCGCTAACTTTAACAATTTTTTGTTTTTCTTATTCTACTATGGATGCTCTGAGAGCGCTAAACTTTTAGGTTAGTTATATCATGAAGTTTCCGTTTCAGAACACCTTCTTAAAAAATACTCACTCCGTCCCTATTTTATAGTCCAGTATTTCATTTTGGACTGTCTCTTAATAAGTGTCCATTTTGTAAAGTTAGTGGGTAAAAGTTGGGGAATTTTTCATTTTGCCTCTAAAAGTAGATTCCATTTTAAAAGGTTAATGAGTAAAAGTGTAAGGATGATGGGTAAGTAGGAAAAATAGAGGAAAAAGTTGATGTGAAAGGTATAATGATAATGTCTTTTTAATAAGTTGGAGTTACGAAGTAGGACACTTAAAAAGGGACGGAGGGAGTAAGTAATTATTTCACATTTTCAAACTCAAAAATAATGTAAATGAAAAAAATTTTAATTTTTTTTGCACCGTATAACGAAATCTTTTAAATAAGATCCATATTACATATTTTAGATTTCAATAATCAAATTATTTTTTAGCTCGAAATTGTTTTTCTTAAAAAATAAGGAATTTTTTTTTGTTCTGGGGTACAATCACTAATATGTTATTTTATAGGCAAAAATGTACTCTTATTTTGAAAAATTACTCGTACAAACGTACAAGTTAACCTAACTAATTTGTGTGCCCCAGTAATGCGAATCGTACATGGTCCTTCCACCCACCCCAAATCCATGATTCTCTTTAGTTTATTTTTATTTATTTTTTCCCCCGATAACCATCTTTAATTACCCCACTTGTTTTATGGAAGTGCCATTCTGTTAAAAAGGGATAGTAGTAGAAAACAAGAAGGGGAATAAAACGATTGTTCTCGCGCGTTCTAGAAGTGTCATGAATCATGATTAACGCATGGAATTAAGGTGGGAACACCTTTCTCTTGTGTTGGTACCGCACGATAGGTAAACAAGGGGATTAAAATTCAATTAGGGAATTGATTTCTACACTTTCTTTTTTAATATTCACATTTTTTTTCGGTCTTTTAGCAAAAGAATACACACACTTTCAATACTAAAATCTAAAAAAATTGAGTGTGATTGTTAAAAAAAGAAAGTATAGAAATCAATTCCCTTAAATTATTGTTCTCGTTCAAGCGGTGTCTACTTTAGTAAAAGTAGTTCCGATATGATGCTCCAGAGAAGCTAAAGAGGGGGAGGGTGTCATGTGACACCCCCACTTTCAAAAGGAAAAGATTTTTTTTTGAATTTATTGAACATACCTTGGAGTCCTACATAAATAATCCAAGCAATACTTCATTATTTTTAAAACATATTTTTAAGAGTTCTTGTAAAAAGTACTCAACTCAATCGAATATCGATAAGGGCTCGATTTATGCATTCCATTATTGATCCCTATAAATTCATGAACACAAAATTGAAATAATAGATCAACCACTTACTGATATGCTATTGAGCTGAATTTTTACAAGAGCCCTTAAAAAAAATATTAGACAAAATGAACATAGACCATTTACCAAGAACCCGAGGTGAGTCCCACATCCTACCTTCAAACTATCAATACCTTTGTCGGTATGCGCTATATTTATGATTTTTTTTTTTAGTGAAATATGAACTTTTCTGATATTATGAATATAGGCCTAGAGTTGATTTCGTGAAAAAGAGAGAGTAAACATTCAAAGTTATGTTAGACACTTGTATATTGAGTTTTTTTTTTTTTTTGAATGGCTTTTGAGTTAATTTATTAGTGATTAAATTATGCTAATTTTGCCACCATCATTTGTAAATCCCGATTTTGTTTTTCTTTCCGAAACTAAGAACAAACCAAAAAAATTAGATTCAGTTCGTAGAAGAATAAATATGAATAATGGTTTCTGGATTGACCCAATCGGCCTCTCGGGAGGATTGGGTTTTTTTTGGAACGATTCTGTTGCTTTTGAAGTTTTTAAGTACTGTAATTTTTTTGTTGACTTTATGGTTAAAGACTTAGATTCTCATTCATCTTGGCATTTACTGAATGTGTACCTTAGTCCAGAAGAGCATGTTCGTTACCAACAGCTTCTTTACTTGTCTGATTACATTCGGGATCTTAATGCTGAAGTTGTTGTTTGGGGAGATTTCAATGATATTTTGTGTCCGGAGGAAAAACGGGGAGGTTTACAGCGTAGTCGAGGTTGTGGGCGTTTTCAAACTTTACTCAATAATTGTGGTTTGTTGGATTTGGGCTTTCGTGGCTATCCATTTACTTGGCGTAACAACCGCAGTGGAACTGATTTCATTGAATCTTGTTTGGACAGAGCATTGGTTTCCTCTTCCTGGAGTACCCAACATCACCAGGCTGTGGTGGAACATCTAGGATGTGTGGGATCCAATCATAAGGCTTTGCTTCTTTGCACTATGCCTAACACCAGGCGATATGTTACCCCGTTTCGTTTCGACGCCCGGTGGTTTGAATATGACGATGTTAAGCAAATTGTGCAGACTTAGTGGGAAGATGACATTGTGGGGTCCCGGCTGTTCTGTATTAGCTAGAGAATTAAGAAGTGCAGGTTGGCTCTGAAGTCCTGGAGGTCATCCCAAAATCTGAATTCTAGAAAGGAGATTGATGGCATTAAGGAGGATATTGGTAGACTGGAAGCACACGGGCGCGAATTTCACTTAAAGGAGATTGCAGGTCTAGAGGATAATTTGACCAAAGCATGGGAAAAGGAAGAATTGTATTGGAAGCAAAAGTCGCATCAGAAGTGGCTTCAGTTTGGAGATCGTAACACTTCCTTTTTTCATGCAAGCACGGTGGCAAGACGCAGGCGAAATCACATTTCGGGGATTGAAAATTCAGCAGGGGTTTGGATTTCAGAGCAAAAGACAGTGCTAGCAGAGTTTCAAAGTTTCTTTGCTGGGCTGTTCACTTGTGAGGACAATCAACAAGATAATAGGGTTGCCCACCTTATCCCCAGGCGGGTCACGGCATCTATGAATTGTTCTCTAATCAGAGCTTTTTCCATGGGAGAGATCAAAGCTGCCTTATTTGATATGCATCCCAACAAAGCGCCGGGATATGATGGAATGACTCCAGGTTTCTTTCAGAAGTACTGGGACATAGTGGGCTTGGATGTTTGCCAGGCTGTGCGGAGTTTTTTTCACGGTGGGAAGATGCTCGGAAGCTTGAATCGCACTAATATTGTATTAATTCCAAAGATTCCAACTCCCACCAAGGTTAGTCAGTTTCGGCCCATTAGTCTTTGTACCACAATTTACAAGGTCATTGCCAAAGTCTTGGCTAATCGTCTTCGTCAGTTTCTGCCCTCTATTATTTCGGAAAACCAAAGTGCTTTTGTAGGAGGTCGCCAGATAACAGATAATGTACTTATTACGCATGAACTAACACACTACATTCGGCATAAACGGTCTGGCACAAAAGGGGTGGCTGCATTTAAACTTGATATGGCCAAGGCATACGATCGAGTGGATTGGCGTTATCTTGAGCAGCTAATGAGGCAGCTAGGGTTCCACACCTTATGGATTGGATGGGTCATGGAATGCGTAAAAACGATATCCTTCTCTATAACCATGAATGGGGAAGCTGGGGAGTCTTTTCACCCTAGTAGAGGTATTCGCCAAGGCTGCCCTTTATCACCTTATTTATTTCTATTGTGTGGTGAGGGATTCACAGCGCTTTGCAATGATTATGTAAGTAAAAAGCTTCTCTATGGCTTTCGTATTAATCGTCATTGCCCGGTTGTTTCCCATTTATTGTTTGCGGATGATTCTCTTGTGTATTGTCAAGCAACGGAACAAGATTGTGCTGCTCTATATAATATTCTGGAGTTGTATGAAGCTGCTTCTGGTCAAAAAGTTAACAAAGACAAGTTATCGGTTTTTTTTTTCAGTCCAAACATCTCATCTGAAACTCGTCTTACATTAGCTAATCGTGTCGGGATCTCCATGGAAGCCAAAAAGGCTAAGTACTTAGGCCTCCCTGTCTTTCTTGGAAATTCCAAGCGTGAGCTTTTCTCATATGTGAAAGACCGTACAATTAAACGGTTAAGATCATGGATAGATTCGAGGCCAAACTCAGCTGGTAGGGAAGTCTTAATCAAATCAGTTCTCTTGACAATTCCAAGCTATGCTATGTCCTTTTTCTGGTTGCCCAAACAGCTAATGAATCAAATCTCTGCCGAGATTGCAAAATTTTGGTAGGGTTCAAAAGAAGGGGAACGCAAAATTCACTGGATAAAATGGGATAAGCTGAGTCGGTGTAAAGGCAAAGGTGGACTGGGGTTTCGTGACTTGGAAGTTTTTAACAGGGCCTTGATAGCTAAACAAGGGTGGAAGTTGATTTCCGGTGAACCATCTCTCTTTAAACGAATTTTCAAGGGCAAATACTTTCCCAACACGACTTTCTTCAATGCAAATGTAAGCAGCCAGGCATCGTGGGCTTGGAGAAGCATTTGTTGGGCTAGAGAGTTACTCAATAAAGGTTGGAGGTGGCAGGTTTGTTCAGGAAAAGACATTCGAATTTGGGAGGACCCTTGGCTACCAAAACCACCAGCTTTCAAGGTCAGCCCGAGTTCGGTAAGAAGTAGCACCATAACTTATGTTTCTGATCTTATTGACAATTCCACAAAGACTTGGAATATGCAGTTGATCAAAGAAAGTTTCAATGAAGAAGAGGCCACTGTTATTCTTTCCTTGCCTATTAGTACCACGCAAAGAAGGGATCGCAAAGTATGGCACTACTCCCCAAATGGTGTATTCACTGTAAAATCTGCTTATTGCTTGGAAAAAGAGAGCTTGATCAATGAGCTGGATAATCACGGAGCTCAAACTAGTTCTGCTAATGTGATGGCACCGATTTGGAAGAAGTTATGGGGCTTGCCTATCCACCCAAAGATCAAATTTTTTGCTTGGAAGTGTTTCAATGAAGCTCTAGCAACCAACTTAGCCCTAACCGCTAAGAAGGTACGTTTTGATCCAATTTGCTCACTATGTGGAAATGCGGAGGAATCTATTTGTCATTTGTTGTTCCGATGTGATTTTGCTTCAAAAGTGTGGATTCTTTTACCTTTTCGTCTTAGACCTGAGGAGCTTGAAAACTGTAGACATATGTCTGACTGGTGGCATTGTATTTGCGATCGTATCCATTTAGCTCATCTCCCCTTTTCAACATTGGGTCTTTGCCTTTCATATTGCTGGTGGATCTGGAAAACTCGAAACGATTTGGTGTTTAATGGTACAAGTTGGCTTGCGGAGGCAATTAATGGAAAGGCACAAGCCGATTTTTTTGAGTTTCTAGAGGCTAATGTCAAGCCTTCCCCTACTCAAGTGGCTTCTTCAAATCCTGAGACTTTGGTTTGGAAGAGACCTGAGGAAGGCATGATAAAAATTAATGTTGATGCAGCGGTATCAAAGGCAACGAGCACTATTGGCACAGGAGCAATTGCTCGGAATGCGAACGACTCCATTTTGGGAATCTTTATTAAGTCATATGAAGGTCTCACCTCTCCATGGCTTGAGGAGGCTATGGCAATTAGAAATGGAATGAATTTGGGTGTTGCTCTGAATGTAGGGCGTGTTCTTATTGAATTGGATGCGGAATCGATTGTCCGAAGCTGTTCCATGTCAAAAAATCCACCCTCTGATATTGCAGTTTTGGTACAAGATTGTTTAGCTTTGAAGGATTCGTTTCAGTTGTGTGATTTTAATTTTGTCAAACGTAATTGTAATAGGGCTGCACATGCTTTTGCAAAGAAAGCCCTTTCTTGTAGTTTGTCCGGTTTGTGGACAACTGCCTTGCCCCTTTAGAGCTCCTCTCTCTCTGATGGTTAGGCGTTTTTCCGCCTTTCAGATTAATAAAATCTTCTCTCTTTTGTTAAAAAAAAAGAAAAAAAAGAAACAAAGAATGGCGTTCATTTCACTATGCTATGGAAGTTGGAGTCTTGGAATTTTGATTCCAATTCCAAAGTGAATTGGTAATTAAGTGGGCAATTATTCCAAAGTTAATACTAGGTAATCTTTTAATTTTAATTCTATTTTTTTTTTTTTAAATCATAACCATGAGTTAGCTAGTATCGATCAATAAGGGTGTCATCCATCTTTAGCTTACAATTCGAGTTTAGTTTACAGTCGTTTTGGATTGTTGGGATTGGCTCACTTTTGAAATTGAATCGTAGGATTGAAGTTTTTGGCCCCCTGGATCATCTGCCCAAATGTCTTCGAAACATATTACGCCTACTGCAGTATTGTTTATCCTAACCGAAAGGAATTAAGGTTCTCTTCGTAAACTTTGTCCTATCGATCATTTGTTCATTTGTTTTCGTCCATGATCACTTTGGTTGATTAATGGGAAATCTTTGGTGGCCACTTCCCCTTCTTTATCCATCTATCCTAAAATTAAGGTTCTTTTTTGTTTGTATATATGATTTCGATCTTTCTGCTTCTCTCTATGGAGTTTATTTACCTTTTTTTACTCAAACCATGTAACAACAGGGATACTCCTACCACCAGTACTGCTTGGCTGGAAAATCTTAAACAAATTGCTTCACAAGTTATAAGATCATGAATCCAGCGGCAAGGTTGCATTAGAAGTAGGTACGTAAAAGTTGTAAATCATTCTACAGTGTCTCTTGCCCACATGTGTCCCTGGATCTCTATATTTGGTTATCTGCGTTGTGTTGAACTTGCAATTTTGTGCTTGTAAATTTTAACTGTTTGGGCTCTTACACATGAAATTGGGACAACTGTCTTAGAATGCGTGCAATGCTAGCTAGCTAGCACAACCCGTGCAACTGCAAGAGAGTAAAACAACCTACTTATTTTCTTTCCAGTTTTCTTCTCTTTCTTTTTTCCCCCTTCCCCTCTTAATTCGAAATGCTTTTAATGTTATTGAAAACCATCTTTCAAGGCAGTACACTGTGCGCGCTGTTTGGTGGTGTATGATATTTAAGGGACCAACCATGTGGTTTAATTACTGAATTTTTTAGCTTGTTACGCGATCATGATTCCATCCTTAGGTCTTTCTTGTCGCTTAGACTAAGTTTACGTTCTTGGATTTGCCTAAGGATTCTATGTTCTCGAGCCTAGCTTAAAGATAGAGAAGGCGAGGAGAGCTAGCGCGGGCTGTCACAGCCGGTAAGGGGGCTGCATTATTATTATTTTTTTCTAAGCAAAAAGATTTTATTAATCTTTGGAGAAGAAACAAATATTAAACGGATTTCGGACATACCGGCAAAATGCTACCTGAGAAACAAAGTCAAAAGAAGGAAAGAAGCCGGGCACAAAAAAAACCTGAAACCTACGGCCAAAAACCAAACATCGCTAAAAACACCCTAAGTAAAGCCTGAGACCAACTGCCAAAAAACAAAAAACCAAAGATCAAGAGCGACCCTAGGGAAACAAACAAAAAATCGACAATCCTCAGAGTTAAAATTCCAAGGAAAGAAAATTCCCTTCCTCAAAATCATTGGCCTCCTCCAACAGATCATCAACATCTAAATCATCTAGAACACCAATTCTATCCTCTATTTCTTTTTCCTCCAAGTCAACGAATTTACATTCTGCGAGCTTTCCTGAAAAGAGAGTTCCTGTTCCGTATATCTTAAGAAGATAAAGAAATAGAGGGCTGCATTCTTGGCACATAAAAGTTTCTCACGTATTTGCTGGACTTCACATAAGGAGAAGGTTTTCTCAAAATACCCCGATGCATTACTTCAGGTGCAGTGGGAGGTTTTGAAGATCCTCACGATGCTTGCATTGAGTGTTCATGATATGGTAAGAGCATCTTCAAGGGAGGTAGCAAAACCAAAATCAAACTAGATTAATTTGACTAGCCACATAAGCAAAACACTCTTCAAGGGAAAAGCAAACTTGCTACACTATATATTTCGGTGTAACTAAGCACTATTCAAATTGCCACCTCAAATTTAATACTTATTATTGGTGAATTCAAGGGCAGAACTGTGTATTGGCTATGTTGGGCTATAGCCCAGGTGGATTCCAAAAGATTAAAAAAAATTATATTTAAAATTTCGGTTCAGATAAGTTTAGCCCAACTCACTATCTCATTAAGCCCAACCCACCATCCTCCCATTCAGTCCGAGCATCATTGTCACATTGATATGTTCAAAGCCGCAATAGCTTTTCGGGGTTATTCCAAGCCGGCCCAATTTTGTCTCCCTGTACCGATCTAGGCTCATCCTGTGTCAAACCCTATCCCCATAAGCCCTGTTTTAAGTTAAGTATCCAAAATACCGCACCTACTCTTATAATCATACGCTGACCAAATGAGATCAAGGCCCCGTTTCGAAACTCATTTTAAGTACTTATTTTTTAATAAGGTAATTCAAGCTCAAAAATAATGTGTTTACAAAAATAATTTTTCCAGCAATATGGATCTTAGTTGATAGATCTTATCGAGATCTTTTATATGGTGCAAAAAAAATTTAAATTTTTTTTATTTACATTATTTTTAAGTTTTAAAATATGAAATAAATATTTATTTTTTAAGAAGGTGCTCTGGAACGAGGCCTAAGTTATACACGGAGGAGCCATGTAAAACCCAATTGGCGCCAACCCAATAGCTGCATGCCACCTCAGCTCTTCTCATTAATTGATGCCTCGACTCCTTACTCTAGCTTCACTAACAAGAGTTAACCCCATTTAAGGCAATAATTCAATGATCCTATGACTCCAGCTGTTAACAAATGATGCGGTCTTGTTCATTGGGGTCTTTAAGTTTTTGGGCATGCTCTTCAATAATTTTTTCTATCCATCTATCTTTTCTCTGATAAAAAAATAAAAATCTCTTTCTACTCATTACTTTTAAAAATCTCTCTCAAAACTCGCGTAAAAATATTTCATGCTAGTGAGAACAAAAATTCGTCACAGAGTTGCCAAAAAAAATTATTCTAAAATAAATTACAATTTAAAATTTGGGTAAAACCCTCAAAAATCCATCTCCAATCATGATCCAAATCCTTCCTCATTTTTGGGTTTTATCCATTTTTTTGCCCAAATCTGAGACAACTTTTACCTTCCTTTTTTCACGGGGGGGGGTTTGGTTGGTGGTGGTGGTGGTGGTTGGACTCAGAGGTGATACTGGTGGCCCATGTTTTGGACCTTGATGGAGACGTCAAACCAAGACCACTTGAAGGGGAAGCTGAAGGGGTTGAGGTGGTGTTTGACGGCATTGACAGCGCCAGCGAAGGGCTTGAATTTCTTCTCGCGTGTCTTGAGCTTGGCTAGGGTGCCAGAGGTGAGGAGGTCGAAGAATTTCTGGAGTAGGCTTTGTTCGTCAAGAGTCTTCTTTTTTCCCTTCACAACAGTTTCTCTCTCCACCCTGATCAAATTTATTCCCCTCTCTTATTTACATTATTGCCATTGAATACTTAAAAAATAATATATTTGGATAAATGATCATTTTGTCATTGGAGTGGGGCTAACCCAAAATGAGTTTTTATCCAAAATTTGACCCAAATTTGAGCAAAAGTTTGGATTAAAACTGGAGATGCTCTAAAGGCCTCGCCAATTTGGTCCTTGATGAATCAGCTTTGTGTCTGGCCCCGACCTGTTCCTGCAAAGACAACGTGAGAGCTTGAGTCACCGGTGTGGTGGCTTGCCAACCACCCTCCGCTGCCTAAGTCAGTAGTATACTTCAGAGTATTTTTGTTCTCTTTTATTGGAGTTCTATCGTCATATTTATAGGCATCTTGTTTGGGAGGTAGAGACCTCATAGGATTGTATTCCGGATCACCCGCTTGGGGTGAGGAGGAGTTCTGCCTTAGCTAGGAGTCCATGTACCTCTAGGATGGTTAGCGCTTATCTCGTCTATAGCATTCCTTATCCTGTAGGATTTCAGCTGTAGTTTATCCCGTCCGGGCATCTTTGGTTAGGATAAGTAATATCCAAAGAATATTACTTATGCCGTTCTAACCAAGTACCAAAACTGGTCCTTGGACCTCATGCCAGCTCCATCCTATAGGCGGAGTCGGTATCCCTTAACCTTGTCATAGGCTATTTCTCCTTGGAAATTGTAGGCGAAGCTGGCCGCTATCTCCCAGGTTCGTATATCGTATAACGCTGACCTTGTCAGATTTTTCCATACTCATTAGGTACTCCCCTGTTTCCATGCTCCAGCTGTTCTCTGGAGGTTGGGAACATTGGTAAGACCTAACTGGCGGTTACCGCCCTTTTTCTTTTCCTGGAGGTTTTAAATGCGTGGGTCACATCATGGGAACAGGTGGCAAGATCTCGATTCTTCCGGTGCTGGGAGGTGGATGACGTATATCGAGGAGCCGTTCTCGGGATTGATGCTCATCGCTTTAACCTCTTCCTTGTTTTGATCGATTTCAAGCCAGAGAAGTACTCGAGTCTACCCAGGCGCCCTTCTTTGTAAGACTTCCCTCGTGATTTCTCCTTCGTCATTGTGCTTAGAGCCCGTCCCTCTTACGTACGTTTTCCTTCCTTTGCTGTTCTTTCTTTGTTTTTCATGCTGGATTCTCCTCCTAGTGTAGAGTTTTCAGACCCAAAGTCGGTCGTTCCAAGTGAGTTTATTTTGTCCCGATTAATAGGTTTTTCCTGTATCAATCTTTACTCCCCGGATATAGAAGACTTTGGCCCCTACTCCCTTTCCCTCCAGAATAGGATTTTTTGTGATCTCTTTTACCTCTCAGTTTGCTTATATCCCAAATTTTCTATTGGAACCCTAATGTCAGAGGGTTTTATCAATTTCTCCTCGATCCTTCAAGTCGAAGAATCGATTGTTGAGGAAGAAGTTTCGATGCTTCGTAGCAGTGGCACGAGGGCTTCGTCTGATATTGGGCAGTCGAGTGACGTTAGAACTTCCTCGCCTCCTGTGTCTTCGTTGAGGGATTCCCGTAGCGTTCCTGCTTTTTTTGCCTCCAACATCCCATCCACGATCACAAACGAGGAGTTGGCTGTCCTTAGGGTTAGGTATTCGATCCCACCTTCAGTTTCCCTTAGGAAGCCTTCAGGGTCCGAACGAGCTTGTGACCCTGTTGAAAATGAGATTTGTAATTATGTTAGTGCTTTAGAAGGGGGTTTGCGCCTACCCTTGCCCACCGTAATGAGGGATGTTTTGAGTTTTCTTGGTCTGGCACCTGGCCAAATTGTGCCAAACTCTTGGCGTCTATTAATAGGTTGTGCGAGGCTTTAGGGCGCGATGTCAGATGGGGAGATTTCTTTGACAAAAGGCCCCTTTTTCAACCACTTTTCTGTGAAGGAAGCCCCAGGAGGGGTTGGCTGGTATTACTTCACAAAAAGGCCTGGTAAGGGGGAGCTAGTAACAGAGCTCTCTGCTGTGAGTAAAAACTGGAAAGACAAGTTTTTCTTCGTTGGTGGTGATGGTTGGGAATTCCCTAACTGGAAAGTCGGAATGTATGCCCCAAGATTCCCCGTAGGTAGGGGGTCCCTATCACAAGTTGTAAGCTAACTGAACTTTTCTTTATCCTTGCAATTTTTATGAATCATTCCCTTAGGAATTCTGTTTTGTCTGCGCAATTATGATTCTTGGATTATTCCCTTAGGAATTCGATCATGTTTGTGCAGCTCGAGCTCCTTATCCTTCGAGTCCTGCTATTGAGGCCGAGCTTAAACAGGTCAGAAGTTACACAGTCCATAGCTGGGAGTTGCTTGTAACTCAAGATTCTTTAGCTGTTTATTTGCTTGGTCCAAAAACTTCTCGTGAGGCCTTAGCTCTCTCTTGAGGTATCTTTCTGTTTTTATTTAGTGTTTTAGTGTCAGCTGATTCCCTCATTTATTTTATTTCTCTTCAGAGGAAGAAAGTGAGAATCAGGAAATGGCACCAAAAATGGACAAAGCCTTGCTGACCCAACAGAAAGCTGAGAGGGCGAAGCAATCGTCCGGGACCATAGCAGGAAAAAGGAAGAGCTCTTATCTTCAAAAAGAGCTGAATGTGGACAGCTTTCTGGATTCTGATCTTCTTAATAACCCTGTACTTGACTTAGTGGTTGAGCCGCTGGTTGAGGGGGAAGTTGAGAAATCTAGAAAAAAGCCAAAGGGTGTAGCTGTGGAGGGTACCCCTCCTACAAAGAAGCTTCCTGGTGGCCCTTCAGTGCTGGGCAATTATAAGGATGCTCTTGAGCATGTTTCTGGGCTGCTTCATGCAACCGATAAAGAGCTGATGGCTGAGATGTCCTTTCAAGCAGTAGGGGAGCAAATGCTGGTCGAGTTGGCCATGGTATGCTCTTCCATTTTCTAAAATTAACTCATTGCTTTGTTGTTCCTTTGGTTAAATTCTTGCTTCTTTTTGGCAGGCTACGGCTCGTGGTTGATACCTTGCTTCCCAAAGCCATAGCTTGGGGAAACAAGTGGTCACGCTGACAGAGGCCAATCTGAATCTCACAAAGCAGGGTGCCTCCATGTCTGCTGAGCTTCGGAAGGTGATCAGCAAGAGGGATGCTGCTCTTAAGTCAAAGAGAGGTTTCGAGGAGGAGAGAGACATGGCCGTAGCTACTACTCGTAGTTTTGAGCAGAAACTTTCTGAATGGAGTAAGGAGATGGAGAAGTACAAGGCCATGAGCATGGGGATGCTTGAGAAGGTGAAGAACGCTCGCAAAGAAGCTATTGAACTCTTCCTTCAGGCCCCTGAGTACCGTCAAGACATCACCTAGCAATACTTTGATGGGTTTGAAGCCATGAGGAGCCGAACAGCCTTAGCTTTTCCACATTTGGATTTTTCCAAATTTGAAGTTGATGACGAAGAAGGGCCCTCATGTTTTGACGGGGGCCAGAAGGAGGAGAATGAAGCTGATGACGCGGTTTCTAAAGATACATCTGCCCCGAGCTCTTCCCTTGCATCTCTTCTCCAAACTCCAGAAAAGGTTTCTCTGCCTTTTGAAGCTCCAATCCCAGCCGTAACACCTCCTAGCCTATCATCTGGTGATGGGCAGGCTATTGATGGTTCTACCCTAGGCCCCTGAGTAGCCTTTCAGAAACTTTTGATTCATTTTTTGGGGTCTGTAACTAAATATTTTTCCGTATTTCATATTTTATAACCGTATTGGAGTGGCCTTAATCTTGGCCCTTATTCCTGGTTGGATGGTTTGGAAACTTTATTTTCTTTATCGCTAAGGATGATCTCATTGAGATCATATTTTCGAAGTCTTGTAAATGCTGTTTGCTTTGACGATCATGACAGGTGCAGATGAAAGCGTGCTTTCAGTTTGAGCCAAATTCTGTTGCAACTTCTATCAGTCTTTGTGCCTGATATAGTTTTGTATGCTGTCTTTCATAGATTTAATTCTTGTCTTTATCTCAGCTTTGCCAAGCACTTCTGCTTGGTCTTTTATCAGGGCTGTAATTTTTGTTTCAAAGTTAGATATTTTCATTCTGAGCTTTGTGTACTTTGTGGTTTATACCACGTCCTATTCCCCTAAGTGTGAATTGTTTGTTTGCAAACAATTGAGACACTTTTTTGATTTTCCCTTGGGACATCTTTTTGGGTAAGTTATGACTTTTTAGAGCACATAGCTGTGCTACGTCTGTTGAGCTAGGAAATCTTTCCGAAGCTGCTTTATTATGCATAGCCTTGACTACATCTTTCGAGCTTGGAAATCTTTTCCAAGCTGCTTAATTATGCATTAGCTTGGCTACGTCTTTCGAGCTTGGAAATCTTTCCGAAGCTACTTTATTATGCATAGCCTTGACTACGTCTTTCGAACTTGGAAATCTTTCCGAAGCTGCTTTATTATGCATAGCCTTGGCTACGTCTTTCTTATAATCCTACTACCCTAAGCGTAAAAATTTTCTTTGGCATGTAATTAATTAATACACTTTTATAGGTTCTAGTAGGATGTGCCATAAGTCTCATTAAAGCTTTAATAAAGACTAACCTTTCAACTGCCCGAGGTAATTGCTAGTGCAACTTCCCATTATTCTAAGCGGTTGAGGTGGCGGCTTTAATTGCCACCTTGATTATGATCGTGCTGATTGATTTAGCAAGCAGTTAATGAACCGTCCAATATGTGCTATAAAAACCAGTAGTTGTGATGGATTACTTCCCGTTCCATATGCTTTTCTCAAATCGTAATGGCGAACAACGAGCGTGTCTTAAAGCTGTGCCAAGAGTTGCAAAACTTGAAGGCAACCATTAATGGGCTGTCCGTGAAGATGGATGTCATGGTGGACTCACTGTCTGTCATGGAGAAGACCATCCGCATGGTGCTAATCGCCAACTGGGATCAGCTTGAAGCTTTCTGTGGGCAACCGGTGCCCCCGATTCCCTCCCTTCCGAGGGAAGGAGGTAGCGTTTAGGTTGCAACTTTGCGGGTTTTTCCCACAAAGTACTTTATGTAATAACGGTCCGCACCTCCTTAGAGGTGTGGATTATGATAAATAAAATTTAAGAATTTTATTATTGTTGCTTGTTTTTCCTTATCATGCAAACAGGAAAAATAGACCATATCATGCTTCACAGGAAGTTTGAACAATCGTCCCTTGTGGGGAGTTTTATTGGCCATTTGGGCTAACAGAAAGAACTCGTGGTGCTCACGAAAACAACTTTATTGCCAATCGTTTTATTGAAAACAAAAGTTTCCTAAAAACAGAAATAAACTTCCTAAAAACATAAACAAATTTCCATTACAAGTACCTACTTGTAATATTTTTTGAGATGTTCTGCATTCCATGAATTCGGTAGCTGCTTTCCCCTTAGTGTTGCGACTCTGTATGCTCCAACTTTGATGTGATGCAAGACCTGATAGTGTCCTTCCCAATTCGGGCCAAGCTTGTCCACCTTCTTTCTAGTTGGATCAACTTTCCTTAGGACTAGGTCACCAGCCCAAAAATCTCTTGGCCTAACCTGTGTTTCATGGTATTTGACCATTCTTTGCTGGTATACAGCCACCTTAGCCATTGCTGTTTCCCTTTTTTCTTCCAAGAGATCTAGCTCAGCCCTAAGATCCTCCTGGTTCTCTTGGTGGTCCATGCTTACAGTTCTGTAGTTGAGGAGTTCAATTTCAATTGGGACTACAGCTTCAGCTCCAAACGCAAGAGAGTATGGGGTTTCTCCAGTTGCAGTTTGGGGTGTCGTACGATATGCCCATAGCACATTATAAAGCTCGTCTGGCTAAACTCCTTTGGTCTCTTGCAACCTTTTCTTGATTCCCTTCTTGATAGTTCGGTTTGTGACCTCTGCTTGTCTGTTGGCTTTTGGGTGAGCCTTGGATGCATAGTATACATGTATGCCCTTGGAAACACAGTAGTCCTTAAACTGAGCATTGTAAAATTGCTTTCCTTGGTCTGTGACTATCATTCGCAGTAGACCAAAACAACTAATGATGAATTTCCATAAGAAATCAATTGTTACTTCTCTTGTGATCGTGGCCAATGCCTTGGCTTCGACCCACTTTGTGAAGTAATCTACAGCTATAATGGCATACTGGACCTGGCCAGTTGCTATAGAAAGTAGGCCAATCAGGTCTATTCCCCATTGGGCAAACGGCCAGGGTCCCCTCATTGGGGTTAAGACTATGGGTGATCCATGCATGATGTTGGCAAACTGTTGACACTTCTCATACTTTTGGACCATTGCTTTGCAGTCCTTTTGCATGCTGGGGCAGTAGTATCCCATCCTGAGGAGCTTGTAGGCTAACATGCGGCCACCTTGGTGGTCCCCACATACTCCTTGTTGGACTTCCTCCATGGCTCGTGTAGATTCCGTCGTGGTCTGACATCTGAGGCATGGAAGTGAGAAGCTCCTTCTGTATAGTACGTCTCCCATCATCAAGTACTTCGTAGCTCTGATCCTGAGCTACCTAGTCTGGATCTTATCGTTTGGTAGTGCCCCATTTTTTATGTATTCAATGATGGGACTCATCCAAGAATTGTTGTAGCCGATAGCTTGGACTCATATGCCTGGGGCAAAGATGCTTGGCAACTCCAAATATCGTATTGGTGCATTCTGTGGAATGGCATCTTCCTTGGCCGTGGCCAATTTTGATAGATAGTCGGCTTCAGTATTTTCCTCCCTTGGGATTCTGATGATGTTAAAGCTTTGACGCCTTGCAATTTGAGACTTTACTTTATTCAAATACTTTTGCATTACCTCTTCCTTTACAGCGTATTCTCCTAGGACTTGTCCTATGATCAATTGTGAATCACTTTTGGCAAACACGTGGTTAGCATCTACGGCTTTAGCCAGCTCCAAACCTACAACGAGAGCTTCGTATTCAGCCTCGTTGTTAGTTGCTTGAAACTCAAACTTAAGCGCGTAGCTCAGGCGTTGTCCGTTTGGGGACGTTAGAATCAGATCAGCTCCACTTGCTTCTCTAATTGTTGATCCATCAACCTGAAGGACTCAAGGTTTAAGTTCTTCCGGTTCTGGATACGTGTATTCTGCAAGGAAGTCAGCGAGCACTTGTGCTTTGATAGCAATCCAAGGCTTGTATTCTATATCGAACTCGCCAAGCTCTATTGACCGTTGAATTAATCGTCCTGATGTCTCTGGACAATGGAGGATCCTTCGAAGTGGTTGGTCTATTAATACTTTGATTGAGTGAGCTTGGAAGTATGGCCGTAGCCTTCTGGCTGCTATCACCATTGCAAAGGCTATCTTCTCAGCCCTGGGATATCTCAGCTCAGCTCCTCGTAACGCCCTACTGGTATAATATATTGGGAGTTATGTCCTCTGCTCTTCTCGTATCAAAACTGCACTGACGGCGTGAGGGGAGATAGCAAGGTATAGATATAGGTCCTCTCCATCTTGAGTCCTACTCAGCAATGGTGGGGACGTTAAATATCCCTTCAGTTGGTTGAAAGCTGCTTCCTCCGTGGCAGTCCATTCAAAGGCCTTTTTCAAAACTTTGAAGAACGTTTGACATTTATCAGTTGCTCATGAGATGAACCTGTTCTGTGCTGCAACACATCCTGTTAGTTTCTGGACTTCCTTTATGTTCTGGGGTGAGCGCATGGTGAGGTAGCCTGGATTTTTTTAGGGTTTGCTTCAATGCCTCTTTGAGAAACCATGAAGCCTAAGAATTTTCCTAAGGAGATCTCGACAGCATATTTCGTTGAGTTAAGCCTCATTTGGTATTTCCTTAGGACTTGAAAGATTTCTTTCAAGTCTGTCACATGATCTCGTGCCTTGGCACTCTTGACTAGCATGTCGTCCATGTATACTTCTACATTGTGTCGCTTGAACATTTTGTTGGCCAGCCTTTGGTATGTTGCCCCTGCGTTCTTAAGACCAAAGGGCTAGCAATATAATCCTCTGTCAGTTATGAACGAGGTTTTCTCTTGGACTCCTTCATGCATTTGGATTTGGTTATATCTTGCGAATGCATCCCTGAAGCTCACGAGCTCATGCCCAGCTGTGGAGTCGACCAAGGAATCAATTCGTGGCAAAGGAAAGCTGTCTTTTGGACACGCTTTATTGAGGTCGGTGAAGTCCACACACATTCTCCATTTGCCGCTGACTTTTTTCACCATAACCACGTTGGCTAACCAATCAGGGTAGAGAACTTTGCGAACGGATCCTGCTTATACCAGTTTGTCTACCTCCTTGGCTGCAGCTTCATTCCTTTCTGGAGCAAAAGTCTTTTTCTTTTGCTTAACAGGTCGCACTGTGGGGTCTACGTTCAGTTTATGAGATATGACCTTTGGGTCAATTCTTGGGATATCCTCGTGGGACCATGCAAAGACGTCTTTGTTATCCCTTAGGAATTGTAACAGTTCTGCCTTTGCCTCTGTGCTCAACCCCGATCCAATCCTCACAGTCCTCCCTTGTAGACCTAGCTCCAGAAACTTTTCTCGAAGCTCTTCCATAAGTTCTCCATGCTGGAGTTTTTCTTTGTCCCATGCGTCGAGGCTTTCTATGCTCATCATGATGTTTGCTCCTTTAAGTGAGGTGACGTAACATTCTCATGCTGCCTTCTGTTCTCCCTTGATGCAACCAATTCCTTCCGGTGTTGGGAATTTCATCATCAGATGATACGTGGAGATTATTGCCCCAAGTTTATTTAGGGTCATCCTCCCCAGTATCGCATTACATGCTGAAAGGCAATCGACTACTATGAAATCTATCGTTCGCGTAATCTGACTTCCTTTGTCCCTCATTGTAACTGGTAGGGCTATTTGATCAGCTGGATAGACGGGCGTACCTGCAAATCCAACCAACGGTGATATCAAAGGCCTTAGTCTTCCTCATCTAACTTTTAGTTGATCATATGCATGGAGGTAGAGAATATTGGCCAAGCTTCCACTGTCTATTAATACTCTTCTCGTGAGGTAGTTGGCCACGATAATGGTTATAACCAGGGGGTCATCATGAGGAACTTGAGTTCCCTTAATGTCTTCTTTTGAGAAAATGATGGGTATTTCCTCTTTCTTTTGGAATTTACTTGGACAACCAACTGTGTTGATCTCCAAATATTCCTCCGTTCTCAGTTTCCTGAGGTGAGCTTTCCTGGCATTGCTAGACTCTCCACCTCCGGCAAGTCCTCTATGGATGACTTTGATCTCTCCAGTGGGGCCTGATCGGGGAGCCGTGGCATCTTTTCCTTCCTTGCTTGTATCATTCCTCATGGATATGTTCTGATACTTCTTCGTTACGAAACGTTGAAGTCTGCCTCTTTAGATCAGTTCCTTGATCTGTTGTTTTAAGTAATACAGTCATCCATGTTGTGACAATGGTCTTTGTGGAACCTGCAGTATTTGTCTTTAGCTCTTCTGTTAGGATCAGTCCTTAGTTTTCCAGGCCATTTGAGGTCCGGATCATTTTGTAAGTTGCTGAGGGTTTGTTCTGCCGTGGCTATGAGTGGTGTAAACTGCTTGTATTTGCCTTGGGGCGGTCCTCCTCCTCGTTTTAAGGAGGATCTGGAGTCCATCTTCTTGTTTTTTGGTTCCCCTCCCGTCTTGCGAGTGGATTCTCTTTTTTTCCTATCAGATGGAGGAAATTCGCTAACCTGTGATGGCCCTGCATGGGGATCAAAACTATTACAGGAACGACTTGCGTAGACGGCTTCCTCTGCATTCATGTGCTTTTGTGCCCTAAGCATAAGTTCTGCCAGGGTCTTGGGTGGTTCTTGAGATAGAAGGTATAGAAACTGTCCTGAATACAGTCTAGCTATATACGCAGTTATGCTCATGCTGCCGTCGACTTCCTCTATCTGAACCACCTTTTTGTTAAACCTGGTAGTATATTCCCTTAACGACTCCCATCTCCCCTGCTTTACTGTCAAGAGGTGCGTTGCTAGTTTGCCGTAGCGTTGGCCATCAATAAAGTAGCTTACAAAGCTAGTGCTAAACTCTTTGAAACTACGTATGCTTCCTGGGGGGGAGTTTGTTAAACCATGCCCGAGCACTTCCTTTGAGGGTAACGGGGAATGCACGACACATTACCTCATCTGGTATTGCTTGTAGATGCATTAGGGATTTTTATGTTTCTAGATGATCCAATGGATCCGTGGAACCATTGAATGTCTCCAACTGAGGCATTTTGAATTTCCTGGGGAGTGGCAGCCCCATGACCTCAGATGTGAAGGGTGAATCCGTATTCTGCACCAACTCTTCTACCATGGCAGGAGTTTGTGCTTTGATGTGTTTCATCAACCCATCAATCTGGTCCTGGATCTTGAGCAACGCTTCCTGTTCGTGGGATTGCTTCTCTAAGAGTGGTTTGCCATGCTTTTTTCGGTTCTAGCTTTCCTTTTCGCTGGATTCGGCATCCTCTCTATCATCCTCTTCCTGGTTTTCGTTGTGTCGTTGATTTAAGATGCTTGGCTCTGAGATTTGCTTTCGCAGATTTGCATTCTCCTGCATCGCTGCTTGTAGCCCTTGGGTTTGCATTTTAATTTGCTCATGCATTTGAGCGAACGCTTCTGGGGTCATTTGGTCACCTCCTGGTTTGCTCACTGCAGCAGCTTTGGCCGCCTCTGCCGTCTTCGCGGCTTTGGCGGCGGCGGTGGCCTCGGCAGCTTTTGTAGCCTTGGCGATTTCGACGGCCTTGGCTGCGTCTGCGGCCTTCGTGGCGTCGTTGACACCCGTTTATGGGGGGTCCGAAACCATCGTTGTTCTGCTTGATCGGGTGTCCACCATACAAAACTATTCACCGTAAGGAAGAAGTCGTTTCCCACAGACGGCACCAGCTGATGAATCAACTTTGTGTCTGGCCCCGACCTGTTCCTGCAAAGACAACGTGAGAGCTTAAGTCACCGGTGTGGTGGCTTGCCAACCACCCTCCAATGCCTAAGTCAGTAGTATACTTCAGAGTATTTTTGTTCTCTGTTTAGGGTTACGTACCTTTTATTGGAGTTCTACCGTCATATTTATAGGCATCTTGTTTGGGAGGTAGAGTCCTCGTAGGACTGTATTCCGGATCACCCGCTTGGGGTGAGGAGGAGTTCTGCCGTAGCTAGGAGTCCATGTACCTCTGGGATGGTTAGCGCTTATCTCGTTTATAGCATTCCTTATCTTGTAGGATTTTAGTTGTAGTTTATCCCGTCCGGGCATTTTTGGTTAGGATAAGTAATATCCAAAGAATATTACTTATGCCGTTCTAACCAAGTGCCAAAACTGGTCCTTGGACCTCATGCCAGCTCCGTCCTATAGGTGGAGACGGTATCCCCTGACCTTGTCATAGGCTATCTCCTAGGTCCGTATATCGTATAGCGTTGACCTTGTCAGGTTTTTCCCTATTCATCAGTCCCCAAATGTCCATTTTGTTGCTAAAAATCTATTTTAATTAGCTACTAATAATATGGTCCCTAAATGAGTTACTTTTTATCAACCAATTTTATTACAAAATATTTGGCATCGAAAACATAACCAAGAAGCAAACCATTCAAACAATAACTGCCAATTTTGAGGACGCCACTGTGCACCCGCAATATTAAAACTGAAATTTTTTATATGAGATCCTCTAAAGTACATAGAGCTACAAAGTTTAGTACCAAATCAGTTTCAAAGTTATCAAATACTCAAATCCAAGGTTTTGCAACCAAGATTTGCTGACCAGATCAGGGAAAAAATAAAGATATGTTGAACCAAAGTCCCCTACTGCTGCTGAACCTAACCTCTCCTTTGTTGCACACCATGCTTTCTGATTCACAAAAGAGAACAATCTTATGCACCAAAACCGAATAGCAAATCTATATATTTTAAAGCCAAATAATGCCAGAATAGTAAATTCAATTAGAATAGCAAATCTATATATTATGGAGGCAAGAGTGAAGTAACAACCACCATTTACTCTACGTCATTTCCACGAAAATAACCAGCTCGGAAGAATATATGAGGGACGCAAAACATGCGACAACTAGGGCTGGCCAGGGGTAAGCCCCGCAAGCCGGCCGGCTCCGGCAACCCCTGGCAAGGGCAACCCAAAAAAAAAATGTATGTATACAAAAAAAAAAATTCCAACAAAAAATATATTTAGGGGCATCATCCAAAAAATTTTGTACAAATTTTTTTTGAAAAAGTAAATATGCATGGTTTTCACCCACTTTAAAAAAATTATGATACTTAAGAAAATTAGGACGGCAAAGAGAGGTTTTCTATACCTAGGGTAAATAATAGATATAAAAAAATTAGAAGGGCAAATTATTAAGAGAGAAAATTAGGAGGGTTATCAGATAAGAAGAAAAAAGAAAAGGGATGCTATAGCCAAAATGAGAAGGGACGAGATTGTGCAAAACCCTTACTCTAATTTGCCCCCAAATTTACCTGGTGTAAACCCTTACTCTGATTTTGTGAAGAAGTTAAGAACAATGCTGATTCATAAGAAAAAATAAGTATGAAATATGATTCATTTCATATTCGCACACTATTTTGTTTTGAACCGGTATTTGCAAAAAAAAAAAAAAAAGAGTTGTTCAAATTAAGAAAGAAGCAATTTGATGAGGATGTGGGAGATGATACCAATAAAAGTCTATCATCGGAAGATCGTTTAAAATTTTCTTATTTCCTCCATATCATAGATCAAGCTCTTGCTTCACTTAAGGACCGGTGTGAGCAATTTGAACTTTATGAAGCAATCGTTGGACTTTTATTTAACGTGAAATTCAAGAGTGTTGCTAAAGAGCAATTGATGGAGTATTGCACTAAACTATAAAGTTTCTTGGAATACAATTAACATGTTGATATTCACGGGAAGGAGTTATTCTAAAAACTTAGACATTTGAAAACAATATTGCCGATAGAAGTAATAAAATCGATGGACATCCTTGATTTTATAAGGTCTTATTTGGAAAGATGGCGGTTTCCAAATAGTTTGGGTTGCTTATCGGATTTTGTTGACTATTCCAATCATAGTTGCTCCGACTGAGAGGAGTTTTTTAAAGTTGAAGTTGATAAAAACTTATCTTCAGACTATCATGTCACAGGAGAAATTAAGTGGATTGACTATGATATCAATTGAAAATAAGTACTTGATAAGTTAAAGTATGATGATTTAATAATTGAAGAATTTGCTTCAAAAATGCAAGGAGAAGTTATTTTCTTTGAATAGGATCGTGTTAATCATAAAACACTATACCCGGGTGATGTAATTCAAGCTAAACGGACAATATAATCTTGTTTTTGTTTTGTTTTATGTTTTTTTTGCTTGTATGTCATTTTTTTTATATATACTTAACACTAGTGGGCAACCAAGCGGAAGGTCGGACTTGGATAACCCAAAAGTGGGGACGGACACTGGCGACAACCAAGAGGTTAAACCTCACAAACTCAGTCAAACCAATTTGGTACCTAGTGCTAAGCCATAAAGCTGCAACAAATAACACAATACAGAGAAAGAAAAAGGAAAAAAGTGCCTTGTGTTCTTATTACAAAAGTCCTTCAATATTCTAGCAAACTCAACTTCAGCAGCTACAAATATACGACTGTCCAACAGTTCTAGCGTGATGCCATGAATATAGGTGCATAAAGAAGAAATCAAATTAGCACTTTCCTGATAACTTTGTAGACAAAGAGCGAACCATAGAGTGAAGGGAGAGTACCAAGTTAATCCTTGGAAGTTGAGAAGGTGTCGTGGTCATAGTTTGATCATCTCCCCATCTTACCTCTGAAACTATAGATGAGCAAATAAACACAGAGAAAATATAAAAAGCATAAACCAAATACAAGATAAAGAAAGGAGAAAAAACCTGAACAAATAACAGAGCCAAAAGTTCTAACCACTGCACTTCATACACCACACAAACATTATTAACAAAAAATCAAAGACCTCATGTTATTACCATGAAAACTCTGTCATTCAATTTGTCAAAATTCATGGCAAGCAATTAAGCATCGTATAATTGAAAGGAAATTGAAGTTTCAACTTGTCAGAATTTTAATATTCAAACCACAATCGGTGATAAGCGCATACCCGGTTTAAATCAATGGCGTCATCATTAACAACAGACTTTCCGTCACCAACTAAGTCCTCTATCTGTGAGGAAGGAATCACTCTATTACTAAAGGAAATCACAAAGAAGAAGATCTTTACGATCTCCAAAATTCTTTTGAACGGCTATAGCCAAAAGAAACCACCATCATATCCACACGGTATGTATCTCGAATTTCAAACCACATATTCTATAGATTAAAATTGAAACTAAATCAATTTGTTAACTAAGACAATTAAGCTTAATCATTAATTAGAGAGATCACAATTCTGTTTTTGATTTCCTTGTAATTAGCTATTGTAATCCTTGTATAAACTGAACAATATACAACCTACCAATTTAAGGAGATTTTCATTCTTATTCTCCTAATTATCGTTCATCGTATCAGAGCTTGAACAATGATCCATGGACAAGGCTCCTTCCTCCTCATTTTCTCTTCTACCTCTTCCAATCTCCTTCAACATTTCTCATCTTTTCAACATTCCTATGGACAGAAAGAACTATCTGCTTTGGAGATCCCAATTTGAGGATGTGCTGGAACTGCATGATCTTAAAGAATTTGTTTCTAGCAAATAAACTCCTCCAAAAAAACTCGCAAATGGCTCTATCAATCTAGCCTACTCCAAGGACAAACTTGTTCTTAGTTGTATCAAAGCTACTGTAGGGAGGTATTTCCGAACAGATACATCTTGTTGCCGAACACGTGATGTATCAGAACACGAGAAAGTTTGGACAGGGCTGATCGCCGAACAGTGCATTGAATGGCGATAAAGGCCAATAACATGAGAAGTCATTAATGTAAACTAACTGTTCGACAGATAGAGACATTCTGATTACATTGGACCAAGTTACATGTGAAATAGCTGGTCTAGGCAGACTGTTTGGCTACGATACAGCCAAACAAGGAAAGAGCTCTAATCAAGAGCAACAACACAGGAAATACTTTGGAAGATTCCAGAGTAGTCATGGATGAGATCCCAAGAATATAAGATCTGAGAAAGATACCCAATGAGAATGGGATGATCGGTTTTTAATAGAAAAGAATCCTAAAAGGACTTTTTGATAATGAACTGATAAGGAAAACGAGAATCCTTGATAGCCAGGGTTTCCTATACGAAGAAGGAACCCTAGGGCGACAGGAATGCTTGGGCAACAAGCATACGCAAATCTATAAATATGAGGTAAACCTAAAGGTGAAAGGTACGCATTACGCTGCATTATTCGATATTTCCTATTGATAATTAGGGTTTCTCCACTAGTACGTGACACTAATTTTGCCATCGGAGGGCCTTTGCCACGAGAGGCAAAGGTGCACTCACCCCTTGTCTATTTTGCAGATTAGGGTTCCGACGACGAATTAGGATTCCGGTGAAAAAGGCACGAATAAGCCATTGCAATCCAAGGTGATCTGAAGTATCAATTGTTTTCATCCCCCTACAATTGGTGCCGTCTGTGGGAAGCGAACAATCGTTCAGAAAAATAATCATAATGGAAGAAGATCCAGTTACGCCGTTTAGTCCAAAGGACCAATTGGGTTGGGGAAGAGATAAATCCCCACTAGGCGCTCCGAGAAAGCCCACTGGTAGACATGACAGAGATAACTCCAAAGAAAAAGGAGACAAAACTGCTACTGGCTCCACGAGAAGGAGTAAGTCTCATCGAAGAGAAGAGTCAGTCACCCATTCAAGAAGTATACACAATGATAACGATGTCCTCAATAAAAAGAGAAGGGAAATCGAGGAGTACGCTCGTTTGATTAGAAAATGAGAGTATGAGATACATGAATTGCAGCGGGTACGAAAGCACCCAGAAGATTCTGGACTTTCTCGAAGGAATTCCCAGAAGGACAAATGGACTCTGGTAGTCCATAAGCAGGCTCATTCACGAGGGAGAAGGAGCAGGATTCCTATCATTGGACGATACGAAGCTTCTCCACGAAAGAGGAGAAGCTGAAGTAAAAGCCGAACACTGGAAAGAAGGGCCTCTTCACGAAAAAGGAGAAGCAGAGACCGAAGTTCCACCCCAGAAGAGGAGGAAACAAGGAAACATCATCGAGATATGTACAAGAGACCTGATGCTGATTGGGTCAAGGCTACGGCTCACAAATCGAAGGAGCTCGAGGATGGGACAGTGACTGCACGAGAAGCAGCACGCAAGGCCCTAAGTAATATTGCAGCCTCCCCCTTTGTAAAGAGGCTACAAGAGGTTAGGTTGTCGAGCAGAGTGAAGCACGGTACGTTCGTACTTTACGAGACAAATACGGATCCCGTGACTCACATACAGCATTATCAACAGGCTATGTTTATGCACGAAGGGGATGATGCCATCTTATGCAAGATGTTCCTCTCCAGTCTTGGCAAGGTGGCTTTGGCTTGGTTTCATAAACTAGCCCTACGATCCATACGAGGATGGAGGCAGTTGGCTGAGGAATTCACTGCTCGGTTCTTGACAAGCAGAAAAGCCCCAAAGACGTTTGAAAGTCTTTCCACCATGAAACAGGAGGAGAACAAGCAGATCAGGGATTATGCAAAGAAGTACTGAAAAACTTTCAACGAGATTGAAGCTGCAGGGAGGAGTATGCAATTGCCACCTTCAAGACTAGTTTGCCTGTTCGGGGAGAGTTGCGTTGCTTATTGAATAAACATCCAGTAGCCACGTTGGCTAAACTGATGGAACGGATAGAGCAACACGCCAAAATGGAGGATGACATACTCCGTGAGGATGGCAGGATTGTTGCTAAATAGCCAAAGGTGCCTGTCAAAAAGGTGGATAAGCCATAGCCCAAAACTTATAGAGAGAGAAGGGAGTATGGGCAGGCTAAGAAAGAGCCGTACAAAGATAAGTAAGCTCCTGACCCCAAATCTTTCTTTTCTATCACTACGATTTGGAAGGAACCAATTTATAGGATTCTTTATCAAATAAAGAATCAGCCATATTTTAAATAGCCCCCAAGTCTAGGTGGGGACAAGGACGCCAAACGTGCTACAAATCAGCACTGCAGCTACCATAAAGATTGGGGCCATATGACTGAGGATTGTGAGATGTACAAAAGACACCTTGATGATTTGGTCTCTCGAGGCTATCTCAAGGAATTTATCCAGGAGGATCCAAAGGAGAAAGGGAAAGCCGTGGAATTAGGTTATGAGCAAAATCCTAAAGGAGTAATCCACATGATACATGGGTTGGCCACACCTTATACGAGAAATGAGGTTAGGCTGTTACAAAGGCAAGTCAAGCATGATCAGTACGTAATGCGACTGGGAAACAAGAGAGGGCGAGAGAATGATGTGTGCAATGAGAGCATAGCATTCACAGATGATGACCTGGGAGAAGTCCAAATACCCCACAACGATGCTTTGGTCATAACCCTACGAGTTGGGGAATATGACATTGAGAGGATTCTAGTGGACTCAGGAAGTCGTACAGAGGTGATGTACTACGATGCGTTCAAGAAGCTGGGGCTGGCCCAAACAGACTTAGAACAATCTACAACGCCTCTAATTGGGTTCGGGGCATGAGCAGTCTGGCCTCTTGGAAAGGTCACCCTACCTGTTCGGGCTGGATCAGTGGTGTTGAAGACAGATTTTTTAGTTGTCAATGTTCCTTCTTCCTATAACGCAATTATAGGGAGGACATGGTTGCACAAGATGAGAGCAGTCTCCTCGACTTATCACCAAATGGTGAAATTCCCAGGATCGAATGGGGGTGAGGTACTTAGAGGCAATCAGAAAGTGGCACAACAATGTTTGATTTCCATCATTAAAAGAGCCCCAAAGGCCCACCATGTTCATACATTAGAAGTACCAGATCAACCAACTATCGAGGATGTCGGAAGAAGTCCGGCTGAAAAGGTGGTTAAAGGCTTGGAGAAAATTCAGATCAACGAGACTGATCCTGAAAGATATTTCTTAATCGGAGAATCATTACCACCGAATGAAAAGGCTGAATCAATTAGATTTCTGAAGGAATATGTTGATGTATTTGCATGGGTACTAGAGGAAATGCCCGGAGTAAATGCAGGTGTGATTTGTCATCATTTAAACGTTGATCCTCAGCATAAGCCGATCATTCAGAAAAAATGGAGGGCAGCCGTGCAGCATGTAGATGCAGTAATTGAAGAGGTCGATCATTTACTGGAGGCCAAAGCAATACGTGAAGTCTACTATCCAGAGTGATTATCCAACACCGTTGTGGTGAAGAAAAAGAATGGGAAGTGGCGTTTCTGCGTAGACTTCACAGACCTAAACAAGGCATGTTCAAAAGATAGTTTTCCTCTTCTAAGGATTGACCAGTTGGTTGACGCAATCACTGGTTATGAGCGAATGAGTTTTCTTGATGCATATCGAGGATATCATCAGATTGCTATATTTGGGCCCGATCAAGAGAAAACTTCATTTATCACACCACGAGGGTTGTACTGCTATAGTGTTATGCCGTTTGGGCTAAAGAATGCTGGGGCAACATACCAAAGACTTGCAACCATCATGTTCAAAAAGCTCATTGGAAAGACTATGGAAGTTTACATAGATGATATGGTGGTGAAAAGTCAAGATAAACAGGGGCATATAGCTGATTTAAAAGTAGCTTTCGAAATCCTGAGGGAGTACAAACTGAAACTCAACGCCTCGAAATGTGCGTTTGGAGTTGGTTCAGGAAAGTTCCTGGGCCATTTGGTGACCATGAGAGGGATTGAGGCTAACCCCGATCAAATTGCAGCCCTACAAAGGCTTCAAAATCCCAAAACCACTAAGGAAGTCTAGAGGTTGACTAGAATGGCTGCAGCACTAAATAGATTTATCAGCAGGTCAAGTGACAAGTGCAGACCCTTCTTTCAATTATTGAAAAAGAGGGAGGGATTCGAATGGGAAGCAGAGTGCGAACAAGCCTTCCAGGACCTGAAGAAATATCTGGCCGAGCCCCCACTTTTGTCAACTCCACAGCCAGGTGAGTCTTTAGTTTTGTACTTAGCTATTTCTGAGCATGTAGTAAGTGCAGTCCTATTGAGGGATTTGGAAATCGAATAAATCCCTATTTATTATGTTAGCAAGACGCTACTGGATGCAGAGACGAGATATCTGCCCTTAAAAAAACTTGTCCTGGCACTTAGAACAGCCACAAGGAAACTGCCACATTACTTCCAAAGCCACAAGATTGTGGTTTACACTGAGTTTCCATTGAAATCACAGCTACGAAAAGCAGACTTCTCAGGAAGGATCTCGACGTGGTCCGTCGAGTTAAGTCAGTACGATCTCGATTATCAGTCACGCACGGCAATCAAAGGCCAAGTATTGGCAGATTTTGTGGCAAAATTTTCTCCTATGGTGGCTCCCCTACCTCCTACGAGAAAGGAACAAGCGACTAAGACATCACCCATGAAGAATCAACCCTTAGCCGAACAGGATCCTATGGAATGGAAGCTATTCGTTGATAGATCAGCATGTAATACTGGTTCAGGAATTGGGGTTGTCCTTTTTTCTCCTGAAGAAGTACTGATAGAACTATCTGTTCGGCTCGGTTTTAGTGCATCGAATAATGTAGCTGAGTATGAGGCACTCTTGGCTGGATTAAGAAGTGCAAAAACCCTAAAAGCAGAATGGGTTAGGGTGTATTGTGATTCACAGCTTGTGGTCAATCAACTGTCCGGAGAATATGAAACCCGAAGTGAAAAGATGGTAGCCTATGTACAGGCAGCCAAAGACCTGCTTGATACCTTCGAAAGGGTATATATTGAACAAATAAGTTCCGGACAGAATGCTCATGCAGATTCATTAGCTTGGTTGACTGCAGCTGTACCAACTGAGTTCAAAAGGAAGGTGGCAGTAGAATATCTGAGTGAGCCGAGCATTGGGAGGAATGTAGACTTGGTCTTGGACCAGTGTGACCATTTTTTGAATGAACTGGCAAAAACACCTAGTGGTAAGTGACAGGTGTAGCAATATATGATATGTGGTATACGAAATATACATAAAGACTTATATGAAAAGATTAAGTCACATTACCTTGATACCACTGATGAGTCCAGTGGAGACAAGCCGATCAGGTGCAGCCTCAGACTCCTTCTGCATGTCTATAGGAAGCAGTAGACCTTGGGCAAGGGCGAGTGCTGTTTCCGAAGAGCTGGCACTATCCCCAATGTGAATAGGCCGATCACCCCTAATGAGATTGGGGGTCCAGCTTTCAGGAAGCACTGGAGTACTCGAAGAAGGGGGTTGCTGGACTAAAGTAGTGGTTTGGGTAAGGGCGTCTCCAATTTCTTCGCTCCTGGGACGTTTGTCCCGATGAGCATCAGTAGCCTCGACGGGACTATCTTGTCCCCGAGGAGAAGATGACGATCTTGCAGATCCCCTCCTATTGCGACGTGAACGTGGGGGAGGGGCGCCAGTTGATGCTACCCTATTGGTAGCACCACGTCCCTGTGAGGAGACAGTGAGTAAAGAACTGAGGTTAATGGGTCGGCGCGTCATCGTACCTGGGGTTGGAGGTGATCGAGAATATTCGGATGAGGACGACTGACTGGTAATTTGGAGAGGAGCGGGTTGTTGTTCGGTAATGACTTGCCTACGATCAGATCTTCTGAGTACCACACGTGTTTGAGGTACACCGTCAGGAATAGCAATTTCGCCTGACTTACCGGCAAGAGTGACACCAGCTTGTAGCCTTGAATTACGTGGTTAAGGAGCAGTGGATGTAGAAGCAGTGTTGGTACTGGGGTGAGCGAGCCTTCTATCGATAACTCCTCTGTACGAAGGATCGTAATCCAGCAACACTTCAGCGTTTCGACCCCGACCTGCTGTTCGGGTACCAGGTTCACCTTTATATTTCAAAAGCTTGTTGATATCTTCTGTTCGGACGTAGCTAGGCTCCCGTCTGGGATGCTTGTTTGCGTTTTCAGCTACAAGATCGAAAATGAAATAGCACAATTAGATGCATAGAAAAGCTACGAGAAAGCAGTAAACAACAAATGTTGCAAAGATAAAAAATGTAGGGGGATGAAAACAATTGAATGCTTCGGTTCAACTGGATTGCAACGGCTTATTCGTGCCTCTTCACCGGAACCCTAGCTCGACGTCTGAACCCTAATCTGCAAAATAGACAGGGGATGAGTGCACCTTTGCCTCTCGTGGCAAAGGCCCTCCGATGCCTTTGTTAGTATCACGTACTAAGATCAAAACCCTAATTATCAGTAGGAAAGCAATAATAATGCAGTATATTGCGTACCTTTTTCCTCTAGGTTCACCTCATATTTATAGACTTGTGTATGCTTGCTGCCCAAGCATTCCTATTGCCATAGGATTCCTAATTCGTATAGGAAACCCAGGATATCAAGGATTCTCGTTTCCTTTATCAGTTTATTGGAAAAGAGTCCTTTTAGGATTCTTTTCCTTTACTGGCCGAACATCCCATTCTCATTGGGTATCTTTCTCAGATCCTTTATTCACGGGATCTTATTCCTTAATCAGAATACCAACATTCTGGATTCTTCCAGAATGTTCCCCATGTTACAACAATTAATTTGGGGTTCTTTCCTTGTTCGGCCATCTCGTTGCCGAACAGACTGCATAGATCAATGACTTCCCATATCACTGGTCCGTATTCCTGTTCACCATATTGCCCGGCGATAAGTACCGTTTGTGTTTACCACGTGTTCCCAAACATCACGTGTTCGGTAACTAAACGTATCTGCTCGGGAATACCTCCCTACAATTGCTCCCCAGCTTCATGTATTTACCACTGTTCGGGGGCAATATATGATGCTTAGAAACAGAATTTTTACTACGACCAGATTCTTCTGATCCCATGCAGTCACAATTTCAATATCTTCATTGATGCCTTTTGGCGCCTCCGTCAATATACCATCTCGAGGCAATGACGCCACGTGGCGCATATCGTACGCTTTTACATTAAATGTGAACTGACGTTTTATCTTAACGACGTCATTACGTCGTTAGCTTGATCTCTTTTTCCCGTTACTTAAAAGATAACGGTGTGAGACGAGACGTTTCGTCTCCGTCTCTGGCATCTAAACCCCAGAAAGGGCTTATTTTGGGAACTTCAAAACTCTTTCTCTCTCTAAACTTTCTGCCATTGCCATCTTCTGCAAAACTCGATTGCATTTCCAAGGAATCATCAACGTATTCTTGTAAGATCCTCGTTCTTACTTCTTTCCTTCTGTTTAGATTTTTTATCCGAGATCTTCATTCTCGATTTCGTGAATAGTTGTCTAGGGTTTCAGTCGCTCCCTTTTTCAGTTTTTCTTCGCTCCTGAATATACCCATGGCTGACGATGGTGAGAATCCCCTAAGACCCGGCAAATTTAGGAAACTATGTGAAACCCCTTCTGCCATGGCGGCATTTAGGAGGGAGTATAACGTTCCAGAGAACGTTGGTCTCGAACTCGCCCCCCTGGGCGCAGATAGAGACGGAGGTTCCTGGGATCGAATGTGTATTCCCATTGTTGCTATCGTCGAAGGCGGAGTTCGATTTCCCCTTCATCCATTACTTCGCCAGATCCTAAACTGGTATCGTCTCACTCCCATGCAAGTATCAACAAACGTCTTTAGGTTGATAATGGGAGTAATAGCTTTGAATAGGATTCTGGGGACCCAGTTAGGAATTTGGGATATTCAGTGGTGGTACAGCATTGTACTGAACCCTGATTACAACACCTTTTACTTCAAAGTTAGAAGGGCCGACAAGCGTCTCGTGCTAAACCTGCCAGACTCTGCTCGGGATCACGAAATCGATTTCCTTTACGTCACTGGAGCCTTTGAGCCACTAGGAGAGGATGGTCAAGTGGTGGGTCTCCACTGCCCCCATATATGGGGATACCCACGTATGCTTCTTATTTTGTATCTTTGCTATTTGTTTGTTTGCTGCTTTCTCGTAGCTTTCTATTGCATCTAATTTTTTTTGATTTGATAACTCTGGTTGTGCAGCTGAAAACGTCAACAAACGTCTAAGACGAGAGCCTAGCTACGTCCGAACAGAGGACATCAACAAAATCCTCAAATACAAAGGCGAACCTGGTACTCCAACAGCTGGTCGGGGTCGTAACGCCAAGGTACTGCTAGGATACGAACCGTCGTACAGAGGCGTTATAGACAGGAGGCTTGCCAATCCAAGCACCAGTACTGCTTCTACCTCTACATCAGCTGCTCCCCAACCACGTACCTCAAGACGTCAATCCGGTGTTACCATTGCCGGTCAACCGGGAGAAATTCCCATTTCAGAAGGAGTTCCATTGCCACGTTTAAGACTTCGTAGGACCACCCAGAGTCAAACAGTCCCTCATCAGCCCGAACAGCCTTCCTCAACTCGTTTAACCAGCCAATCGTCCTCATCAGGTTATACTCCATCTCCCCCTATCTTAGAGACTATGGCACGTGAACCCCTTAATCTCAGTTCCCTCCTTACCGTTTCTTCTCGGGGACGCGGTACTGGCCGGGTGGCCTCAACTGGCGCCCCTCCCCCACGATCTCGTCGTAATAGGGGGGGATCTGCACGGTCATCATCTTCTCCTCGGGAAGTTGATACCGTTACAGAGGCCACTGACGTCCATCGTGATAAACGCCCAAGAGTCGACGATCAAGATGGTACTGCTTCCCGAGCAGTTACCGAAACTCCTCTTCCCATCTCTCCAACAACTGAAGTCCTTCCTCAAACTTGGACTCCTTCCTTCACTAGGGGAGATCGTCCCGTTCACGTCGGGGACAATGCTGGTTCATCTGAGACCGCACTTGCATTAGCTCAAGGATTGCTCCTCCCAGTGGATGTGCAAAAGGAAAATGCATCCACTCCTGATCGGCTGGTTTCTACTGGACTTGTCAGCGGCATCAAGGTATTTGTTACTTGATTTGTCTTTATAAGGTCTTCTATGTATATATCGTATACCATTTAAACTTGTATTGCCATACTCGTTTCTAACTCGTTGATATTTTGCCAGTTTATTCAAAAAATGGTAACTTTAGGTAAAAAGTACCAAGAAGCAGATGCAGAAAGGGTGAGGCTGATGAATGACAATACCAGACTGCTCCGAACAGTTACCAGGCTGGAGAGGGAAAGAGACAAGGCCAAATCTGACTTCAACCAAACTAAGGAAAAACTTGAAATTGCCGAGGAGAGCCTCAATCAGGCCTTATCAGAGATTGATACTGCCAAAAAAGCGGCATACGAAGATGGGTACCAGAAAGGATTTGACACCACAACTGCGAACTATGTTCAACAGATTCCTGCTCTTCAAGATCAAATTTGGATTGCTTGCTGGGAAACCTGTTTAACAAAGGTTGGCGTTGCTGAGGACTCTCCATTGTGGACTGATAATGAACTACCGAGCAGCCGGTCTGCAGCTTCCCAACAGCAAGATGTTCCTCTGGAAGATGATGTTGAGCAGCAGATCGAAGATTTTACTGGAGCAGAAGGAGACATCCCATCTGGTTCCCAAGCTGTCCAGTCCCCAGCTCGTGATGCAGTTAATGAACCCATAGTATTGGAGGAGAATCCAGCAGATGATGGGGCAGGTCCCCAGGTTAATACGGATGTTCCAGAAGTCCAGAATGTGGACTAACTTTGGTAAGTTTGTCTGAAATTGTTTTGACGTTGGTTGCTGGTCCTGCGTGACCATAAACATTTGGCCCTGTGTGGCTTCCATACATTTAATACTTTGTCTAAAACAGGTATTCGGCCCCCCGTGGCATTTGCTCGGCTCTCTTGTGTTTATTGCATCTGTTCGGATGCACTGTTTTCATCTCAAGTATTTCGTACTATTGATTGTCCTATGCAAATTTCACATATTTTTAAGAACCAGAACAAACATACAATTTGTTCCTTAAGTCTCACGTACTTAAGAACAGATATTTGTAAGTTTCACGTACTTTGAACATATACTCGTTATGTTTGTAAGCCAAGCTAATTGCTGTTTTACAAGTCTTTCAAGTATTTGTCATACAGACACTTGATCATAAAGGATTTCCTCAAGTTTCACATACTTAGGAATAAAAGTTTCACATACTTTTAAGTATCTCGTACTTAGGAATATAAATCCATACAAGTATTTCATACTTGTAGTTTACAAGTGTTTTCAAACTTGCAACACTTTTAAGTTTCATGTACTTTAAAAAGTTTTGACAAGCACACAAGTGTTTCATACTTGTGTTCAGGTATATATCCAAGTTTCACGTACTTTAATTCTATACAAGTATTTCGTACTTGTATTTATTAAGTTTCACGTACTTATAAATCTTTTAAGTTTCACATACTCAAAAGGTATACCCTGCTCCCCAATACGAATAAGAGGAACCGAACTCGTAGGTCGTATTTAAATATCACAACAGTTATTCGAAAGAAGTGATTTTATTCATGAATCAATAATAAAAACTAGAACAGAGGAATTATATTCGTAATTCCTACACAATCACGTAGTGCAAATCCAAAACAGATTTAAATACTTCTAAACAAAGAATTTTCGTAAATTATGAACATTCCAAGGCCTCTGTTCCAAATGCCAACGAATAGGGGGTCTCTCCCGTAGACCTCCTAGGCGTTGTTCGGTGAGCCCATAAAACCAATGGCAACTCATCAGGCCACTTCCCCTTGGCTTTGTCCAGTCTTTTCTTGATCCCATCAAGGACAGTTTTGTTAGAAGCCTCTGCTTGCCCATTACTCTGAGGGTAGGCCGGAGTGGAGTAATAGTTTCGTATTCCATACTGAGCACAAAAAGTCTTGAATTTCTTCTGAAATTGGGATCCATTGTCTGTAATCAATGAATAAGGGACCCCAAAACGAGTGATGATGCTTTTCCACACGAACCTTTCTATCATAGGTTCAGTGATTTTGGCCAATGGTTCTGCCTCAATCCACTTCGTAAAATAATCAGTTGCTACAAGCAGGAATTTTCGATTCCCAGTTGCTTTGTGCAATGGACCCACGATATCCATTCCCCATTGGGCAAAAGGCCAGGGACTCGTCAAAGGCACCAGATCCTCGGCAGGTGTTCGAATCATTGGTGAGAATTTTTGACACTTCTCACAAATCTTTACATAAACCTTTGCATCTTCTTGCATGTGTGGCCACCAGTAGCCTTGAGTAATTGCTCGGTGAGCAATGGATCTCCCTCCAGCATGGCTCCCACATGTTCCCTCGTGGATCTCATGAAGGAACTTCTGCACCATTTCAGGATGTACGCATAGCAAATAAGGTCCTGTAAAGGATTTCCTGTATAACTTACCCTCTGGGGACAGCCAAAACCTAGCAGATTTGACCCTTATCTTGTGTGCCTCCTTTTTATCAGAAGGGAGTATCTCGTCTCGTAAGAACTCTATTATTGGGTCCATCCAACTTGGTCCTTGGTTCACGTCCAAGATCAAGTCCACATTCCTCCCAATGCTAGGCTCATTTAGGTATTCTACTGCCACCTTTCTTTTAAATTCTGTTGGTACTGCTGCAGCCAACCAAGCTAAAGAATCTGCATGAGCGTTCTGTGCAGAACTTATTTGCTCAATATACACCCTTTCAAAGGTATCAAGCAAGTCTTTGGCTGCCTGCACGTAGGCCACCATCTTTTCGTTCCGAGTTTCGTACTCGCCGGACAGCTGATTCACAACAAGTTGGGAATCACAATACACCCTGACCCGTTCTGCTTTAAGGGTCTTCGCACTTCTCAATCCTGCCAAGAGTGCTTCATATTCAGCCACATTATTCGATGCACTGAATCCAAGCCGAACAGATAGCTCAATTAGAACTCCTTCAGGAGGAAAGAGGACAACTCCAATTCCAGAACCGGTATTGCATGCCGATCCATCAACGAATAACTTCCATTCTTTGGGATCCTGTTCGGCGACGGGTTGATCCATGAAAGATGAAGTCTTAGCCGCCTGTTCCTTTCTCGTAGGAGGCAAGGGAGCAACAGTGGGGGAAAACTCTGCTACAAAATCAGCCAACACTTGGCCTTTAATTGCTGTGCGCGGCTGATATTCGAGATCATACTGACTTAACTCAACGGACCATGTCGAGATCCTACCCGAGAAATCTGCCTTTCGAAGCAGTGACTTTAATGGATACTCAGTATAGACCACAACCTTATGGCTTTGGAAGTAGTGTGGCAGTTTCCTGGTTGCTGTCCTAAGTGCCAAGACAAGTTTTTCTAATGGCAGATATCTCGTCTCTGCATCCAACAATGTCTTGCTAACATAATAAATGGGGATTTGCTCGATCCCCAGATCCCTCAACAAGACTGCACTAACTGCGTGCTCGGAAACAGCTAAATACAGAATTAAGGACTCACCTGTCTGTGGAGTTGACAACAATGGGGGTTCGGCCAAGTACTTCTTCAGGTCTTGGAAAGCCTACTCACATTCTGCTCCCCATTCAAATCCCTCCCTCTTTTTCAGTAGCTGAAAAAAGGGTCTGCACTTGTCACTTGACCTGCTGATGAATCTATTCAGTGCTGCTGCCATTCCAGTCAACCTCTGGACTTCCTTGGTAGTTTTGGGACTTTGTAATTTCTGCAAAGCATCGATTTGCTCGGGATTTGCCTCTATCCCCCTCATGGTTACCAAATGGCCCAGGAACTTTCCTGAACCAACTCCAAACGCACACTTCGAGGCGTTGAGTTTCAACTTGTATTTCCTCAAGATTTCAAAGACTTCCTTTAAATCAGTAATATGTCCTCCTTTTTCTCGACTTTTTACCACCATATCGTCAATGTAAACTTCTAAAGTTTTCCCAATGAGATCTTTGAACATGATGGTCGCTAGTCTTTGGTATGTGGCCCCAGCATTTTTCAGCCCAAACGGCATGACATTATAGCAGTATAATCCTCGAGGTGTGATGAAGGAAGTCTTCTCTTGACCAGGTTCAAACATAGCAATCTGATGATATCCTCGATATGCATCGAGAAAACTCATTCGTCCGTAGCCAGAGGTTGCATCAACCAATTGGTCAATCCTGGGCAAAGGAAAACTATCCTTAGGGCATGCTTTGTTTAGGTCTGTGAAGTCTACACAGACTCGCCACTTTCCATTCTTCTTCTTTACTACTACAGTGTTGGATAACCATTCGGGGTAATAGACTTCTCGTATTGCTTTGGCTTCCAACAAACGATCAACCTCCTCGATCACTGCATCTATATGCTGCACAGCTGCCCTTCGTTTCTTCTGAATGATCGACTTGTGCTGAGGGTCAATGTTTAGATGGTGACAGATCACATCTGCATCCACCCCAGGCATTTCCTCAGGCACCCATGCAAAAACATCAATATGCTCTTTTAGGAACTTTATCGATTCGGCCTTTTCATCTGCTGGCAGTGATTCCCCAACCAAAAAATATCTTTCAGGATCAATCTCGTTGATCTGAATCTTCTCCAAGCCCTCAACCACTTTTTCAGCCGGGCTTCTTCCAACATCTTCGACGGTTGGTTGATCTGGTACTTCCAGTGTATGAACATGGTGGACTTTTGGGGCTGTTTTGATGATGGAAATCAAGCATTGTTGCGCCACTTTCTGGTTGCCTTTAAGAACTTCAATCCCATTTGATCCTGGGAATTTCACCATCTGGTGATAAGTCGAGGAGACTGCTCTCATCTTATGCAACCATGTCCTCCCAATAATCGCGTTATAGGAAGAAGGGACATCAACCACTAAAAAGTCCGTTCTCAACACCACTGATCCGGCCCGAACAGGTAATGTCACTTTTCCAAGGGGCCAAACTGCTCCTGCGCCGAACCCAATAAGAGGCATCGTAGACTGTTCTAAGTCTGATTGTGCCAGCCCCATCCTCTTGAATGCATCATAGTACAATACCTCTGTACAGCTCCCCGAGTCCACTAGAATTCTTTCGATGTCGTATTCCCCAACTCGTAGGGTTACGACCAATGCATCATTGTGGGGTATTTGGACCTCCCCCAAATCCTCATCACTGAATGCCATGCTCTCTTTGCATACATCAGTCTCTCGCCCCCTTTTGTTTCCCAACCGCATCACATGCTGATCATGCTTAACTTGCCTTTGAAATAGCCTAACCTCACTTCTCGTGTAAGGTGTGGCCAATCCATGTATCATATGGATGACGCCTTTGGGGTTTTGTTCGTAACCCAACTCCATAGCTTTCCCTTTCTCTTTGGGGTCCTCCTGGATAAATTCCTTAAGATAGCCCCGAGAGACTAAATCATCAAAGTGCCTTTTGTATGTCTCACAATCCTCTGTCATATGGCCCCAATCCTTATGATAACTGCAGTGCTGATTCGTAGCACGTTTTGCATCTTTGTCTCCTCCTAGACTTGGAGGCCATTTGAAATATGGTTGATTCTTTATTCGATAAAGAATCCTGTAGATTGGCTCCTTCCAAACTGTAGTGATAGAAAAGAAGGATTTAGGGTCTGGAGCTTGCTTTTCTTTGTATGACTCCTTCTTATTCTGCCCGTACTCTTTTCTATCTCTGTAAGTCTTGGGTTCTGGCTTCTCCACCTTTTTAGCAGGTGCCTTTGGCTGTTCGGCAACCATTCTGCCGTCCTCACGGAGTATGTCATCCTCCATTCTGGCATGTTGTTCTATTCGTTCCATCAATTTAGCCAGGGTGGCTACCGGATGTTTATTCAATGATCGGCGCAGCTCTCCCCGAACAGGTAATCCTGTTTTGAATGTAGCAATTGCATACTCCTCACTGCAACTTTCAATCTCGTTGAAAGTCTCCCAGTACTTCTTCGCATAATCCCTGATCTGTTCGTTCTCCTCCTGCTTCATGGTGGAAAGACTTTCAAAAGTCTTCGGGGCTTTTCTGCTTGTCAAGAACCGAGCAGTGAATTCCTCTGCCAACTGCCTCCATCCTCGTATGGATCGTGGGGCCAGTTTATGAAACCAGGACAAAGCCACCTTGCCAAGACTAGAGGGAAACATCTTGCACAAGATGGAATCATCCCCCTCATGCATAAACATGGCCTGTTGATAATGCTGTATGTGAGCCACGGGATCCGTATTTGTTTCGTAAAGTACGAACGCTCCGTGCTTCACTCTGCTCGGCAATCTCGCTTCTTGTAGCCTCTTTGTAAAGGGGGAGGCTGCAATATTACTCAGGGCCTTACGTGCTGCTTCTCGTGCAGTCATTGTCCCATCCTCTTGTTCCTTCAAATTGTGGGCTGAAGCTTTGGCCCAATCAGCATTAGGTCTCTCGTACCTGTCTCGATGATGCTTTCTCGTATCCTCTTCCTCGGGGGTAGAACTTCGGTCTCTGCTTCTCCTTTTTCGTGAAGAAGTCTTTCTCTCTGGTGTTCGGCTTCTACTTCTTCTTCCCCTTTTTCGTGGAGAAGCCTTGTGACACCCTATAACAGGACTTCTACTCTTTCTTCCACGTGAATGAGTCTGTTCATGAATCACCAGAGCCCGTCCGTCCCTTTGGGAATTCCTTCGAGAGAGTCCAGAATCCTCGGGGTGCTCTCGTATCCTCTGCAGCTCCCGTATCTCATACTCTCGTTTTTTAATTAAACGAGCGTACTCCTCGATTTCTCTTCGTTTTTTATCAAGGACATCATCATCATTATGAATACTCCTTGAACGAGTAACAGACTCTTCTACTCGATGAGACTTACTCCTTCTCGTGGAGCCGGTAGCAGTCTTGTCTCCTTTCTCTTTGGAGTTTTCTCTATCATGTCTTCCGGTGGGCTTTCTCGGAGCGCCTGATGGAGATTTATCTCCTCCTCCACCCAACTGGTCCTTTGGATTAAACGGTGTGACTGGATTTTCTTCCGTCATGATTACTTTCTTTGAAAAGTCTGTTCTTTCCCACAGACGGCGCCAATTGTAGGGGGATGAAAACAATTGAATGCTTCGGTTCAACTGGATTGCAACGGCTTATTCGTGCCTCTTCACCGGAACCCTAGCTCGACGTCTGAACCCTAATCTGCAAAATAGACAGGGGATGAGTGCACCTTTGCCTCTCGTGGCAAAGGCCCTCCGATGCCTTTGTTAGTATCACGTACTAAGATCAAAACCCTAATTATCAGTAGGAAAGCAATAATAATGCAGTATATTGCGTACCTTTTTCCTCTAGGTTCACCTCATATTTATAGACTTGTGTATGCTTGCTGCCCAAGCATTCCTATTGCCATAGGATTCCTAATTCGTATAGGAAACCCAGGATATCAAGGATTCTCGTTTCCTTTATCAGTTTATTGGAAAAGAGTCCTTTTAGGATTCTTTTCCTTTACTGGCCGAACATCCCATTCTCATTGGGTATCTTTCTCAGATCCTTTATTCACGGGATCTTATTCCTTAATCAGAATACCAACATTCTGGATTCTTCCAGAATGTTCCCCATGTTACAACAATTAATTTGGGGTTCTTTCCTTGTTCGGCCATCTCGTTGCCGAACAGACTGCATAGATCAATGACTTCCCATATCACTGGTCCGTATTCCTGTTCACCATATTGCCCGGCGATAAGTACCGTTTGTGTTTACCACGTGTTCCCAAACATCACGTGTTCGGTAACTAAACGTATCTGCTCGGGAATACCTCCCTACAAAAAATATGAGAAGCATACGTGGGTATCCCCATATGTGGGGGCAGTGAAGGCCCACCACCTGGCCGTCCTCCCCTATTGGCTCGAACGCTTCCGTTACGTAGAGAAAATCAGTCTCATGGTCACGAGCAGAATCTAGCAAGTTGAGCACGAAGCGCTTGTCTGCTCTTCTGACCTTGAAATAATATGTGTTGTAATCGGGGTTTAGCACGATGCTATACCACCACTGGATGTCCCAGATCCCCAGTTGGGTCCCCAAGATTCTATTTAAGGCCACTACTCCCATCACTAACCTAAAGAAGTTGGTCGAGACCTGCATCGGTGTGAGTCGATACCAGTTCAAGATTTGACGGAGTAATGGGTGAAGGGGGAATCGAACCCCTCCTTCAACAATGGCCACTATAGGGATACACATTCGATCCCATGAACCTCCGTCTCTATCTGCACCCAGGGGGGCGAGTTCAAGACCAACATTTTCTGGAATATTATATTCCGTCCTAAATGCCGCCATGGCGGTAGGGTTTTCACAGAGTTTCCTAAACTTACTGGGTCTAGGAGGGTTTTCATTGTCATCCGCCATGGATATATCCGATTTCAAAAGAAAAATCTAGAAAAAGGGTACGATTGAAGCCCTAGGGAATGGGTGAATCAAGACAGGGAAATCCTAATACGAGATGCAAGAAAGGAATAGGAATCTTACGATGTTTTGCAGCGGCAATAGAGTGCAACTGAAAGCTTTGAGGCAGTGGTTATGGCGGAAGCTTAGAGAGAGAAAGGCTGAAGGATCGAGTTTTTGGGTGAAAAACCCAAAAGAAATCCTTTCAGGGGTTTAAGGGCAAAAGACGGAGACGAAACGTCTCCTCTCACGCCGTTATAGGATAAAGTAACAGAAAACAGAGTCCGTTCTGACGCCGTTTCATAGAACGTCAGTTCGAAATTAATGATAAGACATACGATACGTGCCACGTAGAGTCAGTACCCCGAAATGGTATGATGACAAAGGCGCCAAAAGGCAACAATGAAATATTGAAATTTTGGCTGCACGGGATCAGAAGAGTCTGATCTCAAATAAAATTTTGTTTCTAAAAGCTTCATATATTGCCCCCGAACAGTGGTAAATAAATAAAGCTGGGGAGCAATTGTAGGGAGGTATTCCCGAACAGATACATTTCATAGCCGAACACGTGGTGTTTGGGAGCACGTGGTAAGTATGACAGGAGTTATCGCCGGGCAGTGTGGTGAACGGCGATATGGACCAATAGTATGGAAGTCATTGATCCATGCAGTCTGTTCGGCTGATAAAGACAAAAAGACATGTGAAGTCATTTGTCTAAATATAAATAAATGAGGACAAGATGCTTGTAAGGTCATTGGCCCATGCAGTCTGTTCGGCAACGAGATGGCCGAACAAGGAAAGAACCCCAAATCAATTGTTGGAGCATAGGGAACGTTCTGGACAAATCCAGAAACAGTGGTATTCTGTTAAGGAATAGGATCCCGAGAATATAGAATCTGAGAAAGATACCCAATGAGAATGGGATGTTCGGCCAGTAATGGAAAAGAATTCTAAAAGGGACTCTTTTCCATTAAACTAATAAAGGAAACGAGAGTCCTTGATATCCTGGGTTTCCTATACGAATTGGGAGTCCTATGGAAATAGGGATGCTTGGGCAACAAGCATACAAAAAATCTATAAATATGAGGTAAACCTAGAGGAAAAAGGTACGCAATACACTGCATTCTTATTATTTTCCTACTGATAATTAGGGTTTGATTTCCAGTACGAGATACTAACAAAGGCATCGGAGGGCCTTTGCCACGAGAGGCAAAGGTGCACTCACCCCCTGTCTATTTTGCAGATTAGGGTTCAGACGACGAGTTAGGGTTCCGGTGAAGAGGCACGAATAAACTGTTGCAATCCAGTTGATCCGAAGCACCAATTGTTTTCATCCCCCTACACTATCGTTGTCAGAAATGGATCACAGTTGCCTATCTCTCATGTTGGTTGAACTATGTTGTATCCGCTCCCACAAAATCATTGTCACTAAGTGGAGTTTGTGTGTACCTGCTATATATTAAGAAAAATCTTCTTTCCATTCCTCGTTTTTGTCATGATAATGACTGCTATTTTGAAATGGATTCTAATTGATTTCATGTAAAGGACAACAAGACCAGGCAAATTATTCTCAATGGCAGTAGCTCCGCGGGCCTATACCACATTCATACCCTTCCAAGTATTTATAGTCAACTGGTTTTTTAAGGAGAAAGAACAAACTAAGATGTTTGGCATGCTCGCCTTGGTCACCCCTCTCATGGAGTATTTTGAGTACTATGTCAAAAATTTGATTTACCTATTGCCGGCAATATTGTTTCCAATAAAGTTTGTCACATTTGTCCATTGAGAAAATCCTGTAGACTTCCATTTTTTATTTTAATGCTAAAAATCCACTTGATCTTTTTTATCTGGAATTGTGGGGGTCGGCCCCAATTATGTCACACTCAGGTTATCGATTTTATCTTTCTATTGTAGATGATTATTCTCACTGTGTGTGGATTTATCCTCTTGTTCGAAAATCTGATATCCTTTCTATCTTTATAGTATTCAAGATAATGGTACAAAATTATTTTTCTTGTACTATATACAAGGAGTTCACACTACCAATCCTTAGATTTTATGCTGGAATTTCATACTACATGCAAGGAAAATTCAAAAAATCCATAACCATGTAGACATGTGAAATTCTAAGTTTTAAGTTTCGGACTTCCATCTTTGTAAATTGCCCGTCCCTGTCTTAATAGTGTATTACTAAAATTAATATAGGGTCCTATGTCCAGGTGAATACATTCGTTCTCATTTAGATAATTTGGAATCTCTCCCCTGAAAGGCTGACAATTTTATTTTTGAAAGGCAAATGGCTGTTTCTTTCAATATAAGTTCAAATGGTGTGTGTGTGCGTGTGTGTGAGAGAGAGAGAGAGAGAGAGAGAGAGAGAGAGAGAGATGTTAGACAAGCTGTGCGGGACGGCGACAACACGTTGAAGCTCACGTGTCCAGCTAGCTAGCTTGTATTGTCAATAGTGAATGCACGGATGTAGGACGACAAGGAAGGAAACAATTGGCCACAAAACGTTTGATTCTCGTTCAGATTTGCAACTGATCGTAATCCAAGTGTTCTCTAACCAAATCAAAGGAAAAGGGAAAAGTATCCATTTTTTCTATATTAAATGAGCCGTGCAGGTATAATCTATTGTCTGTTTCTATGCTTGTGAAATTAGCTGTTACTTCGCATTGACCATTTATCTCTATGGCAAGCTAACCTATGAGGTACCGATACGGATACGAGAAATTAATATGGTGATACGGCAAAATCTCAAAATATAGGGTACGGATATGTCTAAGATATGCCTATAAAATTTATACATTGTCGTATAGTATTTTCTCATCTTCTAGGCATAAAAAACTCAAAAAAACATATGTACTCCATACTATATATACACTCCAGTGATTTGGTATGCATATACGAATAAGTGTAAAATACAGTGTATGAAGTATATGTAAAATATACACTAAAAAGGAGCAAAATATACCCTCCATAAAGTACGTAAAACATTAGGGACAATCGTTGCGTGTCTATGAGTTTAACGGTGTGAGTGCAGTCTGACTTTGTCTTTGAGTTTGAGAGAGAGAGAGAGAGTTGGATGAATCCATCTGATCCTATGGGTCATGTCTCCGTTTGTGAGTGTGAATCGATCAACTTACATGTGTTTCCATTGAGTTTATATTAATATGAATATATAGATATGGGGAGAGACTCGAACACTTTTTAGTAATTTTCCCTTTACTAAATAGAAGTGTTTCGATCAATATTTAAGTTGTGTCCAATTAATTAAAAAAATTCAATGACGTTTAGTTTATTGCTCCCTACAATTAACGACTCACCATGATGAGCAAGCTGCACACTGCAGTCCCATTAGTCCCCAACAAGATCGCAGAGTAACCTTTTACAGTTCATTTGGACGGTGAGAAAGGATGAGATAAGAAATGGGAGCTCTTTCTCACCAAATATCATCATTTTTGGTGAGATGGGTGAGGAAGAGGATGAGCCAATCAAAATATTTTATTTTTGTACTTCTCTCTCTATTTCCTACCAAAATAGTCTATGCAAATGAGTGATTTGACTAGAAATCACAATTCTTTTATTTTCTCATGAAATCACTCTGTCCAAGGAGGCTGTTAGGCAGTTAGCATTTGATCACACGGGTTTAACTTGATTTCATGTTAGGTTTATAAACTTACATGGCGGTCTCCCAATACTGCTTCTGATTATTTTTTTCTCATGTTCAGTAGTGGTCTCTCGAAAACACTTTTTTTTTCACTCGATAATGTCTAATATACTCTTAAGGGGAGGAGGTTCTGCTAAGCGGCATACAGGTGGGGTTAGTCCAAAAGGCATCAACCACCACATAAACAATTAGGTTTCAACAAAGTTACTCACACAAAAATCTAAACACAATATCTCACAAACATGTGGGACCCATACATAATAGTGTGTATGGAGCTTACATATATGTGAAAAGTTATGATTGGTGTTATATTTAGATTATTTTGTGAGTAACATTTATTCTTACGTTTATAGCAAGAATCGAACCCTTATCTTCCATATAAAAGAGGTGAGGAAGTGTTTTTTGATTACAAGCCTGTTAGCTCCCCAAAACGCTTAATTTGTTTCACAAAGTGGAGAGTAAATAATTTTTAAAGCAAACGCACAATTAATAAAACAAGACCGATTAGTTGGGGGTGCGTGTGTGTCTTTCAACGTTTTATAAATCTGATTTTTTTCGTACGTATTCTACTCAACAAGAACTACCACGTGAACCGTTCGTATGAGAAGGGCCAAAAATAGAGTCTTTGAGTTGAGAGGTAGTACTATATATGGTGGTGATGGAGTACGGAGGGGAGCAGCTCCCCCGATGCACCCAAACATCATCAGATATGAACAAGACAATGCAGATTTATAATGACGAGGCATGCTACGAACAAAGAAATTTTATCCATAAATAATTCAGAATACGTTATTTATAAACGGTCATGAATACATCGGTCTTTTATGACCGATTATAAATAATATATTTTGAATTATTTTTAGGTAACATTTATTTGTACATAACACTTTTGTACGCAAAAATGATACTCATACAACAATTTAAACATAATACTAAACACAATTTCTTACATACATGTGGACTTTACACATATTACTATATGTGAACCCCATATGTATATGAGAAATTGTGTAAGTTGTGTGAGTAGCATTATTATTTTGTAGATGATAAGAGAAGAACGGCTGATTAAAGCAAACGAATGAGTCCAAGTTCCGACAAACACGTACTGGTAGGGGTGATACCGGTCCGGTTTCAACCGGTTTGGATGTATTTTTCGGTCGAAACCGGATATCCGGTTTGAGATTTTTAGAAACCGGAACCGGTTGAGATAAAACCGGTCCGGTTTCGACCGGCTCAACCGGTTTCGGTCCGGTTTATCCGGTTTTCATTCATGGGCCATATTTTTTGCTCAACACATCAAAAATTCACAATTCAACCCATAAAATATCAACCAAAAATCTATAATTCAACCCTTTTTTTTGGGCCCAACAAAAAAGGATCAATTTTGAACCCAATACATAAAAAAAACCCATAAAAACATAATTAAGCCCATAAAAATAGTTTTTATATAATAAATATATTTATTATACCAATATATACCACAAAATATCAACTAAAAACCCATAATTCAACCCCTCCCCTATGTTTTTATATATATGTATATATTATACATATATATATAACCAGTTCCGGTTTCAACCGGTTTTTAAAACACATAAACCGGATCGAAATTATTTTTCCGGTTTATAAAATTTTATAAACCGGAACCGGATCGAAATTATTCAACCGGTTAAAAAAATCCAGTCCGGCCCGGTTTTTCCGGTTTCGATCGATTTTCCGGTTTCGAGTAACACCCCTACGTACTGGTAATGAGCTCAGCCGAATCACGGAAAAGTTTTCGAGATTCTCCGGCATATACAGAGGTTCCAAAATCCAATTTTCTTTTTTTTTTTTTTTAACCACCTTTGACTCCATTCCGTTTTAACTTTTAACACTTTTTTTTTATTTAATAATTTTTTTTTTTTTGCATTTTGTTAGTTTTGTATCAAACTTTTATGGATTATTAATTTAAAAAAGTAATTTTTTTAAATTTTTTACCCAAATATTTTGAGAAATAACCACTTTTTAGTAGAAAGAAATAAGATTTTTTTTTTAGAAGTGGTTATTTCTCAAAATATTTGGGTAAAAGTAAAATTTGTTTACTTTTCTGATTCTTCTCGTCGAAATGAATCAATAATCTACAAAAATTTGGTGCAAAACTATCAAATGCAAAAAAAAAAAATTCAATAAAGACAAACCAACTTATTTTGCTAAAAGTTAAGTGAAACACAATATTATTGTGAGAATACGCAATAGACAAATATATTACTATCTCTCTTTGGAACTTAGGGATAGAAGGGAAAGTTATGAAAAAAAGGAAAATTAGAGGGAACGACAAGAAGAAATTGGAGAGAAAATCGAATTTGGTTTATAAACTTCCCCCTCTCTTTCTTTACACATCAAACAATGAAAGGTAAATGTTTAAAATTTTCTCTTCTTTTCAGTTTCTTTTCCAAAGTTCCGAACACAATGGAGTTGGTGGGAGATGCTCTTAGGCTTTGTTTGAAACTTGGGGAAGGAAAGAAAAAAGAACATAAGATAATAAAGAGGAAAATGAAAGAGAAAGTTGAGAAGAAATTGGAAGAAAATTGAACTTCCTTTTCAACCTTTCAATTCTCTTTCTCTTGGAACTAAACAATGAAAATAAATTTTTTAAGACTTTCTCTTCCTTGAAATTTATTTCCCCAAGTTCCAAATTGGAGGAAGAGCCAGTAATAATGAACCAATGACAAAATATCTCTTACATCTATATCTATATCTATATATATACATATATATATATATTATAAAACAAAGCGATTTTTGTCTATCCATACAAATCCAACACCCTCTATAACCATCAGATCGAATTTTCAATAGATTATTTCCGTCCAATTGAAAGCATAATTTCCAATATAAACATCCTAATTTTATGATTGGTAAATTCTTTTAATTGATTGTTTTTAAGTTGTTTCCTTAAAAAACATGATTATCTTTTTGAATTTAAATCAACTAAATAATTGATTTCTGTTTAAAGTTGATTCCATTGCATTCAATTTAATATTTTCTTTTAATTTGTTTCCTTTTAGAGTTGATTTCCCTACAGTCATATACGGAAAAAAAAACATAGGACCTTATGAATTCAACGTGATACTGGGTTTGAATTTGTTGGCTCAAATTTATGTGTTTTGGATGATCATCGGTAATGTCGTACACACAGATTATATGTTATTCTTCATATTATAAAATTGAAAACAACGATGAGGGATAAAAAAAACAAAAGCACTTTTTATGATAAAAAACTTTTTGTGCTTAAAATGCATTGCTTTGTGCCTTTAGGCACAAGCAATCCCTAGTAATGTAACAATTCGCGATAACTAACCTGTTAACTATTAACCTAATTACATGGCCCAAAAAAGTTAACTTTGAGTTATACCATAGCTTGATGCTTTCCCATATATATTACATGTAATTTCCCTTGCCCATATTTGATAAAACTATAGGTGCTATTCATATTTGTACCATGTAATAATTAACTGGGAGTGTTTGGCAAAATTGGATTTTCAAAGTCAAATTTTATTACAGTCCTTTCTGTTAATAGATTTTTTTTCCCGATGTTTCGTAGCTTTTTAAAATAGTCATTTGTAGGAGTCGGTACTTTTTAAAATTAATTTAAAAAGTATAAGCCTTTAAAATAGCAGTTGAAATGTTTTTCTTTCTAAATTTTAAAACAACTTAAACAATACTCCAATACATGAAAACTATAAATTAGGCAACTCCAAAAGGGACTGGCCTGATGATCAAGGTTTGTGACTTAGAGTTTTGGTACTCCAAAGGTTTTAGGATTAAGGAAAAAAGTCTTTGTTCCCAAAAAACATCACACGAGATTCAAAACTTCTCAAGTTCTATCAATTTTTTTGAAACTAATCATACAAAATTTAATTGGGTCATTCTTTATTAGACGGTGATAGCTGCATAGTAGATCCCATCACTGGCTACCACTTTCTTAGTCACCTAAGGTTAACTGAGGTGCGAATAAACTTGTCCGGACTCTTGAGTTAAAATAATAACAAATTAGGCTTTACATAATACATCTGTATGTCTAAAATAAGTTCACAAGTAAATATGAAATAAAATTAGTACTCCACTATAGTACGTTAAAAAATAGGAGTAATAGAGGAAGCGAAGGCGGGAACACGTATATTTATTACTCCGTACTTTAAAAACACTTTATTTTAATCGTGCCGCCCTCAACGACGACCCAAACACTATCTTTCTGTCCCTCTACCTTCTCTCTCTCTCTCTCTCTCTCTCTGAGCGTGTAGAGTAATGGCGTCGAGCTCTGCTCAGAGGTCTTCACAGAGATCGGAGAGACAGAACCACATTCCTCATGGACGCTCTGCTGCTTCTTCACTATCTCGAAGCGTCGACAACGGACAACTACTACTACTCCCTAATAATCTCTCTGTTCGTTCCAAACTCCACGCTTCCCGACCCTCTCTCCCCCCTACTTCTCGAACCAACTCCACCAACCACGATCCAGGTCTCTCTCTCTCTCTCTCTCTCTCTCTCTCTCTCTTCGTCATTTACCAGAAAAAAAAAGATTTTTTTTGGCATAGAAGATATTGATGATTGGTTTTTATGGAAAAGGGACAAAGAAAATTTACATAGCATTCTTCTTGGTCTTATTCGACAATAAGTGTTTTTTAATCGGAATACGTATCATGTATCATACTTTTTTCCATTTGGGAACACTTTAAGCAAAATAGGTCTCTCGTCATAGGAAAGAATGTTATTAGTTTTCCTTTTTTCTCGTTAAGTGAACACAAAGAATTAAATTCTGCAAAAAGGTCTTGCGAAAAGGAAAGAAAGTTAGTTTTCCTTTTCTCGTCAAGTGAACACAGAAAAATAAATTTCACTTTCCTTTACTTTTAACTTACTCCTCTTTTATGGAAAATCTATTTACCACACAACATTCTCGACAATTAAATGAAGCAATTGGGGTACGTATCGTGTATCGTAAATTTTTTGAACAAAAGTTAACATACAATTAAAGAATAGTTATGCATCATAACAAACGAGGAATCTAATGTTTATATGAGAAAATAAGTTTTTTTGGATGAAAAATCCCAAGTTTCCCAAGTGGGCTCTAGCAAATTGAGGCTTTCTAATGGATTGTGGTTGGGTTTCTTTTGATGATTTGAGGGTCGCCATAATTACATCAAACGATTTAGTTTGCGTTTTGGGTTCTGCTTCTCAAAATAAGCTTCGATTTTGTTCAGTAATTAATTGTAAGATACATATCGAATGTGTATCATGAGATTTCTATAAAAAAGGATGCGAGGTGTGGGAGAGGCATAGTTTTTCGAAGGAGACGATACAAGCCGTTAGAGACATATCCTGATCGTAGGTTTTTAACAGAAGTCTGTCGACGCAGTTATGTGACCCGATGCCAATATCGATTCCAAGTGAAATACTAATTAATCTGGAGTCTGCTGGACATACCCTGAGAAATGATCATTATCCAAAGTAGAGTTAATATTCATGCAATATTGAATTTCCATATGTTTTGTGTCTTATATATTATTATATTATTACCATAGTAACATGAAAGAGCCCCTTCTCGAGAAAAGAATGCAATGACAAAAATTAAATAAAAATGTTGACTCTGTTTTTTGTCTTTCACGTCAGAGGCGGTTGTACATGGACCATTCCATGGTCACATGAACACCCATTTATATATTTGCTTAGAATACATGTAAAAATTATGAGCTATCCTTGTATTGAATACCCAACTCAAATATCAATGAACGCCCAATTCTAATAATCTTGAACATCTCACCCAAAAACGATTGAACGCCCAAAAACCGATTGAACACTCAATCACAACCCAACCATCATCCAGGCAATTCATACTTGAATACCTAACACATTACCTCAAACAAAGCTCACAATCCTAATGGGAAAAAAATTATCAAAAAATAAAGAGAAAAGAAGAATATAGTTATTTAAGTATTATGCTCTGAGTTCTCTATCCATATCCATTGTCGATGGTTTAAATATGTTAATTTTGCATTTGTGACATAATTGCTTTATTACTCCCTTCGTCCCATTTTTATTGTTCATTTTCGTTTTTCGTGTTGTTTTTTCAACGCTTATATCTTCCAATCTACAATGTTTTTCATAATTTTGAAAATTTTGTATTATAAATTTAATCGAGGGCTATCAAACAAGATCGATATTGTATATTTTTTGAGATTCATATTGGAAGATATAAGCGTTGAAAGAACGGCATGAAAAATGAAAATGGACTATAAAAATGGGACGGAGGGAGTATTTTTTATCTAGTTAGCTTGTAGAGTTATAGACAAAGCTTTAAAAAATTCAACTACATTGCAAAGTCCCATTAACTTGAATGGAATTCCTTAAACTTTAAGGCTACAATAGAAAATTTCATCATGTCATCCAAACGAAAAACATATTTTCGAAAAGGTCGGCCCCAATACTGTCTACTATGCAATACGACAACTTAAAAAAAAATTAAATTTTTGTTAAATAATATAGTATATATTTTTAAGTTCTCATTTTGCCTCGTAGTTAATTATTTTAGAATTGAGGTTTCGTTTTTTTTCCCCACTATTTATACTAATATACAAGGTTTTGCACATATAGTATTGGTCAATACACCAGATAGTAGAGTTAAGGTAATTTATGAACACCCTATTACAAATTTTTGGAGCCGCCACTGATTCACGTGTGCAAATTAGTCTTTTTCCAATTGTATTAGATGCAAACGATAGGTTGTAATCTCTTTTATGTTCTTACTCTTTCAAAAAAAGAAGAAGAAAAGGCTGCAAAACACTGAAAACAGTATCGGTTACGTCTTAGCTGTCCCTATAACCAGTTAACCCCTATGTTAAATGCCTTTGACAAAATATATTTTGGAATTGGCTCTCAAACACCCAAAATGCAATACCTCACAATACAAAATTTAAAAATGTGGTTGTCAAACAGGACCTAAATTAGTCTTCTCCTTTACACAAAGAAAAGTGTTGCTCATACTGAATATGCTAAAGTAGATCCAGGGGAGGAGTCCAATGGAGGCAAAACATAGGACTAATAAGACCATTTACTCACCTTTGATGGTTAAGCCTTGATATCGGTTCAACTTTTTATTCACCTTTATGTTTATGTCTTATTTACCTGTTTGAACAGAATTGTACGGCCTTTTCGCTAGGTTTTTAAAATTTTGTGCTTGTTTTTCATCAACAATTTTTGTAGATTTGATGAGATTCTAATGTGAGTATTTGGTGCTCTGATAAAAATATAAAGTTTTAGTCAACAAATAAAAACCAAAATAAAAGAGGCTGGTCAGAAATCAATCCTAATGCTGCTAATGTTAGTAAATTAGCTACAACTAAACTGCCAGCCACTAACCATGCTACATACAAACAAGGATTGATTTTGACGGTGGAATAAAAATTAGTGTAGTGGAAATTGATTTATAATTCTAAAACTGTGGGTGGAACTCATACTAGTTGAATATTTAGCATAGTTATTTTGAAAATGTCTTGCAGCATTGTAGGAAGGGTAATTTTGAAAAAATCGGTTTAGCAATGTCCCCTGCTCAACCTATAGTGGCTCGGCCTTGATTAAGCTGGTCATTCTCAGTTTCTGGAGAAGGGTGAGGTTATCATCTTAGACTAATGCTATATATATTTGGAGATCTTTTTGGAACATTTTTTTAGAAACATCCCGATTGAGTTCTGGTAGGATTGCATGTATTGGAAGTCAAGAAACCTATACTAGAAGCATTATATAATTCTTTAGTAAGATGATTCAATATCGGACATGGTGTTGTAGGGACTAGGGAATCAAAAGAAGAACCCGGTCAATATCCAAAACTCAACTCTATTCTGGCATCGTCTCATTTAAAACTATCACACATAATGGCATTCCTATAGGCACTGAAGTGAACCGTCAGTCAAAAAAGTAGGCAAAAATAATTAGATACCAAGTTATATGATAATGCTGAAATTAGACATTGAACTGCTTAATTTTGATCCAACTCATTGTTCCCTATCAGGTGGACAACCTACTTTATTTCGAACGCTGTTCATGTTATGCGACAAAAATTTGCAGTAGCCATACAACATGTCTTATTGTTAGTGTGTGTTACAGATTCTACAAAGTCCTCAAAGTCGGTCATTCCGTTTCATATTGGGATGTTGAAAAACTTTAAAGTTCCCGTGTGTATCAGAGAGGGACAATTACTAATTTACTAGTAAAAATTCATTGGTATCTGAGTATTTAGGGACATGGCAAATTTTTTTAACTTCTCTTTGTAGGATGCAGAACCTACACTTGGACTTGATTCGGCAAAGCCAATGGCTCGAGATTTAGGTGTCTCGGGTTAAATTCTCTGGTCAATTGTTTTCTGGTGATGATTGTATTCTTGATATAGGTTTGACCCAGAAATGGGTCAAGGATATCCTGCCATGAGGAAAACTTCACAAACAATCATAAATGGTGCTTGGGTCTATTAGGGTGTATCCATGCCAAATGCAGCTCCTTGATATGCACGTTGGTGTGTAAATGACATTGGGAAATTTTAGCAGTTTGATAAAATTTAGCAGATTATGCTATTGGGATGACATCTTCGTCTGTTCTTTAAGTTTTTTGAATACCATTGGAAATTGGTGGATGCTGCATTCAGTTAGTGCTTATAGCAAAGATGATCAATTAAATGAAGGTTCTATATTTGACGTCTACAGCAGAACCTGCAAGAGTAAGAGTTGCCGTCAGACTTAGACCCAGAAATGCAGAAGATCTGCTTTCAGATGCTGATTTTGCTGATTGTGTAGAAATTCAACCAGAGGTAATAGGTTTCTGCAGCTTTAGTTGTTATCGATCCCATTCCTGAACGCTGTTGATTAATTAAGGAATATTGCATACCCTTGTTCCAGTTGATTGCAATATATACTTCTAATTGTTAGTTCTCCCACCTCTCTTACATGGATGTTGCACACTAACGTTTGATCAACAAACGTCACCTTTGAATTTATATATTTATATTTCCCCCCTTCATGTAGCTGAAGAGGTTAAACTTGAAGAAAAACAATTGGAGCTCTGAAGCTTATAGATTTGATGAAGTGTTTTCCGAGAGTGCTTCTCAAAGGCGTGTTTATGAAGCGGTAGCAAAGCCTGTAGTTGAGGTAAGCAATCAAAAATTTAGAGAGCATGGATACGAGATAGTTCCTCTTTCATATTGAAGCTTCATGAGGTTTTGAGTTGTGACCAGGGCTGAAAAACCTTCATCTCTATGTATACAGATGACCTAGTCTTTTCTTGCCCTTGCATTTTGGAAATTATATGGTGATTTGTAAATGCATATGCGCGCGCGCGTGATTATGCATTGGTTATCAGTAGTTCTGTAGTTAATTGTTTTCAAACAACTATTTTCTTCTGTTCTTGTGGTTGAAAAAGTTGCAAATACTTTTGATTGGTCTGTTCATGATTTTAATCACTTTTGCAGAGCGTATTGAGTGGGTATAATGGGACAGTAATGGCTTATGGCCAAACAGGCACCGGCAAGACTTACACTCTTGGGAGGCTGGGTAAAGATGATGCTTCCGAACGTGGTATTATGGTTAGAGCCGTGGAAGATATAATTTCCAGTACATCTGGATCTGATAGCATTGAAATCTCCTATTTGCAGGTATTGAACTTAGTTCCTGTTTTTTCTGTTTGTTTTTAGGTAATGTAATTAGTCAATGATGAAGATTTTACTTCTATACTTAGATAGAGCTGACTTCTACTCACCATTGAAGTGCCTTATCTTCACTATTTGTCGTAGATTAATGTTAAATAAGCTCAGCCCACATAGTCTCCATAAAACTCAGGTATTAAGGAGAGGGAAGCTAGGGTCTTATAACCAGCATAGAAGGGCCTTGTCCAGGCAATGTGGGACACAATCCAACACACCCCCTGACCCACAAAGCGTGGCAACCAGACAACGGTTCACCAACAAAAGGCCCAACCAAAGCTCTGATACTATATCAAATAAGCTCAGCCCACATAGTCTCCTTAAAACCCAGGTATTAAGGAGATGGAAGCTAAGGCCTTATAACTTGCATAGAGGGGGCTTGTCCAGGCGACTTGGGACACAATCCGACAATTAACTTACAGTTGGGATAGAGTTGGTCAGCTTGGAAATGAGAATGTTGTTCAATGCACCAAAAAAGTGGTACTTCTGTCGTCCCCACTTCTTGGTCCTCTTTTTGCTGTCATGCCTTTAATTAGGTCAACAAATCATGTATCTTTCTTTGTTTTCCAAAGTTTTTCTTCCAATCGAAAGATCTCAACTAATTCCCGTGGACAAGGTTTTCTAAGTTATTGAAAGCAAAATAAATTTGAAAATACAGATGATTTTTTAGATGTTTAGATTTCCAGAATTTGACAAACAAATAGGAACAGAGGAAATTTTTTTTATTTTTTTTGTCCCAATGATAACAGATGTTATTAACAAATCAAAATGATACATCAATTGGGAGACCCGTCCCTAGAAAGGGGACCAAGTAACAACGGTGGGGCTTCCGTCCATAGACTATACCCCAACCACCCAAACCCTTGCCTGCCAGCACATGAGCAACATTATTACCATTCCTACGAACAAAAGAAAAGCAGCAACACTGGAAATTTCTACTCAAAACTTGAATTTCATGAATGATCACTTCTACCTCTTGATTGGTCTCAACCTGTCCGGTAAGCATCTTCACTAACAGTTGAGCATCACTTTCCATTAGAACAGACCCCAAATCGAGTTGTAAGCCCAGCAGGACACCTTGTCGAATTGCTGGAGCTTCAGCAACTGATGAACTGGCACACCACTGCAAAACTCTCATAGACGCAGCGGCAAAAAAAGCCTCTGGAATCCCTAACCACAATACCATAGCCTCCTTTCCCCAATTCTTTCTTCCAAGAACCATCCACATTAATCTTAAACATCCCATTTGGAGGCCTTATCCACGAAAATGCAGCTCCCTCTCTGTTCGAAACAACAGTTGTAGTATTCAAAGAGTTTGCAGCCAAAAACTCATGGAGATACTCCACTGCCCTCTTGCACAACACCCCAGGAAGAGAGAGCTTATGTTCAAAAATAGCCCCGTTCCAACACTTCCAAATATACCACATTAGAACCGCAGCAACCAACATACACCAATCCTTGTTACTTTGATCCTACCACCACAGTTCCATAGTATCCCAAAAAAGAAGAAGAGTTAACTTGTACTGTCCCCATACTTACTTGTAAAGGCGACAAATGCCATGCTTGAACAGCTAGAGGGCAAATACAAAACAGGTGAACAATAGATTCTTGGGCAAAACCACAAACCGGACAGCTAGGATCGTCTATCACCAAAACAAAGGGATTACTGCTCTAGAAATATATGGAAAACTTGGGGAACATGTGCACAACAGTGAATATGCGAGAATTGGCCGATACGTCCACCTGTGTAGTAAGACAACCAATTGGTAGTAACAGAGAAGATGATGCATGCTATAGGTAGTGAAGTTTTGCTGCAAGCCTTCTAATTGAAGATATGACTACGATAGAATGGAGAAACTTGGTTGACACAGCCAGCCCCTCGTCAATTGGGACATTGGCTTGTTTAGTAGAGAGGGAGCAGATTAGCATGAACCTTGTGGTCTACTATTACTGCAATGCAGACTGATTTCTCAAGAGAAAGAAGTCGCGTTGAGAAGTATTCTCTTGTCACGCAGGTTCTCTTGTTGGAATTTCTGTAAATAGAGAAGTAATTTACTTGGTAGATACTCTTTCCTTTTCAGAGGAAAATCACTTAAATATATGTTTTTTGGGTACCAACTATCACTTTAAGTTTCCGTGCTCTATCCTCATTGTTTGTTGCTATTACTATTATCATTGTCTTGGAAGTGAACCTTGTTTTGGTCGCAATCTTAGGAAGACCTTAACTTGTCATCAGATTGCTTATGTGGTTAAAAACCTATTTTAAGTTCTTTTTGCCATGCACTTTTTAAATCTATAATGAAGCAAAGATTTGTTACTGTGCCAGTTGTATCTCGAATCTGTACAAGATTTGCTTTCGCCGGAGAAGATTAATATCCCAATTTCCGAGGAGCCTAAGACCGGGAAAGTAACATTGCCTGGCGCAGTGGTAGTTAAAGTTCAAGATCTTGATCACTTTCTACAGATACTTCAAACTGGTGAGGCAAACCGTCATGTGGCAAATACAAAGCTGAATACAGAGTCTTCTCGTAGTCATGCAATTCTTATGGTGGGCTCATGTCAGAATCCAGTTTCTTTGTTTTTCCTCTCTCTATTTATAGAGTATATTCAACAATTTATGATCCTTTTTGAAAACTTATTAGTTTCTACATTCATGTAACCATTGTTTCATAGGTTAATATTTGGAGAGCTGTTCATGAGGAGGAAAATGAAATTCATTTTCAAGAAAAAGACAGTAAAGGGAATTTATCTTATGATTGTGGCATACCAATTGTTCGCAATAGCAAGCTGCTGATAGTGGATCTTGCTGGTTCTGAGAGATTGGACAAATCTGGTTGCTCTCTCTCTCCTTTGATTCTTTTAGTTTAAGTGGTCAACTTCTCTACTTATGGGTTGATACTTGATAGTATGATGTTTATCTAAGTCGATTTTGTTTTGTTTAATCCTTCTATGTGTTGTAGGCAGTGAAGGCCACTCGGTTGAAGAGGCTAAGTTCATTAATCTTTCTCTTACTTCGCTGGGAAAATGCATAAATGCATTGGCAGAAAGTAGTCCTCACATACCGGTTAGAGATTCTAAACTGACAAGACTACTTCGTGATTCCTTTGGAGGTTATCCACATAACTCATACATTCAATTACATTGTTTTGCTTGTCTCCACATGTTTCCCAATCCTCTTGTGCTGTCTGAATTTTGGAAACTTTCTGGAACACTATTTGGGAGATTAGATAACTTTTTACATTTCCTACACCCTTTCTTTTCCTTTAAGCTAGCATGAAATGTAATGGATGCTAATAGGATATTATGATGCATCTTTGGGAAAAAGACCATTAAACTTTAAGGGACGTCACAAAGAGGTATTAAGTACACAGTGAGCGTCAATAAATGTTTCAAACATACTTTGAAAAGTGGATGAAAATCTGCTCATTGTATGTACTTTTGCTGAGGTAAAGGTAAATGGTTTTGATCCTTTTGGACTGAAAACTTCCTTACCAAATTGGCAAAAAGCAGAAGGATGAGGACCAAATTGATACTGTCACATACTTTAGGAACCAATACTGAATTTTACCCGTATATATTTCGTACATGTGGGAAGGCTTGTACACATAAGACATGAATGTGATGAGATAAGCTAAAATTTGTAGCTGCAATGCTTAGTGTCTAATGGCAAATCTATTGTGGGATTGTTAAACTAGTCCATTCTAGATTTAACTGGCAGGGATTTTGTTGAAGTTGGCTTATCCAAGAATAATTACATGAGTGTATCTGTATTGTCTAACATCGACTATCTCTTATCCAATGAAACAGGCTCTGCAAGGACCTCACTTATAGTAACAATTGGGCCTTCTTCTCGACATCATGCCGAAACGACAAGCACCGTGATGTTTGGACAACGCGTGAGTTAGATAACGCACTTCATTGTTCAAAATATGTCATATATGAGTCCTTGATCACTCTTCACTTTGGCAGTGGGAGGACCAACATTGACTCGTATATCCTTTGTTGTCCCAGTGGATTCTAAAGTCAACACTCATTTGTGGCCAGTGTGTCTAATAACACTAGGATGGCCACTGGCTTTTGACTTTGTCATCTGCAATCAACTCATATATAAAGGATTAAATTTACGCTTGTAATGGATGCTTTTCTTTTTCAACAGCATTAAAGAAAAAAGTTTTGTAACTTGGGGAGTTTATATTTGTTGATTTTGCAGGCTATGAAAGTTGTAAACATGTTAAAGCTTAAGGAAGAATTTGATTACGAAAGTTTATGCCGGAAGCTTGAGAATCATGTGGATCATCTAACTGCTGAGATTGATAGGCAACTAAAATTGAGGGACAAGGAGAGAATAGAAATGGAAAGAAGTCTCAAAGAGTATCAAGAGTCCTTTGCTAAAGCTGAAAAGAGTTTGGTTGCAAGGTCTCAGGTAGTTGTCTCTCCTGCTAAAAAGAGCTTGGTTGCAAGGTCTGAGGTAGTTATCTCGCCCTTTTTAGGAAGTCTTGCATTTTGAATGCAAAAATTAAAGTACTAGCATGAATTTTTTCAAATTTTTTTTACACCAATTTAAAGATTTCATTGAGAAGAAAAAGTTGGTGTAAATTTTTTTTTAAAACAAAATCTCATAAGTACCTTATTTTTTGCTTACAAAATGCACGGTTCTCCAAAAGGGGGAGTAATTTAGGAGGGAGGGAGTATATTTTTTGCAGCTTCATTTGATGATATTATTTTATGGGCTTCAGTTAACACTGTTTAACCTTCTTGCTTATTCATCTGTTTTTTGCTATTGGCACTCTTATTTTCTTCTTTTCTTTTTATTTTTGTTGGTGTATACGACTTTCTTTAAAATTGTTGCACTCAACTGCAGTTTCTGCAGAAGGAGAATGCTCATCTCGAAATCGAGCTAGAGGGAACACTAAATGAATTGAATCGTCTAAAAGATCAAAACAACTTTATGCATTCTGAAGTTGCACAATTAGAAATCAGTCTAAAGCACAGCAAGGTATATTATACATGTAGTTTCCTACTCTATTACTCTTCTACTATATCCTTCTGGTTGTTAATTACTATTTTGTAAGTATGAGTATATCTGTCTAGCTGTTTTGTTGTATGTTAAACTAATGTATTGTTTAGCAACATGCAAAGACAAAACTCGGTGGTTTTCTTTTTTGGTGCTTTCTCTGAAAAATTATGTTGCACTTGTCATATTAAGATCCTTAAAGAATAACCGGTTTGTGGCTGTGATAGTGAAACCATAGTTAGAAAGAAGAGAGGGAAAGTGAAAAAATGAAACCAAAAGTAAAAGGTGTGCCTTTCATTTATTGAATGAAGTTCTCAAATGCACTGTCAAAAGGTTGTGCCACTGCAAAGGGGGTAAATTCATTTCTCTTGCCTTCAATATATTGAATTATGTCATGATTGTTCTATCGTAACTCAAGCTTATGTTTTTAAAAGGTGAGACCAGCACTTTCAATCATTAAGATTTTAACAAAGACAGTGGTCTTGAAAAAGCAACTCTTATCACATTCATGAAGTACGTAATGGTGGAACGCTATTCTAAGTGAGAATATCGTATTAATGGCAAAAAAAAGTTTACATAGTCTAGGTGAAATTAGGATCAAAAAATATTTGCAGATCAACGATTTCAAAAATATATCTTTATATTCTCTATTTAATTGGAGAGGTCTTTTGGTAAACTACAAAATAGGCACAACTTGGTTCATTATGGCAGGCAATAATAGCTTGATATACATTATGGGGTCCAATTTGTAACAGCTTAAGCTTTTGGGACAATTAGTAAAAGCCTTGGTTTTGGGTTGTTTAGGTTCAAGTCCTTTCGTTTGCAGTTGTTTCATGTTTGCATTATGCTACGATGTTGGCATCTCCATGAGCAAGACGGGATTGCCTACAAGGTAGGGAGCTGGATAGCTTAACATTTATTGTTGGGTTTATTTTCCAATAGTTATAGTTTTGGGACAATTGATAACGTAATAGTTTTGACTCCTTTTAGATGGTTTCACTAAGGGTTCTGGTTTCTCTATTTGTAGCAATACCAGCTTGAAAATTCATCAAATCAAAAAGCACTTGCTAATACCACAGAAATGTACGAGAAGAAAGTAGCAGAGTTGATGAAGCAATTAGAGCATGAGAAGGCTCACTCTGGAAGTGCTGAAGAATTAAATGCGATGAAGAAGCTATTAAGTGATCATGAAAAGTCAATGCAGGTTACCTATCGAAGTGACTATGGCAAGGACAACGTGTATCTTTGTACCTCAAATTCACATATTCAATTTTTTAATAAATCATTAGTTGGGGCTTCATTTTGGCAAGAGTTTTAAGTAGTTTCCTTTTCGATAATCTAAAACTTAAATTTGTGAAACTTTAAATGCATTCTGACACATCCAATGTCTTCGCAGTGGCTTATCGTCCATCTCTACACCTAAGAAGCACGAATACGGACATATGACACTCATCTGACAAGACACGGACAAATGGATACGTCATTTCTTCAAAAATTAGGACACCGACACGTTGCAGACAAGTTGAATGAACAATATGTTCTTGTATTATTAATGTATCTTATGAGTTCATATAACATATCATGAATAATTCTGCCAAATTAGGATAAAGCCTAAATAAAATCTTAACATTAGATAGATAGAAATCAATGCCATTAAAAAAAGGAAGATAGAAATCAAAAGTTGGTGTAAAGTGTTTATGCACTGAACATGTATATAATTTTGATGCTGGCCAATTTTCAAAATGTGTTCTTACCGTGTTGCAAAAGTGTCCCCAACATATCCAAATCAGTAATGCTACACACACAGCATTTGTGCACAGATTTTGTGCACAGATTTGTTGTGGGGCCCACTACAAGTCCCACACAAATAATCCGAGCCGTTCATTAAATGTAAAATATTTTTTCAAGGGCCTCCGCGAAAAATCAGCTCAATCCGATATTTATAAGTGCTTGATTTAATCATCTAACTTTTCATTATCCTGAAATTCGAATGAAAAGTTAAATGATTGAATCGAACATCTTTAAGTATCGGATTGAGTTGATTTTTCGCAGAGGCCCTTAAAAAAATGTTTTACATTTAATGAATGGCTCGGATTACTTGTGTGGGACCCGTAGTGGGCCCCGCAACAAATCTGTGCACAAATGCTGTGTGTGTAGCATTACTGTATCCAAATAGAAAAACATAATAGAAAAATTAGACACGCATTTAGCCTTGTTAGACACGTGTCCAGAGATTGTTGTGTTGTGTCCTCGATGGACACATGTCGGATACGGAAATGCGACGCTGGTAGATGTGTCGTGCTTCTTAGGTCTGCAACAAAATTCTAAACTCGGTATTTTTGTTGCTCCTAGTTTCATCTAACGAAAAGGCATAGTTTGATGTTCTCATCTTTCTTTATCTCTTATCAGGTATACCAAATAGCAAATTCTACATATGAGAAGGCTCTTGCAGACACAAATCAGATGTATGAAGAGAAAATAGCAGATTTAATTCAGAATCAAAATGGTGAGATTGCTCATTTTAAGAGTGTAGAAGAAGAATTGGATAAGATGAAGAAGCTTTTGAAAGATCATCAAAACTCAAATCAGGTTATGTTTGTCTTTATTGAAGAAAGATAACCATGGGGTTTTGTTCTTCAGTTTATGTTATGCTCCATGACTGTTATATTTCTTCTATTCATAATAAAAGTAGTATCACAATATGGCAAAAAATCAAATCTCATGTGTTGCATACAACAGAAAATAGTGATCGAATCTAATAGTTTTGACTTTTGAGATCCAGACCTAATATGAAAAGATAGGCTATCAAAAAGAGTCCCAACACCACTAATCCACTTTCCTCGCTTACTACCTTCTACCATGTCCACTAACAGAATAGTGCAATACAACTAATAAAAACTGGTTCAATTTCTCTCATGTTTAACAATATGCATAATCCTCATTAGAGCAAAATTACCCTATGATAACCCTCATGATAAGCCAGAGATTGAGGAATATTGCAAACATACTTGCAAAGTAATGCTTGTAAAGGTCTAGTACGAATAAGGCATTCCAAGCAGCCATCTAAGTTGACAAGGCCGATGGATGCTTCTCGAATGACAGAGCCTTTTTCAAAAGTTAACGGAAAATAGGAAAAGACTTCCTCAAATTAATTTAAATTTGTTAGGAATGTTCCAAGGAATAGTAATAACCTTTGGTAGTCTTTTTTCCACAAATTCACGGAGAGAGAATCAATCTTTGATCCTAAGGTAAGTATAAAGTAAGAGCTATGAGACAAGAATGAAAAAGACAAATGATGAAAAGGAAAAAAGCTAATGAGAAATGAAAATTATCACATCTCCTGAGTGTGTCAGGATCATGCTTTGCGTTATTTTATAGATGCCCAAAGCAATGAATCTGTGTATTCTCCAATTGTCTCGAGTAAGTTTGGTCCAACAAAGTTCCAAAAATGATAGGACATTTGGAACAGAGTCCAATGTGTGTTGAGGAGTATTAGTGAGTGTCGATATCTGACACATGTCCGACTTTGACAAGGAACCTCCTTAGCAGTGTCCGTGTTTCCTAGCAATAGCTGGGTAAGGAAACAATTTAGTTCCTTTAGTAAGATGGATCATTACGTGTAAATGCAACAGTTCCTAGCTATGTCATACACTATAGTAGGCAATGATGGTTGTGGAATTGTTGCAGTTTCAGACTCTTATTATCATGGTTTTGCTCCATATCTACATGCTCTTCTATACATATACCAAGAAACATCAACACTTCAATGACTAGTTGTTTGAGTTTTTGTGTCATGTTGATATGTGTTAAACCTCATACAGTCCAAAATATTAAAATTTGTAGCACCAAACACTTCTCAAAGGAAAGGTGTCTTGCTCCTGGAATGGATGGGAACACCCTATCTGATATCCTTTTTTCTTAATACATAGATGTATGAGAAGAAAATTGCTGAGTTGATGAAGCAATTAGAGGATGAGAAGGCTCACTCCGGAAGTGTTGAAGAACAATTAAATGCAATGAAGAAGCTGCTAAGTGATCAAGAAAAGTCAATGCAGGTTAACTATCGAATTGAATATGGCAAGGCCAACATGTATCTTTGTACCTCCAATTCAATTAATCCATTTTGTAATGAGTCGTCAGTTGGCATTTCAATTTTGGCAAGAGTTTAAAGCAATTTCCTTTAGATAAATCAAAACCGCTTAAGAAATGCTTTATGTGCATTCTGAAACATCCAATGTTTTAACAACGGCTTATCATCCATGTCTACAGTGAAATTCTAGAAGCGGTTCAAGTTTTTATTGCTCCTAGTTTTCATTTAACAAAAAGGCATAGTCTGATGTTTTCATTTTTCTCTCTCTTATCAGCTATACCAACTGGCAAATTCTACATATCAGAAAGCTCTTGCAGACACAAATAAGATGTATGAAGAGAAAATAGCAGATTTAATTCAGAATCAAAATGGTGAGATTGCTCATTTTGAAGGTGTAGAAGAAGAATTGGATAAGACAAAGAAGCTTTTGGAAGATCATCAAAACCTAGACCAGGTTATGTTTATGTCTTTATTGAAATAAGATAACCCATGGGATTTGTTCTCTAGCTTATGTTATGCGCCATGACTGTCACATTTGTTCTATTCATAAAAAAACAATTGTACAATAAGCCGAAAAACCAAAATCTTATATGTTGCGTAACATAACACATAGTGATCAAATCTAATAGTTTCGCCATATGGGCCTAATCTGAAAGGATGGGCTATCACCAAGAATCCTAACATGACTAATCCACTTTCCTCGCTTACTACCTCCTACATATCCACTAACACAATAATGCAATCACGCTAATAAAAATTGGTTCAAGAGAACGCATGTTTAACAATATACATAACCCTTATGCGAGCGAGGTTACCCTACAAGAAGAGTCTAGTTGCTTAAGATAAGTCAAAGTTTGAGGAGTTTTTCATAAACATACCTATAAATGATGCTTCTAGAGGTGTTGTATATATAAGGAGTTCCAAGGAGTCATCCACCTTGAGAAGGCCGATGTATGATTCTCAAATAATATGGCCTTTTCCAAAAAAATGATAGGAAAACAGGAAAACACTTCCTCAAATAAATTAAACTTTTTAAAAACTTCCAGTGAATACTAATAACCCAAGGTAGTCTTTTCTCCACTACTTCAATGAGCGAGACTCTGATACCAAGTAGAAAACAAGAAGGAAAAGGACAGAAGGAAAAAAAGAAAAGAAAATAGAGTAAAGTTGATGAGAGACGGAAAACCATCACGTCTCCCGAGTGTGTCGGGTTCATGCTTTCCGATGTCTTATTTGCCTCCAAAGCGATGAACCCATGTATTCTCTAATTGTCTGGAGTACGTTTGATCCAACAAAATTCCTAAAATGATAGAACACATTTGAAATAGTATCCGATGTGTGTTGAGGAGTATTAGAGAGTGTCGGGATCTGACACATGTCCAACTATGACAAGAAACTTCCTTAGTAGTGCATGTGCTTCCTAGCAATATCTTTGTAAGGATACAATTAAGTTCCTTTAGTTAGTTGGATCACACATGGAAATGCAACAGTACGTGGATATATTATCCACAACAATAGGGAAGGATGGTTGCTGAATTGTTGTAGTTTCAGGCTCTTATCATCATGGTTTTGTGCTATATCTTCATGCTCTCTGGTGTGTGTATATATATATATATATATATATATATATATATTTGTATTATACCAAGAAGCATAGGCACTACAACAATTAGTTGTTTACGTTTGTGTCTGCCATGTGAAGACCCTCATACAGTCAGAAATATAAGAATTTTGTGGCACCATCTCAATAGAAAGTTGTCTAGCTCTTGGAAATTGGATCCGACCACCCCAACTATCTCACATCTTTCTTTCTTACCTGCAGATGTACAAGAAGAAAATAGCAGAGTTGATGAAGCACTTAGAGGATGAAAAGGCTCACTCTAGAAGTGTTGACGAACAGTTAAATGCGATGAAGAAACTACTAAGTGATAATGAAAAGTCAATGCAGGTTAACTATTAAAGTGAATATGGCAACAACAACGTGTATCTTCGTAACTCCAATTCAAATAATCCATTTTGCAATAAGTCATAGGTTGGCGTTTTAATATTGGCAAGAGTTTAAAGTAGTTCCCTTTTAGATACTCAAAAACCTAAATCAAAACTTCCCAAGAAATATTTTATATGCATTTTGACAGATCCAATGTCTTCACAATGCCTTGTGTTTTCATTTTTCCCCATCTAACAAAAAGGAATATTCTGATGTTTTCATTTTTCTTTATCTCTTATCAGCTATACCAAATGGCAAATTCTACATATCAAAAGGCTCTTGCAGAAACAAATCAGATGTATGAAGAGAAAATAGCTGATTTAATTCACAACCAAAATAGTGAGATTGCCCGTTTTGAAGGTGTCAAACAAGAATTGCAAAAGACAAAGAAGCTTTTGAAGGATCATCGAAACTCAAACCAGGTTATGTCTATGTCTTTATTGAAGTAAGGTAACCCAAGGGTTTTGCTCTTTAGTTTATGTTTTGCTCCATGATATATTTGTTCTATTCATAATAAAAACTAAATCTTATATGGTGTTTACACTAGAACACATAGTAATCTAATCTAATAGTATTGTCTTACAGGCCCAATCTAAAGAGATGGGCTTGGTGCATGTGATAGCTATTGTCCTACAGGCCCAATCTCGAGAGATGGGCTTGGTGCAGATGGGCTATCACCAAGAGTCCCAAAACTGCTAATCCACTTTCCTCGCTTACTACCTTCTACCATGTTCATTAACAAAATAGTGCAATACAACTAATAAAACTGGTTCAGGTGCTCACAAGTGTAATAATGTCCATAACCCTTGTGAGAGCGAAATTACCCAACAAGAAGATACTAATTATATAAGATAAGCCAAAATTGAAGAATATTTCACGAACATACCTAAAAATGAGGCTCCTAGAGGTCGTACGTATAAGGTGTTCCAAGCAACTGTCTACCTTAACAAGTAGAACTGTGCTACACACAGCAATCTGTGCACAGATTGTGCACAAATTTCGTTGTGGGGCCCACCACGGGTCCCACACAAATCATCCAAGCCGTTCATTAAATGTAAAACATTTTTTCAAGGGTCCCCGTAAAAAATAAGCTCAATCCAATACCTATAGGTGTTTCATCCAACCATCTAACTTTTCATTCAGATTTCCGGATAATGAAAAGTTATATGATTGGATCGAGCTCCTATAGGTATCGGATTGAGATTATTTTTTACGGGGACCCTTGAAAAATGTTTTACATTTAATGAATGGCTCGGATGATTTTTGTGGGACCCGTGGTGGGCCCCACAACGAAATCTGTGCACAATCTGTACAAATTGTATGTGTGTGTAGACTTTCTGTAACAAGTATGATAAAAGCCTTTTTGAAAAATGAAAGGAAATTAAAATACTTAAATTAATTTAAACTTGCTTGCTAGTGAATACTAATAGCTTAAGATAGTATTATTTCCCCAACATCAATGAGAGAGAAATAGAGAATCAATCTTTGATACCCAAGTAAATGTAAAGTAAGAGGTTGAAAATAAGGAAAATCAAAGAAGTTGGAAAAAAAAAGTTGATGAGAGACGAAACATCATCATGTCCTTGTTCAGTTTGGGTTTTGAGGGAGATTTTTAAGAGTAATGAGTGGAGAGAAATAGATAGAGAAAGTTGATTGGGGACCGTGTGCAAGGGTTTTGAGACCCCCAAACGAACAAGCCCCACGTGGAAGAAAGACCGTAGAAAGCAAGGGGCAGAAGAGAGACCAAGAACAAGTGTGTAATGTGCTGGACAAAGGCAAGGGTCTCTTACATAGGAGAGAAATTTCTGAAGTCCAGCTGGACTAAGGACATGTGGAAGGTCCTCAATGGCTAGTTCTGAAGGTCACAGACCTATGAGGCTAGAGGTCAGACCGGTAGAGATGTGTCATATATAGGGGCTTGTGGGGGTTCGGCTAATTGGGATATTGATCGTGAGTGGGTTCCGGCTCTTTCCTCCGATGCTCTATGTGCCCACCGCCGGACTTGCAATAAGTCACAAGGGCTATGGAAGCCCAGTGACCCTCCGACGATCAAGTTAGATCTAGGGAGAAGTGTATAGGTCTAGCCTTCTAGGGTTAGGGTAGAATGACATACCTCTTTAGGTTAGAATCCCTTCGCTTTATAGACCTTGCTTTACTTGGTCCTCAAGCAAGTGCATGAATGATACGCTCAGGTAACTGCCTTAGGTGACATCATAGGCGATGTATGGGATAAGGCGGTTATGGACCACATGGCCAGATCAACCCTAATGATGATCCTCATGCCATAATTGCCTTGGCCTACGTCATGAAGATGCACATGCCCGAGCATCCTGGATGCATGAGGATGGGGGAGTTGTCCGAAGAGTAGTGAGTCGTCGTGCCGTTATATAACGAGCAAAGTCTCCCTGATTGCCCGAGCTCTTAAAGAATCGCTCGGAGCTATGCCCCGGCAAGCATTAGGGACTAACCATGAGGCGCTCAATAGGAAATGCCTCGGAGTCGGGCCGAGCCCGCTTATTCCGGGCCACTACAGGTAACATTCATGTGAGGTCTAGGCCCTAGGCCTGATAGTCTACTGATCAGAAGTCACTGATACGGGTGTCCGGTGGTAGGTAAGTATAGTGATGTTTCAGTCTGGTTTCAGAGGTAGGTATGATACAAATCTCAAGAAAGCTTGACCTTCAGTTAGTAGATTTCCTACTCTCTTCAAGACTGGTATGAGGTCTAAACCTCTGAGCGGGTTCTAGGCTCTTAAACAATCCCTTGGGCTCAAACCTCCATTCCACAATCCTCCTTCGTTCTCGAGCAAGGCCCAAGTGTAAACCCGTGATCTCAGGAATATGTCGTCCTCATCCTAACCTTAGGGTTGGCCTTCAACTGTGGTGATCCTCGCTCCTGGGATCACCTTGTCACCTTCAGTCCTTAAGACTGAGTGCTACGTGCCCATAATGTATTATATGCATCCAAAATAATGACCTGTGTATTCTCCAACTATTTGGAGTGCATTTGGTCCAACAAAATTCCTAAATGATAGGAAACATTTGGAATAGAGTCCAATGTGTGTTGAGAAGTATTAGTGAGTGTCCGTATCCGACACATGTCCGATTTTGACAAGGAACCTCTTTAGTAGTGCCTGTGCTTTTGAGCAATAGCTGTGTAAGAAAACAATCAAGTTACTTTTAGTAAGGTGGATCATTACAAGGAAACATCTGCAAATTGTCTTTAACATAACTGAAACTCAAGAAAATTTTCATTTTGGATTCTTAATTGTCTTTTACATTTTTAAGTGAGTTTTCTTTACCAATAATTAAGACTTCTTATCTTCTTCTTTTTTTAACTCTAGATCCATGGGCGAAATGAGAGTGATAAGATTCTGGTGAAACTACAAGAAAGTCATGAGGTGAATCAAAAGACCGCGAACGAACTTGATTCTTTGAAAGCAGAATATAATGAGCTATTGACAGACAAGGTATGGTTTGCATATGGTCTTGTATGGTTGTGCTTTTAACAGTTGTAGGCATAGGTACTAACGGTATTCTCATCTAGGCTCTCTCATCTATGCCATAAGTTTTTTGCCATACTGAAATGTTGATGATGCACCAATGAAACTTCTTTCCTTTTGGCTAAAATTTGGAATATGTAGGCAATGTTGGCGGAGGAACTTAATGCAATGAGACTTACCCTTCAAATTCAGGAAAAACAAAGGAAAGCTGTTGAGGCTGAGCTGGTTAGGTTAAAGAAGCTTGTTCCTGAAAATGGTGATGACTATGAGGTAAGTGGTTCCGTGCTTGGTTTTCTTCACATATGCCATCCATGTTCTAATGGTTTCCACTTTCCACCTAATTGTGTTCCACAGGACAAGAAGTCACACAAGAAAGAGAATAGGGCCAAACCACTGGTTTTACCTAAATTGAACCAATCAAGGGAGACAATTTCGGGACAGAGAGCCACAATTGCAAAGATTTGTGAAGAAGGCAAGGAATTGGTTTTGCTTTTATCATCACCCTAGGCCATATATAGGTGTTACTGTTATGTGACCAGGCTACTTAGTCTTTGGTATGGCATCTAAGAGACCTGACTGAGTTAGCCATTGGCATCTCTAAAGAGTGCAATATCCTGCGTACATGCAGAGTAAAATATTTTTCAAATTATTCTGAAGATAACATTTGTACCCAAAGTAACCCTGTCATGGAAAGTCTTTTGCAGCATATGTTCAACAACTTCCCCCAACTTACTAGGTTTCTCACAAGATTTTCTAATTCATGCTTCCAGTCGGGCTTGGAAAAATTTTACAATTGTTGACATCTGGAGATATAGATGCCCAAATACATGCTGTGAAGGTGGTGGCTAATCTTGCTGCTGAAGGTACATACAAAGTACACTTTTTTGTTACAGTGTGTGCAAAAAGCCTGCCATTTAACGTGTCCGGAGTAGTGAGTCAACTGACCTTATGCATGCCTATTTATAGAACATATATAGGCTGCTGACTCCAAATTTTACTAGGATTATGGAAAATGATTTGAAAACTGTCTCACTGTTGCATGACTATTCAAGACCTAAAAAACTGCTGATGTCAACCCAATAACATATCACCAAGATTGACATGACCCGTGGATGACTCTTACCAAGGGTGGAGGCCCCCACTGGGTGCAAAACTGCTCTATAGGCCACACTAAAATTGCTCTTTGCAGTTGACCCCAGAGAAACTCTAAAGTTGCCCCCCAAACTGCACTAAAACTAAGTTCTTGTCCATGTTTTATTTGCCTTACTTATTTTTTTACATCCGTCATTCATATACAAAAACCCTTGCTCCACCCCTGCCCCCTACTGTTACGCTCAGCAATTTATGAACTTGTCAAATGTCAGTGACTTGTGTAAGTTTAGAGTAGTTGATAAATCACTCCACCTACATCCCAAGTTAGAAGATACATTGGAATGAACCGTAAACAAGTTACCAAACTTCTTAAGTGCGATCCCGGTGAGTTCTAAATTTGCTGCTCTTTTTTCTTTGTGATGCTCGCATGATGCAGTTCAAATCGAATGTCTAATAACCGGTTTTTCTTCGCTGTGCTTTTCAACCTGGAAGATTAATTTATTTCAACTGCTCCTAGGAAGACCATGTCTTTTTAATTGTTTGTTGACGGGAAGTTATTAGGAGAGGGGAAGATGGTTGCAAGGCTTGGATTCTTCTTTATCACGAGTAAGGAATGTGGAAGAAAGCATGTAATAGCCCTTGTCTATAGAGTTCTTTTGATGGTGGAGGCTAATAGATCCCAAAGCTTTGTAATGCTAGCATACACATAAAAAAAAAGAAAAACCAACGATCAAATATCAAATCAAGGTCCCTGAAGACAGTTAACTGGTGTCAAGCAGTACTTAGACTTGGTTTGAAAATACTTCCACTCCCATGTCAAATGGAAAAGCTGTCAAATCTTGTAATCATTCAAGGGAATGGTACAGAAGTATGACAAGTACGCACATTCTGAAGTTTTGAAGAATTATTTGAAACTCTAATTATGGACTTGTAAGCACTCTTGGGTGGGGTGGGCCATCATTTGCCAGATCAAGAATGCGGTTGGGATTCAACCAAGTCCTCTTTTTTCATGCAAAGAATTCAAAAGGAGTGTGATTCTGTTTTACTTCTTTGCAGGCTTTATTGTTGAGATTGTTGTGATGAAGGAGCAGTACAGTCTGGGTTCTTTTGGTTCTTAAGTGAACTAGGATATATGCAATGGCATGTAAAATTTCAACAGAAAAATCAAGAACGATTCTAAATTTAATATATATCAATACTACTGTGCACTTATTCATTCTAGCTTTCCTATTTCATAAGCTCAGAACCTCCCCTTTCTTCAACTCAGAAAAGATTTTGAAGTCTTCTACCATCTGGTATGGAGCAAACTTATTGGATAGACAAGATTTGAGAAAGTTATTCGGCCATAAGAAAATCTTTTGTTCAGCTATATTGCCATAAAATGTTCGGTCTTGCAAGACACCCCGTTAAATTGAATCGTTTTCTAAGGACATGCCATTGCTACGCTCATTCCCTAATCGAGGAGAAATTTGATGTATGAAATGTCTGGGTAGCGCATATCAAGTAAGCGTTCCTTTTCTTATGTTTGTTTTACCTTTTCATTTCAGATATCAATCAGGAAAAGATCATGGAGGAAGGTGGTATAGATGCACTGCTCATGCTGTTGCAATCATGCCAAAATATAACCATACTTAGGGTGGCTTCTGGTGCAATTGCCAATTTGGCAATGAATGGTATTCAGAATGTTCTCTTCCTGTTTGTTTGTTTTATGGTAATAAGATATGTACTTAGAGTGCCAGTTTTTTGACAGTATTATTAGTGAAGGGGTATATATTCCACCGGATTAGCAGCGATCAAATTAATAATGCCACACCCCCATCCCACTAAGTGAGTAATAATATCAGATTGATATTGCCACAACCCCAGGGTATTATCTATCCCAGACTTTCTTGTTTATATGCAGGGTGTGGTTAATCCGGGTCGTAAAAATTTGAACCAAACATCGTTTATTTAGTCACCGTGGATGTATAGAGCAATACAACGCCATATCTGGTCAAACAAACTGGCCGGGCATGTGCATTTAATGAGGTGCTCTTTCAATTGTATTGGTTCGTTTTCTTTTGTCTTTTTTGTGTCTGGACAAAAATTATTTTGGTGTGAAGCCTGTTGGTATTGATATTGGTGTACAAGACAAACTGATACGATGTTTACTGATGTACCATTTGAAGGATTGGTTGTCAATAACAAGTTTTTTAGGCCTCGAGAATCGTTTCACTACCTTGGTCATCGACAGCAAATTACACCTTTCTGTTTGGATCTTTTGATTTTTCGGGAAATGTCTTAGTCTCCATTAACTGGTAACCATGTACATGTAAACCTTTGCTTTTCATATTTCTTTGGTTCTTCCATTCCTCTACGTCCTTGCTTTTTGTTATTTGAAGCAGAACGATCACAATACAAGTTCTTTATCACTATATGGCCTTTCACAATCTGAATACAAGTTGTTTTTTAAAGTTTTGTGGCTGTTAATTTCCTTATTTACAACTGCTTAAAGCAAATTTTCATTGCTCCTGGATTTGAAAATGCTCTATAGCAAGATGCAATTGTTCAGTTTAACACCAAGAATCTTGTTAAATTATCTTAGATATATCATGATAAAATGCATATATGGAAGTACAGGTGAAGAACAGAGAGCTGACGCGTGATTGTGGAGCTGCCACATCTGCTTACAGTATGGGAGGAAGTTAATAGCAATATTCTCCTCTCATTGAGATTTATGGACCTTAGGGATAAAGATAAGATTGTTTGGATTTGACTCTCTTAAACTTACCCTCATCCCTTAATATCTTGGTCTGTTTGGCTCCACTTGGTTATTTGCTTACTTAATTGGAATCTTTTTGTGTGTAGTGAACTTTTTCCTCTTTTCGGTATACAATTAAAATTTTCAATTGGTGTTGACGAGAGGAACCGGAAAAGTTAAGAGAATAAAAGAGTCGATAATTGAAACAAAATTAATACCCAACAGAAAAATATGTGTTGTTGAATCTTATCTACAACATGTGTGCTTGAGCTGTTGTTAAAGTGTTTATCCTTTTCAATCATTCCAGAGGCGAACCAATGCTTTATTATGAACAAAGGAGGTGCGCGACTCTTAGCAAATACTGCATCTAAGACTGATGATCCCGAAGCTCTAAGAATGGTAGCTGGAGCCATTGCCAATTTGTGTGGAAGTGGTAAACTAAAGTTGATTTTGCAAAAGGTCATGTTGTATTTACTTCCTGAATTGCATCTGTAGGGACAGATTTAGGTGCCTAATGTATTCCCACCTCCCCTCTAATGCCTTAGTTACCATTGCAAGTCATAAGGAACATTTTGTTAATCATTTATACGAAATAAGTTTTCGAAGGCTGAATAAATGAAGCCTTGTTGGCATGGAATATTTCTGGGAGAATTTTGCTTTGAGTTGGTTGTATAGTGCAGGTTTTTCCTAGTTTAGCTTGGTTCTGTTTTCATTGTTCAGTGGTATGACCCTTTGTTTCCCTTTGTATTTTGTCTCTTTTTGGTAATAAAACCTTTCTTTACCCACAAAAAATAAAAATAAAAATGAAGCCATGTTGCTGTAATTGTGTCTTAGGGACATTAGAAAAGTTATCTACATGAAGAGAGACTTTCATCTTGATGCATAGCTCTGTTTTATCATAATAGAGAAGTTACAACTGAAGCTCAGAGATGATGGAGCCATCAAGGCTTTATTGGGAATGGTCAGATCTGGAGATAGTGGTGTCATAGCCCAAGTTGCCAGAGGAATAGCCAACTTTGCAAAATGTGAATCACGAGAAATTATTCAAGGTTTGTACAAATTGTATAGTGATTCCCATGGTTAGATTTCTGTTCATTTTTAAGTGTGAACATGGGCATTTTTCCTCACTGCAGGACATAGGAGAGGCCGTTCAGTTTTAATGGAAGACAATGTGCTCTCATGGTTGATTGCTAACTCTACGTCTGCATCGGCTTCTTCAAGTAGACGCAATATCGAGCTTGCTCTTTGCCATTTAGGTCAAAATGGTATGCTACTTTTTTACTTTAAATTTCATAGGTCCAGTGATAAAAAAAAAAATGCTGGAATTATTTGCATTAATCTTTCTCAAACTGTGGCTTTTCGGATAGAATGAAGCTTGTGATAGGGACAATTCTCCATGGACTATAAAAATTGGGAACTTAAAATTTGAATATAAAGCATGCGTGCTGCATAAAAAGAATGTTGCTCAAATTGAAAATTATTAGAATAAATGGAGTTTTTATCATTTTAATACTTGTTCTAAGTTTGTTGGCCAATATACCCACAGAAACGTGACATGCTTCTTTCACTTTATTTACAACCGTTGGTGCCATTCCCTTGATAGCTCAGAAACGATATATTCACAGTTCCTTGCTTGGGTGACACCTTTATTGTCTTTTCGGCAATAGATTGACGTGTTCTATGTGTGCTTAAGATGACCAGGCTCAAACTTGCTTTGCTCCATAGATTGCTTAATTAGGCTAAATCTTCCCATTGATATCCATCCATGCATGATTGTTTCACTGCAGAACCTGTAACGTGGATAAGCATTGGTTGGACGTTTCTATATCAAATTACGTCCAAGTCTCACGTGTACCAAATTGTGACATTGTCCATTAGCTAGTCTGGTATAATGCAGATTGTAAATGTTAGGTGTAGCGTTCTTCCTTTGTCAGTTAAAGATTTTTCAGGAAAAAAAATTCCCTCATATTGTTAAGCCAATTTCTGTTTTCGCCTATAGGTAATTAATGTCACTGGTTTTTTTACTTTTTTTTTTTTGGGTAAGGGATTCATGACACTGGTTACTCATCTATTTCAAATGTTCTTAAATTTGTGAATGTATGGATTACACAGAAAACATTTCAGGGTATTCCTCATCGAAAGGGCCAAGCTGTAAGCTTGTTACTCTGTCCAAAAGCTTCTGTTCTTTCCCTTTCTTTTTTGCGTTTGTATACTTTTATTGGCCACCTTAAGTACCCCTGTGAGAAATCCAGGAATCTTAATAAAGGACGACACATTTGAAAATCAAAATTCTTACTATGAAGTAGAACAAATCAAGATTTTCCCATGCTAATATCAGTTTTTGTCCACAGCTTTTGGCAATCTAAGACTACATTGTCATATCTTCAGTTTTTTCCCCCAAAAACATCGCGGAGATGGGTGCTATGGTGTTACTACAAGAAGTTCAATTTGTACATTGGTTCTCGCCTAACACTGCATTATGTGCTGGTTGTTGCAGAGGACAATGCCAGGGACTTCATATCTAGTGGAGGGGTGAAAGCGCTCGCAAGAATATCAGTTGAGTCCAGTAGAGAAGATATCCGCAACTTAGCGAAGATGACTCTAAAACTGAGTCCAACATTTAAAGCAGAGATGAATACAGAATCCAGTAAATTGTACAGAACTGAGCTATAGCATTCCTTTTTGTCCAAGTTATTTAACTTCTGTGCAAACACAATACGTATTTCTGAAGCAGAAGTAGAGTAAGTTCGAGGATGGCACAAGTAGGTTCCATTATGCCTTCCGTTGTCTTAGTCACACAATTGAGTCAAGTATTGAAGATATGGAGGAGATGCAAGATCACATTAACTACTGCTTATTTCTATAAGAATTCATATGATTTGTATCTATAGTTTGCATGTCTATCTACATAAAATGTTGAAAGCCTTGAGAAGCCGATGTACAGGTTCGTGACCATGAATACTTGGGTTCTACAGGCGCTATGATTTCATCTGATTTATGAGACTAAAATGATATCAAAGAACTTTATCATGCATGTAGCCCAACAATCTTAATCTTGGATTAGGGTAATCTTTTTTTTTGCAAAGTCTCTTATTAGGGTAATCGAGATAAGGATCTGGGATGAAGAAATCTAAGGTGAATAACACAACTAGAAAAGTGGAGAGGATCAGGGATGCATATTCTTGAATCTAGAGAGATATAGGATCCTTTTCGAATGAAAAGTTGAGGAATGTCACTTGTTACACAACCCTACACACAAAAAACAAAAACAAAAAAGGAAAGAAAAAAGACCACCACCACTACCCTAAGAGGAAGGCCAAGTGGTACCAGTTAGGGCAGTTCCTTTTTTCTCTCACAAAGAGAGAGAGAGAGAGTGTGTGTGTGTGTGTGTTTGGACGAAATTAAGACTCATTTAAACAACTCCATAATTGAAGAAATTCTGGTCGCTAGCAGATATGGCTAGATGGTTCCCCAACACCTATAGCTGCTGGACCTAGTAAGATAACAATTACGACGCAACAAATATTTACTTGGCCAAGTGCTTAGTAAACTTCCCATTTTCCAGAAGAACTGGTGACCTACATCGGCAGAAGAAAATCTGTACGAGTTAAACAGGGTATTGATTATATTACAAAGTAGTACGATGGAAGTAATGGCAATGACCTCTCAATATAGTTTTATATCCAATATCACAAACAGTACGTCAACATGCTTTGGCATTTACAACACCCAATAACATTAGTATTGCATTCCAAGCTAGTTTACACCTTTGGAATTACAGGATAAAATAATATGTTTCACATTATTGACACATTTTACAAGTAAAGAATCGCCATAAGAAATTTACAATATGCACTCTTGATCTGTTCCTACAACCACCAAAACGCAAGGCTTCGTAGATCCCAAACAATGGACAAAAATTTACCAGAACCTGGCGACTAGCAAAATAGTAGCAACTTACAATGGGATAGCTTCTGAGACAAGTCCCAGAACTTGTCATTGAGAGAGCTAATGGGATAAAATTTGTGTCACCCGATCTTGTGCGTCCGCAGGGATGTCTCTTCCTGGGACCTGGGCCTTTAAAAGACTACTATACCTGAAAAAGATAGACTTCATTAGATACTAAGCACATGCGAAAGGTGCCTGAAAAAGATAGACTTCATTAGATACTAAGCACATGCGAAAGGTGTGGTCACAAACGCATGGAAACAAAGATATTGCAAAAGGAGAGAAGAGTTGGAACTTGGGAGTGAAGAAAAAGGTAAGTGAAAGCAAGGACAGAATGTGGTTGACAGTAGGACAGACTTCAAAATTTGCCCATTTCCACTTTACATGGAAGTGGCCATTGCAAAACGACCCACTTGCACCAGTGACCTCTGAAAATGGTCTGCTTTCAGCCTGAATTTTATGAATGTAATTCTAATATTCAAAATTGGTATGCACTATGTTTAAGCTCTTTGAAAAATCTTGTAAACGGTATAAAATGGTGGTCTTGACCGATAAAAACAAGGGAAATATGACCGTCTTACAAAAATGATATGCCTTCTGATCTTACTAACGGTAGGTATTATCACATTCCAACTGATCATATAGATACAACTGTTCCTCAACTAGATGGTTGTAACAACTCACTCTGCAGCTGTGAACAAGTGTTCATGCTCTATAATGAATGCAAGCAAGGCCTGCAAACAGGATTTTAACAATGAATCTTTAAGGCAACAAAGTTCAAGAAAGAAAACAAATTTTTTTTTTTTAGTTCAAGTCAGATGACTTACTTCAAATGGCATGTTTAACAGTTCATAGTAAGTCCGTACACGATCCAACCTCAATTGTACAGCTTCACCGTCAATAGATGAGATAGCAGCCAGTGCCTAACAAGATAAATAACAGATAGAAACTATTATTGAGTTTAGTTGAACAGCCAAATCATTAATGTAATAACATAGCTCCTACTTCCTAGTACACACCAAAGGGAGCGCCTCTCATCAATAACTGCAGACAATTAGGCTAAATTTATCCACAAACACAAATAAAATGCATTTAACTACGCTTCATCCAGGGAGCATGATGAAGTCATTCCACTTTAACAAGCATGCTGAGAGAAGAAATTCCTTTATACAACCACTTTAATGGCAGATAGAATGACAAAAGGCTACCTCAAGATAATGATGCACTCTCAAATTTGTATATGCCTTCATTCATGCCATATCAATACAGTTGGCAGATTCCAATGACTGAAACTCAAAACATCTTTTCAGAGTTGTAAGCTTAATTTTAACTCCCTCAGGTAACAAAAGGAAGAGGGACTGAATTGGATTTGACCATACAACAACTGACCATTAGGTTCTGGTTGACTTGATTTAATAAGTATCAATGGATTTGACCTCGCTCCCAAACATTCTAACCTAACCAGGTAGAGGACCCATAAGAAGGGAGAAAAGAAAGAATAGACAACAGAGTACTCCGGCAACAGTCTACTCTTATATGCCTCTACATTTACAAACGTTATATTCAGTTTTCTAAAAAAAGGAATTAATCGGCGATTAATCGCTGGCGGGGGGGCCTATCCAACTAGATCCGACTAATTGTTATGCACCGATTAATTGCCGATTACCAATCGTTATGCACCCAATAATCGTTGATTACAAGGCCTCGAAGCTTGAACGTGGCCGACCGCCCGACTAGTGCCAAGCGACTTTTAGAACATTGTTTATATTTGTTATTTCTTTAATATAATTGGGACGAAGGAGCATCCTTTTGTAATCTTGGCTTGGCTTGATACATATACATGTGGAGGTGAAGGGACCGATTAAAATTCATCTCTTCTTCCCACTGTTTTAAACCCTAGAATCCCATTTTTCAGTTTGACTTGGTATCGAAGCGCCAGATCCCAACCCTAGCACATGTCGAAGAGTTCTGAAAATCAAAGTGAAGTGACTTTGATGTACAATGGCACCAAGCAAGCATCCGTACCAACATTGATGGTCGGCAATCACATGAATGGATTATGGATTCACCTTCGCCTCCTGATATTTATGGTGATATTGACGATTTTATCAAAGCTATTTATAATGACTTTTCTGTTCAAACTATTTTCGGAATTTTAGGCCTTAGTTCACTCTTCTTTTCAAAGTTGTCCTTCAAGCTGGGCATGTTTTGAACTGTATGCTCTAGCTTGTGGGGGGGGGGGGGGGGGGGGGGGGGGTGGGGGGGGGGGTGTGTGTGTGTGGTGCTTGGGTGATTTTACAGTCAAAAAGGCTATCCTTGTAACCTTGTCTTGGTTTAATGTAAATACAGGACGGATTAAGTTCCTAAACCTATTCCCCAATGCCTCGTTCATTTATCTCTTCTTCCTGCTACGGAAAACCCTATAATCCCATATTACATTTTGGCTATACACAAAGAGAAAAATGGATATGACAAGTGCAGAGCAAAAAAAAAAGGATATGACGGGGGATACAGAGCTAAAAGTTCACAGACGCAATTTTCTAAACAAAATTGTTACTGTTTGAAATCTCCAACCACAGTTCAACAAAGCCCCTTGATAGTAAAAAAAAAAAAAAAAACACATTTGAAGATATGAATAGAGTCATGAGTGAGATCCTTCTACTGATAACAAATAATTATAGAACAATACTTGGTCATGCATCTGGTGCATAAATAGCCCAAGGCATTGCAGCGTTAAGATTTCGAAATTAATCTCCCCACATGTCGGAGAGAGAGAGAGAGATGGCCTCGGTAACCATAACTCATTAATAACTACAAGTTTGACCATCCTCCCTTGTTGATTTAGAAACAACAATAAGATTAAAAAACTCTAGAATTCAACTCTAAGTCCTGCAGGAAAATTAGCAAGTGAAGTATCTATACTACAAAACTAGGCACAAACTAAATGACTCCACTTTTTTTCTGTAGGTACAATTGTTTTTGCTACACAAAAACTTGGTGGAAATTTATTTGCTTTTCTAACTAATTGCCCATTTATGAAATCAAGAATAACACATGGCATCATGAAAGAGTGCGTTCTTAAGAAGAAAAAAGAAAATGCTTTCTGAAACTTATCAGAGCTACGACAGTCAAAAGAAATTAACCTGTTCCAAGGCAATTGAATTCCGACATATCTGCTGAACTCCAAAAAGGTTGATGGATTTCATATCAGCCAAAGCCTAACAAAGACAGTTCCCATTTTATCAGTAATGATGAAGAGGAAGAGGAGGTTTGCTAACAAACATCACTTTAACTATGACCTCAAATCTAAGAAAGCAAAAAATGATAACAAAGCATTCATCTTCAAACCAAAACTGCAGATAGAGTGCACATGCCAACCTTGATGGATACATTTGCTGCAACACTACATATTCCACCAAATATATAATTCCGCTTTATCCCCGCAACGAAAGGGGCCATCTGCTCATCCCTGCGTGTTATCTGGGAGTATAGAAACAGAAAGGGTATGAAGGATATGCCACCATTAACAATCCAATATTGCAGCAGTGTGAAATTTGACAAAAGATTCAGTAGGAAAAATCAAAAGAGAAACCATTTCTCTTCGAGCTGAATCATCTGCAATTACTACATTCCAAGTTAAAATATCTTTCCTTTGCATCACAATAGGATGGCATGGAGAAATGTGCAAAAGCATAAAAGAATGCAGGTAAAAGTTCAGTCACACTTCTCCGTTAAATAAGAAGTTTTCATTTAAGATGATCTTTAATGTTATACTAAGCGGTGATCTTTAGCAGAACATAATGAGGAATAGGCCCTTAGTTCCTTCATTCTCTTCAGTTGCTAAAATAAGTAACAAAAGGAAAAAAGTCAATATCTTGAGCCTTTCATCCTTCAGATGAGAAGAGAAGTGGTGGTCCACTACAAATAAGTTGATCTAAATATGTTTTTTAATTCTCAGACTTCGGAAACCAAAAGCGCAACCACCATCAGAGGACTGGTTATACATGCGTGCAAAAGTCAATTTTTTTACAAATATCTTTTCTAAATTTCCTCAACCACAAAATGGGAACATAGGATTCTCAACTCAAATGCAGCCATTGATCGCTAATGAACATTGCATACATATATTTCTGCAAGGCCAACTACATAATGTACACGCTTTTTGTGATGTATGCATATTTGTCCTTGAAAAAAAAAATAGTACCCACCTGTGCAGTTAATGAAATAATAAAATCATCCGGTTCCTCAGCATCTTGGTCCTCTAAGTATTCTCTGTTTGTCATTTCCTGTTAAATTTCATTGCAATGTAAGTCCATATATCACCAGTGACAACTAACTCTAGCAATTTACCTTCACTGAGGGAAAAAAAATCATGTGTACCAATACAGATGTCACAAACCTGCAAGTTAAAAATTGTCTCCAACTGCATCTCTACACGCAAAACCTTAAGGCAATCTATTGCCAGCTTTCTATATTCTTCTGCGAATGATACCAGATCTTTTGGAGGTGCACTACTCATTCGAGCATGATGCGGATTTTTCTGATTGTTATTTTCTTCTACTTGGTTAGCTGCTCTTGTACATGCTTTTCCCAGCCTGTTCATCGCATGAAAAATATCCCTCATGTAAGCCATTGCAACTAATTACCAGCAATTTTTTCTTTTTCTTTTTTGTAAAGCTACAAGTTTCTGATAATGAGTGCCTTCAATTGGACATAATTTGAAGCATAACGTTCTTTATCAACAGGAAAGAGATAGATAATATCATTCCAGAGGAAAGAACCATCACAGTAAATATTGGTATCACAATAGAAGAGAATATTATGATTATTATCCAAGGCTATAGCATAGGTTTACTCCTCATTTTTATAATTATCATGACGGGAAAGATTCTAATGCATATATTTAACTAAGACCGACCAGTATAGAAATATCACTGATGCAGTTCACACATAGAAGAGTACCGCGATCACTAAATGCAGTTAAACTGCATCAATCAAAAACTGCTTCATGTAGATCCATTGTGAAGCATGGAATTGATTTTAGGTAGGTTTACAAATACTAATTCAGTTGTTCAGGCTCATTTGATCAGGAAATCAAGCTGGGCTTCAAAATTCAAATACAAGGAACATCAGGTGGGCTCTCTTTGAGCATTAAAGGGAATTTTGAAATTTTCAATGAGTTCGTAGTTCACATTTTTCAAAAATGCATGCAATGATGCAATGTGGGAAAGAAAACTTGTCTTGTCATGTCGAGTATTTATTTGTTTACTTTTGCTATACACCATACGACTTTCTCCAAAACAAGTTAGTCTAGTACAATCCTCAAACAACAAGGAGACAACACTAGAATAGCCCCTACAGCCTTCGGAACTGAATTTTTTATAGCACTTGCAACTGATCCTGCAGAAAAAAAAAAACATATGCCACTTGGTTAGTTGATACCTAAGAAGCACGGACACTTGAAAGAATGTGGCACTTCTGTGTCGCTACTCCCTGAAAACGTGTCCAATGCTCTTTTTTGCATGTCCATAATTATGAAAAAGGAGTTTTAAGTCATACACTTGTCCATGCTCACCGTATAGTGTCCACACTTATTTGGCATCTATTGCTAAGAATTAATGCGATTGGTACTTTTTGGACAGTTGCTAACATGTGATTATCAAAAAAAACTTTGGATTGGACGTATCACAATCATATTAACAGTTGGAAACTTGGAATAACAATAGTTGTCAGAACTGATAATACTTAAATTCCCTTAAAATTTGTAGAGCGCTTTTAAGGATTTCTTCAGTCTCATATTGGTCCAGATTCTTCATAACTTATGGCAGTATGTGTGTGTGTGTATGTATGTATGTATGTATGTGTACATATATATATACACACACACACACACGGGGCGGTTCCGGAGACAACTAATTATACACACACACACACACACACACACACGGGGCGGTTCCGGAGACAACTAATACACACACACACACATGCACACACACACACGGGGCGGCTCTGGAGACAACTAATTATATATATATATATACACACACACACACACGGGGCGGTTCGACAACTAATTATATATCGGAGACAACTAATTATACACACACACACACACGGGGCGGTTCCGGAGACAACTAATTATATACACACACACACACACACACACACGGGGCGGTTCCGGAGACAACTAATTAGACACCTAAAAAAACACCTCATAGTTCCCGATTAAATTTTAATGATTCGAGCCACTCAATGTGATCAGATTGTGTTTTTAAGGATACCCACGAGAAATCAGAAAAAAAAGAGCCCAAGAAGGGCTTGATCTGAGCAGTTTTTTGATGAGCGGTTCAATTTAAAATTGCTCAAAACAAGCACTTCCCGGTCATATTTTTTGCTAATTTCTCACGGGCACCCTTAAAATCACATTCTACACACATTAAATAGTTCGGATCATAAAAATTTGATCGGGAACTATGAGATTGAGATTTGGGGAGTTTTTTTTAGGTGTTTAATTGGTTGTCCGCGGAACCCCCCGATATATATATAATGAACAAGATAAAAATGAATGAACCGATCAAGCTCTTACTGAAATCCGAATGAGTTGATTATTTACGGGAACCCTTAAAAACATGTTCTAAATAAATTGAATGGCTCTGATCATTTGCGTGTGCGTCCCTCGCAAATCTTGTGTCAAATTGTTGTGAGCGGAACCGGCCCTAAATATATACATACATATACATATATATATATATATATGTATGTATAATGTTTGGATGCTTAGAGTGGAACGTATCCCTAATGCGTCAGTGTCCTACATTTTACAAAAATAATGTATCCGTATGTCCGTGCCGTGATATGTTTGTATTTGTGCTTCATAGGTTGATACAAATAGGAAGTAGGAGCGAACATAAGTTCAGGCCGTATGGGATGCATTTGTGAACACAAATCTAGGATCTCCGTGCTTCTCACAGTTACATTGACAGTCATGACTTCCTCCAAATTTTCAGTAGATTGAGGATTCATAAATTGCAACTGCAGTATAAAATCGCAAATGTGAACAACATCAGAAAACTTGCCTTTCAATTGAGTCGGCAACATACTCCAATGAATCACTCAAGGAAGCTAACAATATGAGCTTGTTATCATCACGAATTAAATTCTCCTGCAATAGAGAGGCAGTTTAGACAACAATACAGTTCATATCTTTGCAGAGATTTTCAATCACCAAACATCATCTCATCACTGCACTTGACAATCCTAGAACGTATGCAGAAAATCCAATCCTAATATCCTCCTGTGTAAAGGAAATAAAATACCAACACAAAACAACACTAAGTTACCAAACATGTGCAAACCTGCTTGATTGGCCGCAAATTCATTAACAAGTCACTCATTTCCAATTCAACCTCAACACCTTCAGCATCAGAAGCATTGTTTTCCATGTTAGGTGGGCCAAGCGAATTTGGTAAACATGCGCTGGCTGGATCAAGGCCCATTAGATTCTCAATATCATGCCTCCCAATGAGCATATAACTTTGTTTCTCAAGAACCGCCTGTATTATGCCCAATAAAAACAGGAGAGAGTTCAAATTAAAACATACAATGAATGACAGAAGATTGCAGAAGACAGATTATAATCTCAGATTACTATAACCATTTATTCCATCCACTAAAAAGAAGCATCCCACATTGTTTTGAATATTTGATTAACAAAATACTAAAATCCTCAAGTATCCTAAATCTTAGAAGGCCATCAAAACGTAATTGCAGATGTAAATGACAAAGTACCAGTAAAAAATGACAAAGGCCATGAAAACATGCTTAGATCCTTTATTCCTTCCGCGTACCAAAAAATATGTTAGAGACATACTACAACTCTATAAGGGTAAACTCCAGATGAAGCCCCACAGTGCAGTGTTTTAAATGGCTCACGTCACACCGAGGGGCAATGGTCCCCTAGAGCCATGGCGCGAGGCGCAATTTATTATAACATGTAGAATTCTAACATAGGCACAACTTTCAACACAACCAAACACTTATAAAACTTTCAAATGTCATAAAACATAACATTTCAATGGTTAAACGGAACCACCAAACACCAAACAAAACATATCATCCATAAAAAGCTAACATATTGATGTTTAGCTTTAGAGACATAACAAAATGATTAACAGCAATCAAATCTAGAGTCATGCATAGGCTGCTTCGAAGAGGAGAAGAGCAGATTGAAGGAGGTTGGCTGCTGCTGCATGTGTCTTTCGATGAGAGAAATCGATTTGTAGGATAACGTTTAGTCCCTCTTTATCTTTACATGGAAGGAAATTATCCAATGCATTTAACCCACCTTTTATGCATCATACATCAATGGCTGAAATGGATTCTATTTCTGCCCTAATCTAAAGAAAGATGGCTGAAAAATACACGAGGCGCGCACCACAAGGCCTTGCGCCTTTCCTTGAGGCGCGCGCCACATGCACCATACATGCTTCGGTGATCTGCGCTTTGCCACGACTCCTGTGGCACTGAAGGTACGCCTTGCCTCGCCACGTCGCCATGGCATGAGAAGCGCGTGCTATTTAAAATACTGCCACGCTATTTAACTGTTACGTATATAATGCATTCCTCCAAATCTCAAATGCAGAGGAATGCAAAAATGCTAGACTACTGGCTTTCTAAGTGTGGTGCTTTATTGATGGAAGTCATCAGGTTCCTTTGATTAAGTTAATCACGGTTACATCCTTCGTATAATTGCATGGATTTCTGTCTTAGTTAAGATATGTAGAAAGCAATTTGTTTTCACATCCCTTAGGGGTCAAGCCTATGTAACAACAAGTAAAAGATCTCCTTGAGAGATGAATACCAGAAATAAATCTTATACACTTTTCATATGTTACAAGATGACCCACTAATACAAAAGTTTGAAGTGGTTAAAGCTTTGAAAATGATGAAACCGAATAAGGCCTTAGAACCAAATGGTATCCCTATTGAAGAGTGGAAAAGTCCAGGTGACTTGGAGGTGACTTGGTTGACGAATTTGTTCAACAAGATTATTATGACTAGGAAGATGCCCGACGAATGGAGGAGGAGCACCTCAATACCTATCTATAAGAATAAAAGGGATATTCAAAGTTGCAACAACTATAGAGGTATTAAATTGATGAGTCATACAATGAAGTTGTGAGAAAGAGTTATTGAGCATCGCTTGAGAATGTTGACTACGGTGTCAGAGAAACAGTTTGGGTTCACGCCTGGAAGATCAACCATGGAAGCTATCAACCTATTAAGGAGATTAGTAGAAAAACATAGAGCAAAGAAGAAGGATCTCCATGTGGTTTTCATAGACTTAAAAGGCTTATGATAGGATACCTAGAGACATCATATGGTGGGTTCTGGAGAGAAAGGAAGTGACTAAAGGGTATATCGAGGTGATTAGAGACATGTATAAAGGTGTCGTCACTGCCATTAGATCACCAATGGGAGAAACGAGTGAATTTCTAATCACCGTAGGATTGCATCAAGGCTGAGCCTTGAGCCTGTACCTCTTTACCTTAGTTATGGATGAATTGACTCAACAATTTCAGGAGGACATCCCATGGTGTATGATGTTTGCAGATGACATTGTCCTCATAGATGAAACCACTAGAGATGTTAATACGAAACTAGAAATTTGGAGGAAAGCAATAGAGTAAAATTGAGTACATGGTGTGCAAGTTTAGTGATACTAGCAGTGCGCATAAAGAAAGAGTGATGATCCAAGATCAGGAGATACCAAAAAGTGATCATTTTAGGTATTTAGGCTCAATTATTAGTAGAGATGGAGAGATTGCCGATGATGTGACCCATAGGATCCAAGTTGGGTGGCTCAAGTGGAGGAGCGCTACTGGTGTACTATGTGACAAAAGGGCACCCACAAAATTGAAGGAAAAATTCTATAAAACTGCCATAAGACCAATGATGCTTTACAGGACAGAATGTTGGCCTATTAAGAGACAACAGGTGAGCAAGATGAGTATGGCGGAAATAAGAATGTTGAGGTGGATGTGTGGTAAGACTAGCCGAGACAGGATTAGAAATGAAACGGTTCGTGAGAGGGTAGGTGTAGCACCTATAGAGGAAAAGTTGAGAGAAAATAAGCTAAGGTGGTTTGGGCATGTCTACCGTAGGCCAGGAGATGCAGTAGTTAAGAGAGCGGATAGGATAGCTTTGGGTAGCACTGCTACGGGGAGGGGTAGACCTAAATTGACATTAGATGTTGTGCGCAAAGATATGAGTATAATGGGTTTGTATGAACAAGTGGTCCTTGACAGAGGTCAATGGAGGAAAATGATTCATGTAACTGACCTCAAGTGATTGGGACATAAGGCTCGGTTTGGTGTACAAGCTGACCCACTAATATTGTCATAATTAATTGAATCATCAATGAGTAATCCTATACAATGCAGTATAACACTTTTGTATTATTATATATACACAAAACTTCTTATAAGGGCGCCCTTACCTTATTAAAGAGAGGATGTCCCTTTCCCAACCAATTTGCGATGATCTGAGCTACTTAATGTGTTTAGAACGTGATTTTAAGGGTACCCACGAGAAATCAGCAAAAAAAAAAAATCGGGAAGGGCTTCATCAGAGCAGTTTTTATTTGTTTGTTCAGAACGTGATTTTAAGGGTACCCGTGAGAAATCAGCAAAAAAAAAAGACCGGAAAGGGCTACATCCGAGTAATTTTTGTTTGTTTTATATCGAACGGTTCAAATAAAAACTGCTCGAATGAAGCCCTTCCTGATCTTTTTTTTTTGCTGATTTCTCGCGAGTACCCTTAAAATCACATTATGAACACATTGAGCGGCTCGGATCATCGAAATTTGGTCGGGAAAGGGGAGAAAATGGGACGTCTGCACTTTAATACGGTAAGTGCGCCCTTATAAGAAGCTAACTAATTTTATATATATATATATCAGTGTTGTATTTTAAGATTCCCTGTAAATCCACTATTGTACCTTATGGGTTAACCGTGGTTTAAATCACGATATCGCTTGGCTTAATAGTCGCGGTTGCGGTCGCGAGTAACGGGTATCAGGAGTATCGGTCATTTTGTAACAGGAATTAAACACTGCACTCCAGTATTTTTATCAAGCACGAGGAAATGTTGAAAAACTCATTTATACACATGTTCTAACCTTGTCTTACTAATGCTAATACTAATACTAAATGAATGCAATTACCTTAAATAAAACGAAGCTCTCTCCTAAGCTCTCTCTCCTACATGGAATTTTCTCATTTTTTCATCTTTTTATACATTATTCTACACTTTTTCCGAAATGTAAAATATACACTTTATTTTGCTTGAAAAGGAAACTAAGTTCAATCAATAACATAAATATATAATTTATTTTGCTTGAAACCTATCTTCTTTCTTTGTTTTTTTATTGTTGCAGAATCTTTCTAATTTTGTTGCGAGAATATTATATATATAATATATACACATGTGTGTGTGTGTGTGTGTGTATATATATATAATGTCTATATAAGAAAACCAATTCTTTCAAAAACGGGACTAAATAGAAAAAGGAGTAAATTCCAATAGCCATTTATGCAACAGGGAAAATGTCCTCGTGCGATATTTTTTTCGGGCCTGTGCATCGAATGGGCACAACGCTAGTTTATGACAAAAGTGAATGTTTTTAAAGATTTTTAACTAATATTTGATTTTTAGAAGCACTTTTGAACTTGGATCAAATGACCCATTTTAAGGCAATTGATATTTATATTTTTCATAGGGATTAAATCTCACTATCTAACAATGGGTACACTACTATTCGATACACAACATTTACAACATAAAATCCCTAATCTTTACCTAAGTACGAGGCACTACGTTGCAAGGAAAAAAAAGACCTTCGTTCATGACCATCATTGACCAGCAACTCAAGCTCCAAAACCCTCAATGACATCCCTAAATCAACCCAACAAACTCCTAATCCGTCAATAAAACCCTAAATCGAAAATTTTCATCCAAAATCGATGTCCGAATCGAAGTATTTTTTGAAATCGAAGCTCTCTCCCTAACATAACAAAAATCAAATTCACATAGCCTTCAAATCAACACCATTTATGTAGATCAAAGGTCCTTTGGTGAGGGGAATAACGAATAATGGAGAAAAAGCTGTACACTAACATGGAGGGCTTGGGAAGCGAACCAAAAAAGGAGAAAAGTTGTTTCTCAAGGATCTGTCAGCGTAAAGGTATGTAACAGTGTCTAACGGGGTGTAATGGCCATTACAGATCGATTCGTGATAGATAACGGCTGTATCAGCCGACAGGCATGTGAATTTCCGCAACACCATCATTTTAATGCATAACGGAAACAGTCCATCCAAAACCCATTACGTAACACAGTTTTCTTTTAAATCACAGGCTTACGCATTCGCAATCGCCACATGTGTCCATACCCCTAGTCCAGTGCATCTGATAGACATAGTTTTGAAGTCCACATGTCAGAAGGTGAATCAAGTCAAAGTCTGTGGATTTCATCACATGTGAGTGCATCACTACACCTGCACTACTATAATTACCTTTTGTAGGCAAAACAAGTTTACCAAACACCTCCAGGACCACCACCACGGTACACCACCTCCCCCCTAGCGTCTTCTCTTTGCAAAAAAGTGGGACACACTGCCAAGTGCCAACCAAGTGCAAAACTTAGTTTTTAGGAGAAAGGGTAGTAATGTTATACGAGGACCAAATGGACTGCCGAGAAACAAAATGGGTAAGTATGGGTGTTACTAATGGCTTCACTTACTTTCCAATATTCCCAACAGGATTGTACCCTTTTCTTTTCCGATGAATATTTATAGTCCTCATAGAAGAAGGCAAGCCTAAAGATTTCTATAGGTTAGCTTGGAACCAATAACCTTCTTAGTTTACTGGCTACTAACACCAGTTCTTGGCTCAAATTTGTCTAAAGTTGAATAATAGCTGCATGCTATCAACAAAGTACAAGCTATAAAAAGAGATAACCAGTAAAAATAGAAACATTTACACAGTAACAAATAACATTTCACGTAAATGAAAAGGAATTAGGGAAATATCCATGCCTCCATGTATGAAGTCCGGCATCTTTCATACGTTCGTTCAAGGAAAGTCTGCACGTACTTCACAAGATCACTAGCAAATTTAGGCATTGCTTGAGCCCAACCAAGAACCTAGCATAAAAAGTGTAACTCAGGCCATACAACATTATGCACAATAATAAATAAAAAGAAACAAAGGAAACAAATTTTCTTGGAAGAGCATAAAAGTGAGGCTCACAATGCAGATCAGATTAATCTGGACCAAAACATGCATCACATAAGATCTTTTACCATTTCAAACTCACATAGGTAACAGAAGGTGAAACTCAACCCTTATCTTGTATTGCCTTAAGAAGATAAAAGACAACATAGAAATAAATGGTTCAAATATACCTCTTTTGCTAGGAAATCTATAGCCAGCAGTCCTTGTAAGACAGGTCGCCCCTTTTCAATCGATTGAGTATAAGTAGCAGCTGCATGTGCTCGCGGGCGAAATGCAGCTGGACCTGCAACAAAAGTTCAAGAAATTAGATTGTGGTGGAATTACAAGCTAAAAGCCCAACATCGCATTTACTTGCAAGAATAGGAATTTTTTTTTTTTCCCGGTTAACAACAGCTGAGTTAGTTTCCAACACAGATAGGTTCCAACCCCAACATGAAATCCAAATTCTACCGCAATTTCACCTGTACGTAAAGTGACATCATTGGATGAATCAACTTAATTAGATAGCATTTATCCTGAAGGTTGCAAAAATACGAATCATTGTTTTGCATCAAATTATTTCCTAAGAAAAGGTCTACACTTAAGAACGACAGAAATGCCCTTTTTCTTTGCTCATATAGTTTTCTAACACTACTCTCTGTGCATAAACTACATGAGATATTGAAAGTTTAAGGGATCAACCAGTCAGAAAATGCATGTTTTTCAAACTCTTAAGAACTATCTACAGGCTGGAGGAGAATCACATCTTTGAAGGCCTTAATTGCCATCCATTCTCAATACAGCATCCTAGACAACTTGAGCTTGCCAATTGTCAATACTCGGACATGCGTGCTAGAAATACAAGGCATTTCAAGGATTTTGATTGAACCATCCAAGCTTTTGGAATAATGAGTATTGACTAGCTAAAATCATAAAAGTATAGAGAACTTACTTGATATAGCTTGCTGCACACCTTTTCTGTAATCTACAAACATTGTTGGCAAGAAATGATCTTTAACAAAATTCTCTACAAATGCCAGCAATCCATCATTCCTGCAAAGTTTGAAATGCAAAATAACATAAATAAGAAGCAACATATCAGCAAAGAGAATATAGCACCAAATAAAGTAAAAATACTTCAGTTGGATCTGAAGATTCTATTTTATACAACAAAGGGCGCCAAGATGGGGGATATGGGTATGGAGGGCCGGAGGCAGTAGTGTATCTACCAAAAATGGAAAGGCTAAGTATATAGGTCAGAATAGCCAACATAACCAACTTAAAGGATTGAGTAAATGGAGTTTCTTCTAGATCCCAAACCATTACAACTTCTAAAACAAATCAATTTTGAAATTGTCATGCTAATTGAGACACAATGGGTAATAAACTTCTACAGAGTAGACTCGTGGGTTATTGGTGCATGAGGATGACATTTACAATGGCATATGCACTTCCAAAACCGATTAACAAAGAATCATTTATGCAACCACAGTTTGGTAGTTTGTGGTAAGCATGAGCGATCACATTAGTGGTAAGCAATGCTCTACCACTTGATACAGAAGTAAGAAGGATAACCCCTTGAGTAAGAGCAAGGCTAATAGATACAAGCTGATAGAGATTATGGTTTCCCAGCTCCCCATGGTTCAACTTAGTCTTCTTTTTTTGAAAGGAAATAGTTCAACTTGGTCATGCTGTACTGCAAATGTAAACTGACGGAGTAAAGTAATATGGGTTCAAAGCCATTTTAACATCTGCAATCTATCATCACTGTACAATAAGAGTCTCTTTGCATGCAAATGGCTACTAAATAGATTCAATGGAATCGCATCATCAGAAATCAACTCAATACAGCCCTTAATTTCAACCACTTAGCATTAGATTAACACAACCTACTTAAAACTCAACTATCGAACAACAATTTGAATTCTAGGCTGTCATGTCTTTTCCCACTAGCTTGACTAATTCTTCCCTTGTAATGCCCCCTTAACTTGAATCACATAACTGATAACCCATAGTTTCAGTTTCCACCCAACCCGAGCAAAGACATGCTTGAACTGCAAAAATGCCTCAGTAAACTACTGCACTTGTTAGTTGGAAACACCATGTGTAGGAGTATCTTATGAACTTAATCAGCACCAACTCCATCACCAAATTTTTCCCCAAAATGAAGCAAGCTATCACTGCACAGGAATAATCTGAGTTCCAGTCACCAAGCATATAAACAAAAGGTTTCGGGGCCAATAGCCAATAAGAAAATTAAAGTGTGTTATATTAATTATCATATGTAGAAAATAAGATAGCCCAAGTGCATTCCAATTGACCATGTATACTCCACCGTCCAATGTTAGTTTTGGCCCATGCCATGGGTATAGCATAAATGAGATCTCTGGCAGTTACATTTCTAGAGGGAAATATTTAACTGATCACTGGCATGAAAGCATAGAACATAGCTACTAGGCATAACAGATCCACTCAATACGAGAACTCTGATTCATGTAAGGTATGCTTCACTTCTACCATTAAGACCACCTATCCGATATCCCGATTCCTTATGCTAGAGTTATTTTATTTTACTTATCAGCAACAATGGAACCAAAACCAACCCAAACTAGGCTTAAGTCTCAATCAACCAAGGTCGGCTACATAAATTCATTCTCTCCATTGAGCTTTGTCAAGACCATCATGTTCCATGATGTCAAATCTAAATCCATCCTTTCGAACTGCCGCCTCTAAAGTCAATTTTGGTAAACTAATCATATCAGTTCTCCTGACTACCACATCTACCAATCTACGGTAGACATGTCTATTCTATCGGTGCTACCCCTATCATCCCGTGAAGGTTTTCGTTTCTAATTCTATCACATAAAGTTTTACCATGCATCCCTCTTAACATTCTCATTGCGGCTAAAAAAGAAAATTACTTGCATGTTGTTTCTTAATACCTAACACTTTATGCCATATAACATGGCTGGTTTATAGTGGTACAGTAGGATTTTCCCTTCAACTTTGAGGGTGGATGCGTCAAACAACACTCCCGAAGCATTCCACCACTTGACCCATCCAACTCTATGTGTTACATCGCTCTCCATCCTTGCTAACAATTGGATCAAATACCTAAAATGCTCACTTTTTGGTAACTCCTAATCTTGGAGGGTCACTCTCTCTAGCACTTTCACTACCACTAAACTCACACCCCACATACTCTGATTTACTCCTACCGATCCTAAATCCTTTTGACTCCAATGCTTCTCTCCAACAATGGAAATGGAGGAAAATTGACAAAAAAAAAAAACAAATCAAATCAAACCAAACCAAGTCTTGTGTCCCAATCTATGGACCACGGGTACCGGTACGTAGTACGGGTACGGGAAACGGCAAAATCCAAAAAAGTAGGGTACGGGTACAGCGGGGGTACGGCATATTTATTTATTATTATTATTTATAATTTTAATATGCTTGAGTTTTTATGTACAATGTATAGCTCATGTATAATCACATCATTATATTAGTTATAAAAAATTTATATATTTCTTAATAAAATACAAATTTAAAAGAGACCAGGGGTCGAAGTGCAAACTTTCATATATTTAGGGACCATATTGTTGCATATGATAAGGTATAAGGACCGGAGTGTAATAACCCTTTAAATTTACGTATGAACCTAGGGCTCACAACTTCCCACATCGTCTCTGACTCTCTCGCCGTCGACTCTCTCTCTCTGACTCTCTAGCCGTCCATCATCATCATCGTCCGACGTCTCTCTCTCTCTCGTCGCCATCGATCATCGTCTCGCCGTCGCCATCGATCATCGTCTCTCTTTTCCGTCCGACGTCTCTCTCTCGCAGTAGCAATGGATCAACAGGTTTCTCCCTTTCTCTCTCTTCTTCGATCTTTCTTCTTCTTCATCTGCTTCTTTTTCTTCTTTGCGTACCCATCAGAGTATTTCGCGTATCCATGCCGTACCCTAAACATACGAACGTTCCCGGTTCGTTTCCGGCGTACCCGGCCCGTACCCGTACCAAGTACGTGTACGCCATTGTTTCTGGCATACCAGTGCTTCATAGGTCCCAATCAATTGGGGTCGGCTACATGAATCTTGTTTTTCCATTGAGCCTTTGTCTAGGGCTACCTCTTCCCTTAGATTTAGTGAGCTCAAGTCCTTTCGTATCATGGTATCCAAAGTCAATTTAGGTCTTTCTCTTCCCCTAGCCCGACTATCCACTACTATCATGTCACTCTTCTTCACTACTGTGTCTGTACGTCTACGGTAAATATGTTCAATCCACCTTAATCTATTTTCTCTCAACATATCTTGTACAGGTACAACTCCTACTATCTCACGAATAGTTTCGTTTCTAATTCTATCACTCCTAGTCTTACCACACATCCACCTCAACATCCTCATTTGAGCTACACTCATCTTACTCACTTGTCGCTTCTTGATAAGCCAACACTCCATCCCATATAACATCGCTGGTCGGATAGCAGTTTTGTAAAATTTCTCTTCAAATTTGTTAGGTATCCTTTGATCACACAATACACCAGAAGCGGCTCTCCACTTGAGCCACCCAACTTGGGATGAGATTAGCACCCAGGGATGAGAATGGAATACTCATTCAGATAAGGATATCATTTCTGTGCAAATGAAGGAGAATTGAAATGGTATGCCATAGCAAATATTCATATTTTAAGTCATTTTCTTGTTGATTTCAAAAGATAAATAGTGTTCATCGTAGAACATCTCATGCATAACTTTGTGAGTTATATCCAGAGCTTCAGAGTAAAATTGAAATACTACATAAGCTTGGCAATTGCAACGAATATTTCACATGACACATAGCTATCTGTAAAATGCCACACACATACAGAATGTTCCCATAGGGCCATACCCTTCTCCAATTGTTGACAATAGGAGTCTATGTACCATAATGTAGAAGTCTGTGTCAAGTATAGGAACTACATACTTTGACATCCTTTCAACACTCTGAAACAGTAATCTACAAGAAACCTTGTCCCAAAAAAAAAATCTACAAGAAAGCAAAGGATCACAATTGTTGATGACCTAAACTGCAATGAAGGTTAGAAGAGGTTTGACACACAAAACTGCCCAATACTTACAGCTAAAAATTATGTCTTCTAGATCCATAAGTTGATATGCCACTGATTCTTTGGACCAAGTATTTGTAATTTTCACACAAGCCTTCAGAATGACGCCCATCCAAAATTACTCTTCAAATGTAGTACAAATATGAAGAGAAGTCTAAATATAGTTTCTCCAGCGTGTCCACGCAAGAAGACATATGAAGAAGGCAGGTACTGGTATTTGACAATTTCCAATTGTTGCAAAGCTGCTTATCATGTAATTTAGTGTTTGTTGATAAATGTAAGCTCACATATTCTACAAGAATGAAAACCACAAGAACATAAAACTTCTAAATGATAGGACATTAAGCTTTATCGCCTAAATTTGCACTAAGAAAATTCACAAGGGAAAGATAACCATTAAAGCTCCAAGGCTCATAGCCTGCAAAAGCAAATGATTGTTCATCTGAGGCACAGTATACCACATGCATTAGTGAACAAGACATCACGGGCTCCAAACTTACCCAAGTTGGGAATACTTCTGTGGCAGCATTGAAGCAACCTTATCTGTGAACTGCAGGAGAGCATGTTATAAAAGACCAGCTACAAAACTCCATAACCCAAAATTTAAGGGAAAATGGATCTATGACAGCAAAACCTGTAGAACTGGTCGGTAAACAGATGCTGCTAGATATATGCCTTGCTCAGGTAAGACAGCCGCAGTTCCATAACCTTCTTGGAGTACATTTGGACCCCTTCTGCTCCACCCTTGGCGAATAAGATCAGCCCCTGAATGACATGTAACAGTTTGTCACAACTTTAGTGCATCTGAATTTTTCAAAACGCAATAGTCTTAAGACTAACAGAAAATAAAGAGAGGGAGGAAAGTGAAAAGACAAGGAGTGATTCATGAACAGCTATGACATCTACTCTGTAATCAGCCGCCATATAGAGTGAATAGACTTTCTTCTTTCTTATCTACCCATCTTTTGGGAGCAGCACAAGTAACAAGAGAACCACTTAAAAAGTGTTCCTTTCAATTGAAATCGTTAGGCAACCAATTTCAGCACTGGCATGCCAAACGTGCATCACATTTATGTGCAGTTGGAACTCGCTGGCAGACATACTATCATGTATGTATGGTTGCTATGGACATAGATAAGGAACGTTTTCTACAATTAAATTAAGTATATGAACTCGACAATTTAATAAATTACCTTGTCTCCAGAAAGGAAGAAAACTTCTTAAAACCCTACAAGGCTACAACAAAGCGGCGAAAAAAGGTCTCACCTTGCTTTATAAGTATAACTCATAGGTGTTTAGTACAACTCATGTTCCCTTGTTCACATCTCAGACTATTATGACACACCCTATAATGCCAATCGAACTAGTCAAGAAGAGAATAAACATAACCAAGATTATTTGGGTGGTACGGATCGAAGTCACATAATTCGCTTGCGGATGCGGGAGCCCAAGCATGAAAGTGTCTTTGAAACACATCTCAACCTACTAAAATCCCACGGGAAATTAATTTACTTTATGTCAATATGAAGAATTTAAACCCCAAGGGGTTGGCCTGGTGGTCCAGGCCTGGGACTTAGGGGTTTGCTCCCTCCTAAGGTCTTAGGATCGAAACCTCCTGGGTGCTAAAGCTCCTTTGGGGCTAGTCCATACGGGGCTTCGCTCCAACTTTAGTTGGGGCCCCTGTTAGTGGACGGTGGGATTCGTCCCCAAGGTTACCCAGTCGAGGTGCACGTAAGTTAGTCCGAACCCCTGAGTAACCCAAAAAAAACATGAAGCAATGATTGCCAGTAATCATATTGGTTGTCCTATCGTGTAGCACTTTAGCATGATAAAAGTGCAAAGCTACCTAAACCACTAGAAGAAGAGTTGTTTTCCATATTCCTCTTGTTTTGTTTTCTATATTTCTTTGTTTCTATTTTGCCTAGTGATTTTGTCTTAGTGGTAAAATAAAACCAGTTTGTTTAGTATCCCTTTCTTACCCAGAGATCATATTAACACTTTCCAAGCTAGTATCACTATAAGCCCTTGACCTTTTGATTTTTCCAACAGGTGGCCACTGATGATACCTGCAACTGTCAACACTTCGCATCAAATGAAATGGATGTGACAACCAATCAATTAACTTGTGGCAGGAAATGACTCATTTTTCACTGTGGAGTTCGATTATTGGATCTACTTCTCCAACCAACACACCTTCCTACATGGACCATTTGGAGTCAGTAGATTCTACTATTTATGTTCTTTTATATTTAATATCTCCCCAGAACCACACAAAATACATGCAACTGGAAGCTTGAACAGTCATTCAGAGCTTATCTTTACGCCAACCGAGGGCACAAAGTCAGCATTTTCCTTCATCATTTCATTTGATTCTACTTCTCCATTGTAAACCCACTCACAAGACACCGGGAAAAAACACAAAAAAGGGAACAGGAACATACAGCACATGAAAAACAAAAAACAGGCCCCAACAGCAGAATTGCAGGTATAGTACCTTTAGATTTTATAAAACTAAAGAGTAAATAGTGTTTTCTACAGAAGGAAACATGATGTTTCCCAGGAGACAAAAATAAATTCACAATGATCTTGCACACCTACAACCTCGATGTGTGAAAAATGAAGCCAAAGAGAACATCTAAGAGTACGAGTAAAATGAAGCCATTTACTGAACTGTGGAATTATTCATCATTTGTGAGAGATGTAACATATTCAGTGCAAGCATTGCAAAAGCACACTTATTGAGTTACCTTGGTTAGGAATAGATATGGTAGCATCTGTTAAGCGAAAAGCAAAGGTAAGACCATCCTCGGACCCATCCCTGCAACCCGGAAACAAAGGCTATCATTCACCAGAGATCAAATGCGAGGAGGATAACATAGCGAGTTTCCAACTTAGCCTAACAGAACGATCATAGATATAGAAATGCCCAACAATTCCATCTTCCAAAAATTATAGACAAAACAACAAGTTCTTCTTTGAATGAACCACAAAATGTGTTGGCGGATCCAAGGCGGTGCATCATATAGCCTTGCTATTCAAATTATGCATATCTAAACTTACAGAGACTCAATTATTTACTCCCTCTGTCCCCATTTGTTGGTCCCTTTTGGGATTCCAGCATATTAAGACCACTGCCGCCCACATAACCATCATCTCCTCCAAACTATAACCAAATCATTCCTCCTCCTAACGAAAAGGTAGCACAACACTAGGCCACAATCCACAATAATAGCAACTAACACTACTTCCTCCAGACAATCACAAGGACAGTTGCTTGCCTAATTGTGTAGAAACAAGAATCTAAGCAACAAGAGCTCAATGAAGAAGACAAAATCCAACAATTTTCTTAGAAACAATAGAGCCTTACTACAACACAAAACAGGTATATTAGCAGGACGGAAAACAAATTACGAAGGAATCGGGAAACAATAATACAAGAAGTTTTAGTTACTAGCCTCTTTCCCTTCGAAGGACCTTTCTTGGCAAGTCTAGCCGTTTGAACAGCAGCATCTGCAGATGCAGCTTCAGGAGTAGCTCTCATAATCTCACATATGAGTTGTTGGCATTCACTCTGGAACAGATAGACATTCTTAATAGTCTAAGTCCTGAATAAGGCTAAAGAAGAAAAAGACCTCTGCAAAATATTTGTACTTGACCAACACTGTTCATCTCACGAAATAAAAATTCAACAGTTAAATAAATTAGCATCAGAAAACTGATCACCTGCAAAACTGTCAAGGTAAAGCCAATACTGTAGCCTCCAGTATCTCGTGACGCTTCAGCATCAGGGTTCCAATTTATCTCCGCCATTGACTTTGGTGTGTTCATGTCAACTTGCTGCGAGGATTTTGACTCTAGAAGCTCCCCAACAATGACATGGTTCTCTGAAATTTGTGGAAGTCAAGGTTAAATTCACTAAAGAAGGGGAGGGGAAGGAAAGAACACCCAAAACATAGCACTACATCTCACCAAATATCCGAACAACGGTGTCCAAAATCAAATTAAGAAGTTCCTTTGCCGCAGCCTGTGCTGTTCCCATAGGAGCCATCACAGGTGAGACTGGGCTTACTGCCAATAGCATTCCAGCCAATGATATTCCATTCTGACGCTTCTGCTTTGACAACTGGAAGCTCTCCAACTGTCCTTTTAAATAATGCAGACCAGTAGTCGTAGTTTCCGCAGCCTGACCAACACCAGCCCTTGAATAATTAACACGCTCTGCATGACCTTTAATCTTTGCGGTGATGATATCATGAATTGTGGGACGCAATCTCTGGCTGTTAAAAATGAAACGCAAGGACGTTAAATATGAAATTGTAACTAATGCACTGTCACTTCCACAGTTGAGTTTCTCTTGACCATAGCTGTTAATCGTTGTATAGATTTGGTCATAATTTAATACTATGCAGAAATATAAATCACAGCATTTAGATTTAGATATTCTGTAAGGTACGTAATAAATATGAAAAGTTTAGGCCAAAAACAATGAGAAGTTTGTTTCATGTAGCCTAATAGGTAAGACAATTGCTTCTATGGAAAGAGATGTGAATCTGCGGCTCCGAGCCCCACCGTGACCTATGACCCCTCATGCCATAATTGATAATCTGTGAATTATGAACTAGAGGAAAGAACAAAGACAGATTTACCCAAATATTCACTCATTGGGATATTACCCTCTACAAGATTCACGATCTTTTGTATAGTACTCGAGTTATGGCTGAGAAAAAAATACAACAATATTAAAAGTAGAGGGTCCAATTAAATGGACCTGTATCAAACTAAACAAACCGTGTTTATTTCACCAAATATGGTGATGGAGGATTCATGGGTATAAGTTATCAAATGTTTAGGAATAATTAGAAGATGTACATTGACAAATCAATCACCAATTGATCAATAAACTACACATTGGTTTTAGTTATGTTTGTCCTCCATTCCGATAAAATCAATTTCTTTCTTTTTCACACGAAAGAAGATGTAAAAGAGGTTCTGAATTTGTCGGATACAATGATTTCACGAATTACGTGAAGCATAATTTGTGAATTAATGGTGAACCAGTCTGTTAGCAGTAAGATTCATCACTGATTCTATCCCGAAATACGTTCACCTAAGAATTCGTATTAATTTTGTACGAATCGTGAATCGGGTAGTGAATCATACAATTGTGATAAATATGCCGATGTAATAATAGTCTTTGTCAATAGAAGGAAAAACTGCATATGCTCAACAATTTTTAAGCAATGAAGATTCACATTCAGGTCAGTTCCACTTTGTCATGAGCATACCGCGCCCTCAACAAATTTGCAATTCTGTAGACCATAACAATAATGGAGAATACTGCTGATCAAAGAAGAAACAATACTAGCGAATATCAAGTATCCCAAATGACCCCATTAAAATTGCAATATCTGATTCCATAAATTCTTCAACTGTTGAATCATTTTCACATCAATGACATGGATTACCTGACATAATTGCCAAGGCATAAAATCAGATTCTAGTATAACAGAGAATACATGCATGCTTAGTCCTGATTCTTCTTTCCGAAGTCTTTCATGTGCACAAACCATATCACACCAACAGCCCCCAGGTGGCAAGAGTGAAAATGAGAATTCGGCAATACATTATGAGGAACAGGAACGGCAAAGAGAGGAATTTGTAGCCAGTGTAATCCCATTCAAGTATTCTGCTTCTTCTCCTTTTCCGAATAGGATATCCAACTAGCCAACTTAACTATTCTTTAGTTAACAAGACCATGAGGGTGAGATAAAATTCCTGATGGTTTCTGATGGATGAAAAGTACTAGAAGTCTAATTGATCAAACATCCAATCAATTTTTACTTCTATGTTTTTCGGGCGGTAGAGAGTAGGGGACTTATTTTCGACATACATACAAAACTTTCATTTACAATAGAAACAAAATAGAAGTTGGAGTCAAATATTTGTCTCAGTTCAACTCAAGAGGTTCTTCTTGAAATGTGTTAACTGTAATCAAAGAATGGACTCAGCCTGACAAACATACCATATCATAGCACCGGCTGCTGCAACTTTCCCAAGCATGCAGAGGCACTCCACCATTGTCTGTGAATACTTCACATTAAGTGGAGCATCACTCTTTCTCATTGCTTCCTAAAAGAAAATTTAAAGTCAAAATCTCAACCTGTCAGACAAGATAAACAAGCACATTAAAGATGTGATAGTATGTTTTCAATGGTGTCCATACAACAAATTCATCCGGGGTGGAATATGAAAGCCAAGTTGGGGTTTGCCGAGAAACAATTTTCACATCCTTCGGAGTATTATCACCACCATTGACCCTTATTGCTGCAGTATGCTCATCTAATGTAGCTTCATCGTGTATTTCCATGGCACCATCTTCGTCACGGCCATCAAATGATGAACTGAAAAAGCAGGTTTACGAAGCGAGAAAGAAAGAAGGAAGATATCATTTAGCAGGGACAGCAGGAGCAAAAAAAAAAAAAGTACAACAAAAAAGAGTGTATCACTGGTGTAAATATCCTTAGTTTCTCATGGGAGTTTCAATCATAGTTAGAACGTTTTGTCGTTGTAAGATTCAGAATAAATTGTTGTGTCATGATCCACTAATATATCTTCCTGTTTCGACTAGCACTTAAGTTGCAATCGTTAACAAATATTCAGATCTTATTCACAAAGTTTCCTTTACAAGGGTGCTAGTATCTTTCTGTATTATCTCCATATCCTCTCAGCCACATATCATAGACCCATAACACTGCTTCTTAGCATGGGTATGGAATAAACCAACTACAAGAATGTCATAATTTGACAATACACATATTTAGACGGAATATACACGATTACCGCAAGTGACTCTGGCTGAAGGTAAAACACTAAATGAGAGAATGACCAGCAGTTAAATTAGTACTAAAATGAGTTGCAGCTTCCAATTTCAGAAATATGCCACCTTCTTACCTTCCATCAACAGAACTAGGCCTATAAGATCCATCTCCATAAGAACCATTCTGATTGTCAACTTTGAGTAACCGGGTTCTTCGAGAGAAAGGTTGTGAATTGTTTATTGAAAATGTAACAGCTGTGGTAGTCGGCACTTCATCATCCCTTTCATTTATTCTTGAGGACACTATGCTGCAAAAAAGTAATCCGACTTCAGAATAATAAAAGATACGCATTTCAGAAAAAGAGAACACTGATGAAAGCATCAATACTAATTTTTAAATTGAAATGTCACAAATTGAGGCCTTAAATTCATCCAGGCACAGAGACAGATATAGAGAGAGCATAGAGGAACCAGAAGAAATACTTCACAGTTTTCGAAACAAATTAACTGAAGTAAACTCTATAGTAATGTGCTTAGTAATTAAGCAGCACAAGAAAACCCAGAAACTTATTACGGTTAGAACGTGACCCAATAACCAAATCTACCCTTTAAACAACTCTACAATCATAATACCAAGACACCAATCCTAATCATCCCTTGCCTAAACATAAGCACAGCGTAGAAGGACAAAGACTGCATTTGAATTGGCAGACAATTAGACAAATTTATACAGAACGTAGAAATACCTGTATTCACCCTTATTGTAAAGATGAGCATGCAAATCCTCCAAAACTTTATAGAATAGTACTCCTCTCAACTTTGTCAATTCAGACCGAACATCTTGAAGAGCACCAACCTAGGCCAGATCAACCAGGATTAGGATTGCTCATAGATAGCAAACAAAAGCAGCTTTTTAAATTATTGATGAGACGATTCTTCAAAGTCTGTCTAGAAAACCAACAATGGAGCTTTTGGAGAGTTGGAATGTGTATAGATGAGCTTCCATGTATTGACACTTGAGAACTAAGTTCTAAAAGAACGACGAAGGTATAAATATTATTTCCATGAAGTGAGGAGAAACATCGGGTACAGCTAAGCTAATATCATCAATTGTCAGATATCAAGTGCCCAATTAATCATGGTCCATTGAACTGAAGTAGGATGTACTGGGACTTTAAACTGTACAACAGAATATCAGAACTTGGGCCAGTAACCTCAATTTTGGAAGTCAATGAGTTATTGAAGGTTTTATCAAAGATCCCTCAACACAAAAGTGGAATTATTTAGAGAGAGAGAGAGAGAACCAACCGTCTGAAGACCCTCCCTCTCAAGCATCAATGTTGATTGAACATGTAATTGTACAGCTGCATATAGCTGCTTCTCAGCAATGAGTTGCTCAATACGAGCTGGAACCTAAGGCAATTTAAACAAAGTCGATCAAAAATATTCAGATGCACCACGTTGCAGCATCAAGTAGGTTCTGCACAGTTACAGTACTAGCAGTAAAGTGAAATGATCGGGGTGAATTCATGAAAGCATCCAAAACAGTTAAGCAGTTGGTCTGCGGGAAAGAAAAAGGATCTCCTCTTTGGTGAACAGTGACAGTTTAAGAAAACAATTAGGATTCATATCCAGTATAAGCGAGTCTAACTATTCGAGCAAGTATAAAGAGAGCAAGTGCAAAGAAATCAACGTGGGGCAATAATACAAGAGCAGGTTAATAATGGCTCAAAGTTGATTGCAGCCTATCCTCAAGAAAGACTGGCAGTCTGGCACAAAGTTAAGTGTTTCATCCTTCCACGGCAAGTATGGATGACTTAACACCGGGGTTTGGTCCATCCTAAGTGGGGTTCCATCAGTTTCGATTTTTGGTATAGGTCTTCTTGGTGTTTGGTTCCGTTTCGCGGTCTAGTATTTTTTTACCCAAACCGAACCAAAAAATTATGGGCTTCAAATATTTTACACCAAAATACGATCAATGCCGTCTATCCTTCCCCAAATCTGAAATAAGACCGCCAGCATCCTCCTCCTTGCCTCCTGCTGCATCTTAGATGAAGTTAAAGAACCCGAGGTCAGGAATGAAATAAGACCAGCTGTGGACAGAAGAGGAAGAATAGTGGCATCCGTCAGTTCATTGAGGATGCTGTGGATGAGGTTGACTAGGACAAGTACACCGATGACGACTCTATTCTCAGCCAAAGTCAAAAGGAAAAACAAAAGCAAAAAAAAGTTCTCTCGCACTGTGTTTTCTAGTAATTTGTTACTTGCAAAAATATAAAAAAGTTTCTCTCACTACGTTTTTTAATTGGTTAGTATATGATTTTGTTCTTGTCAAGCTTCTTTTCCCTACTCGTTTCTTTATCTATCCCTTGCACTAGTCTCCTACGAATCTAGAGAAATGGGTTAACTAGGGTTTCCTAGAGAGAGAGAGAGAGAAATGGGTTCACTTGGCTGAGTATGGGTTCTTTTGTTAGTTTTTTTAAACTGTGTTTGGCCAAATTAGGCTAACCTGACCGAACTGATCTCCCCCGAACTGACATCGGTTCCTTGATGAGTTCAGTCGGAATCGGTACACAAACTGAACCCCCCACCCCCCCTTGAATCCATCAGTTACGGTGTTACATGTCCCAGAAAAGAAGCAACAAATAAATTCTAAATACATTTCTTCAATTATGAAAGGCAGCACATTTAGAATAACCACATTCTTTGAAAGACTACATATATTCTAAACACTAAATCGTGGGTCTGCCAATTTGCCTCCATAAATTATTGCACCTCATGGATCCAGTGGCCAATATCCCTCCAAATTTAATTGCTCTCATAGGATCTCAATAGATGAAGAGCTATGTTCAAAGATACATCAGAATAGAAAAATAATTATCAGCAATATGGGAATTCTTCCAACAGTATGCTTATGTGACCAGAAGAAAATCAAAAGCTATTGAGCAATGATCATTAATTGGATCAAGCATCTGTAAATCATGTTCCCAAAGCGACTGGGAACTTTTTGTCCTTGGGTCCTTTTAGTTCTTCGCCAGAGCACTAGCAACGAAATATTCCAAAGGGGGGAAGGTCATCAACTTTAAACTACATTCCTCTGATACATCACCTAGTTGCATTCATTCTGTGAGTAAACTTAGGATGGATATATCCATAGCACCAACCTATGAGAATAAGAAGACTGCAAAACGTTACAAGAATAATGTAGAAATGGAATGTTGCAAACAAAAACAGTGCTAGTAACAATCAGAGATCTGACAAACAAACCTTTGCTATTCCCTCAATTTGATCTAACAGGGAGATTATGTGACGCAAAGTAACTGACCGGTACCATAACTGATGTAACTGCTTGTTACGGGCACCAAGAACCTTCTTTGCCTCAGCCAAATCAACCTTTAAGACAGCTACACTTTCGGCAGATTCGCTAAATAACCTCAAAATCTGGACAAATTTGTTAATCATTACAAAGCCAACCATAACCTTCTCAAAGCCTCAAAGAATAGAAAAGTCAAAAGAGAAAAAGGTAAAAAGGATGCTAGAGAGAGAAGGGGAGCTTTTTATTACTTAATGAATGCTAGTTAAACATAAAAAACCAACCCAAAGTGAGATTTACAAAGACAGGAGACAGAGGTGTTGTTCCAATAAGATGTGCCATCCTAACACATCTACTACACAATACTTCCACTTTAATTATGGATAGCGGGAACATTTACCATTCAATACCACTGATGGAAAGAACAGGAAGACAAAAGAAACGTACCAGAAATCTCTAAAACATAAATAGAAAAACAAATACAAGTAACTGAAGCGTTTGCCACTCAGGAATGTATCCATCTCGAGACATCCATATGACATCAGCCCAATGCAAAGCTAGTGATGAGTCCAGTAAATCCAACAACTTCTAATATGGGAACTCCTCGAATGCCCTCCCCTATTGGGCTTCAATTGACTACAAGAAACTTGCACATAGAAATCTTATCTAAGGAAGAAGTAGGCTTGATCCTTGAAGCAATAAAGTCCTAGATATTGATGCCTAGGCACCATCAAGTGTATTAGATCAAGCATGTCAGAATTTGTCCATATTCAATTTGCCATTCGATTTTATCAGATCTTCAGAGTCAATAGTGATTTATTCAACAGAATACGTCTTCAGGTAGACATGACTAAAGAAGGGGATATGTGCCACAATTGGAATTTGGGAGTCAAGTGACCATATGTTGTGAAATGACCATCACTAAGTCAATTCCATGACAGCCTCACCACATAAGCACCAATGTTTTGATTGTTCCATTATCTATTTTTGAAATTTAAATAAATATAAAATCAAAGCCACTAATTGGCATGTGATCACGCCAGGTTAAATAGAAAAGATCAAAAGCTAAAACAGATCAGATTAAAACTGTGATCACACCAAGCTATTACGCCATGTCTGTTGGTCAAGTGAAAATCACAGGAAGTCTAGTAATAGCCCAGCTGATGACATCTTAAAAATAATAATTATCAATCACAGTTTCTCCATTGCCCTGATTCTAAGCGCCCAGGCAATCAGTGAAAACAATTTCATTTCTCCCTAACTGCCTGCCTATTATCTCCAAGCTTCTAACTTTCTAGGCACTTAATGATGTCTAGATTGGTTCACCAAATACTTTCCTAATTGGGATTCTCGGAACCAAGAATATTAAGATAGAAACTATAAGTTAACAAGATAAAACAATTAACCATCTTCCAAATAAAAACTACCATACATATCCCCAAAATGGAGGAGATGTCAATTGCCAAAAACTACTGTGAAATAGAACTTTATAGCCTTGAGATTTTTATGTAATCATTTGTTTAGTAGTTACTAGGTATGCACCCTTGAGGTTGAGACAACTAAAAGATGATATTTTTGAAATACAAATAAATTTCAGCACAACTTTCTTGTCTGCAAAACTCAATCGCAGTGGATGGGTTTTTTCACGAGTTAGACTAGTGGTGTAATACTACCAAAAAAAAAAATTGACAAAAAGAAACCAATGGAGTATTGCATTAAAAGAGTTATTTGACTTAGGAGGAGATGTCCTAATTTGAGCGGATTGAATTTCATAACTGAATAGAGTTGCACCTCACAATTTAATGGAAGGCAAGGACTGAATCCTCGGTGAGAATGCAATTTTGCAAGTGTATGTTGCGGTTGAACTGAAATCGATATTGTCAACAATAAGTTTTTAGAAGTAGCATTAAGGTTTTCAACAATGATTCCTAAACAATAGATTTGAACACTAGAATCCCCTCCAAAAGTTGTCAACTTGTGCATATCCTAGATTTAAAATAATAATAAAAAGTACACATTATGCCCATGTGTAAAGACAAAAGGCATATACACATTAAGCCTCTAAGTAAATATAAAAGGTGAGCAATAAGTAAGGGCCCATTTGGTTTTCCCAATAAAATCAACTGCGCTACTTTAATTAACCCATTAATTGGAGCTCTTTTTTTTGTCTTTGCCAACTGGTAGGAGATTGTCTATAAGTGCCACGGGAAATACAACAAAATTTATAATCAATCATGCAAGAAATACAAAGCTGTAAGCACAAAAACCACAATATCCAGCCCCATAATTGGGAAGAAACAATTAGTTGTTGATCTAGACAAGAATTGTCACTAACCTCCCAATTGTGAATTTTTACATTAAAGAAACACAAAAGTTAAACAAACTTTTATGCATAATGAGAAAATAGTTTGCGCATTTTCCTTCAACATGGAGACTCTAAAGTAGGGACTCAATCTATCCCTGCCCTTACAAGTACATAAATTTGAATCAACTTGTTTATAACGTCTGAGGCTTCATATAAGACTATAAGTTACTCAAAATGGAACATTTCAATTAGCGCAGCAACTGTGATAAGCATAGAAAACAATACAGTATGAAAATAAACTTAAGGTCATTCTTCCCATCGCATAGTAGTTGAATGACGCCCAATAAAAATGCACCGAAGAAGTGTGCTATTTTTCAGGGAAAAAGGAAGCAATGGGAAAAACAGTCAGGAAACCTGGGAATAATTTTGAATTGCTTTGTTGAAGCCACTATGATAAGCATGCACCACTTCGTCCACAACTTCCTCAACAACATCGCTCTGCTCCTTCAAAACTTGGACTTCGCCTTCCCGGTCTTTTGATGTCAAAATATGGACAACGTGAGGTAAAGAATCGAAACGGGCAGCAGACCAGCTCTCATCTATCCTCGAAAGCTCTTCCCTCAAATACTAAGTTGGGGTAGAAGAACAAAACCAATATCAGTAAACACTACCCAAAAAACAAAGAAAGACAACATAGAAGTCTATCAGCTTATGAAGTACAACAAAAATAGCAAGGTCTGAAAATAATTTGGGAAAAGCTGTTGTTATTATTCTCTCCATGATGAGTACTAAGGTAGTTTTTGGTTTTTTTCAAAAATGAATGGCCATTCACCTAAATTATTGAATGATAATGTGAGTTTTATCATTCTGATATCCAAATGGGGGAATAAGCTGAATTAGTACAACTAAATCAAGGTGACTTTTAACCCCAAGGGGTTGGCCTAGTGGTCAAGGCTTGGGGGTTTGCTCCCTCCTAGGGTCTCATGTTCGAAACCCCTAGGTGATATCAACTCCTTTATGGCCAGTCCATACAGAGCAACCCCGAAAGTGGGCAGTGGAATTGGTCTCCCAGGATTAGTCTAGGTGCACAAAAGCTGGCCTGGACAACTGAGTATCAGAAAAAACAACAAGGTGTCTTTTAGATCTGGAACAGTGGCAGTACCTGTCAATACCACCCTAAGCTTGAATCACAAATTCAGTTCTAATCATAAAGAATACCTTTCGCACATCAAAATCTGAGATGAGGTAACTATTTCAAATTCTATAGAATTTGGTGAAATGTACGCACCGCTTTTTCTCGGGAAATTGGTAACCCGTCGAAGAATCCCATATCCAACCAATCGGCTCGCCGGAAGTCGTGTAGCTGCAGAGAAAACACGAGGCGAAACATTTCAGAACCAGTATACGTTTGCGGACATGCACGAAGGTATTGAATACCGGTACATGTACGTAGTCTGTAGATACGCAAAGAGAGAGAGAGAGAGATGGTGATTTACCGGAGATATGGGATGAGTTGGATCTGTGCGAGTACCAGTCGATCCGAATCAGCGTTTGTTCCCAATGAGGAAGGAATTGAGAGAGATGAAGCTGGTGAGGAGGATGGATCGGGAGAGAGAGAGAGAGAGAGAGCGGGGGGGGGGGGGGGGGGGGGGGGGGGAGAAGGAGAACTACGGGATCTTCTGTCCGAGTCTGCCTGTCCCAATCCTCAAACAATGACACGTGTATGTCACACCAAAAACTAAAAGGCTAAGCCGCACCCAATCTCGCCTATGTCTTCTCCCTCGTTTCTTTGAACAGCTTTGTCTTCTCCCCTTAACCTCCGGCCGAATTGATCTCGTCTGTTTGCAACACCATCACTTTTCCGGTGACCCCTCTCTCTCTCTCTCTCTCTCTCTCTCTAGGGCCAGACCGGACTCGTGGATTTTGTTTTGTTGGGAAAATCGAATACAATTAAGGGAATTTCAAGCTGATTTAAAATATATATATACACACACACTCCTATTACAAGTAAGGATTTATTACTCCGATATTTCCCGGAAGTCTTTAATTAGGGTGGATACCCAATAATTTGGAAAATTATAACTTCCCCTCCAAAAACGGTTGGGTTCACACTAAGTTGTCCAATAAAGTTCAGAAAATTTACCGACCGTCAATCTTCTTCGGGTAGGTATGGATGCAGGACCATTCTTTTTAATTTTTATGGTCCGGTATTTTTTCGGTATATTTTTTTTACAGAACTCTTAGTTTAGTTTCTCGTCGTACTTTTTTAAAATAATTATTCATCATGACGAGAGAGAATCAAAGAAGTATAATAATTTGAATTGAAGTTGAAAATTTTTTGTATAAAATGACACTGTAGATAAAAGTACTAGCTGCTTAGTATTTTTACGTCTTTAGGGAAAAAAATTACTTTTTGTCATTATTTTTTATTTTATAGGCTTCTTTTATCGAGACGAATAAGTAATCCAAAAAAATATAACGTGAATAAAACAAAAATTCAGAAAACATGAAAAAAAAATACCCAAAATTTAGGAAGAGTGAGTCCAAAACTAATTATTTGGTTATTTCTTCTTCTTCATAATTTTCTCTGGCCCCTTACGATGCTTGTAAGTCATTGTCTTTCTCTTTTCTCTCCTCCATTTTATCAACACCATAGCCATCAATCAAACAACTTAAATTTCAAATCAATATTCAAAACACTCATACCCACCTACTTATAAAGGCGTAGAGAGAATCAATGTTTTTTTGTGAAAGTAATTAATATATATATATAAAAGATGCCTATTAACGTCTTCCGTGACCATTGTTGACCATAGGCAAAGGAAGGAGGCTTTCACAAGGGGATGCAAAGGGGACTATATTGCTTTTAAACGTTGTGAAAAAGAAGAAGAATGAAAGTGACTAAGAGGGAGAGACCGGATAAAGAAAAATGATGCTTAGCAGTTTGGATGATATTGTTACATAGAATGGACGAGTTAGAAACAAGGTTAATTGATGAGGGAATTAAAGGTATAATTTTGAGATTCCCGTTCGAAATTCCATGACACTCCTAGCACGCCCATGCATTTTATGAACATGCATTTTATGAATGATTAATTTTGCGAGTAATGTCCTGCCGTAATGTAGACCTATAGGGAGCACAATATAATTCTTCTAAACAAGTGGGCTACACGTACTTGTGCTAACCATCAGGGGAGTAGTGTGTAACGAACGGAATGGCGTTCTTTTCCTTTCTCCTAGTATGAAAGGAAAATGATCCTTTAATAAATACTCTCTCCGTTTCATTTTTAAAGTTTAGTATTTCATTTTTGGTTGTCCCTTAATAAGTGTCCATTTTGTAAAGTTAGTGGATAAAAGTTTATACATTTTCCATTTTGCCTCTAAAAATAGATTCCGTTTTGAAAAGTTAGTGAGTAAAAGTGTAATGATGATGTCTCCATAAAGGGTAAATAGGAAAAGTAGAGGTAAAAGTTAATGTGATAGGTGTAATGATGATATTTTATTAATAAATTTGAGTTACGAAACGGAACATTTACAAAGGAACAGAGAGAGTAATATAAGAGAATGGTTGCAAGGATATGGCTAATAAATTAACCAAATTGCTCGAGTTTAATCTCGTGTTTGTTTGTTAAAAGATTTTTAGACATCGGTTCATTGCATAACAAACCAATCCTCAACATCATTTTGAAACTCGTTAAGGTTTCAAACTAAGCTTGAACAAACAATTTGTACACCCCAATTCGGATCTCGAATGATCTTTAAATTCTCTAATGATGAAACAAAGGAATGATACCTCTTAGAGCTTGAATGTGGACTTCTAAAACCCAAAGAGCCCGAAAAAGTCCACAAAAGCCCAAAATGGACCTGAACATCGCACGGTGCTATCTCTTAAACCGCACGGTATAATATTTTCATTACACTGCGCGGTTTAGAGGTATGCCACATGACATTTCGGAGAAAAGTTCTGACAGCTTCAGAAAGCTGTTGGTCACGCTTACTGGAGCCATAACTGAAAAACGGCTTGGCAAAGAATATAAATTTTATTCGGCCTAGAAGCCACCTACCCCTTTGCATCGATACTCATTGGCTCTCTTGCCTATAAATACACCCCCCCCCCCCCCCCCCCTCTAGTTGAGAGGTACCCCTTCCATTTTAGAGAAAGTTACTCTAACATTCTTTGGACATTTTTTCTCTCTACAAAAATTTCATTCTTCTTTTCTTCCAAAGTTCAGTAAACTACTGACTTTGGAATACCACCACTCCAAAGCTCTCAACCTACATCCTTCAACCCTCATTCAAACTCTAAAGCAAAGGCATAAAGCAAGTTTTGTGGGCTAAGCTCGGTCTTAACCTTAAGGGAAGCTTTTTGCAATCACGCTTAGCCTATTTGTGTTAAGTGTTGACTAAAAATCATTTTCGAAAGCAAACAAAGCAAAAACCAGTCACTGCACTGGAACACTACACCGTGTGGTGTTGTAGTACATCGCACGATGTAGTGGGATTCAGTGTGTGGTGTTCTATTTCCAGTATGTTATTCCTTGTTCAATTGTTTCCTTTAATCTCCTGGATCATGTTTATTCACTGTTAGTTCTGCTGATGTTGTTAAGAGATCGTGCAGGTGTATTTTAGAATGGAGTTTTTGTTTAAAATCATATCCTTTTGTTTTCTAAATACTTTGAAAGAGATTTTTAGGATCATTTTTAATGATCAAATGAGTCAAACGATCTAATGAACTATTTTTCAGAGGATCAGAAGGAATAAAAATATAGAAGCTATTTTTCAAACTCACGGATCATGTTATCTTGAAAATGAAAATTTATTCTGGAATATATGAGAAATTACACCGCGTGGTGTTGTGTTCATACCATGCGATGTAACTATTATACAGTGTGTTGTTCTGAGCAATATTGGCAAGCTGTTGGTAGAAGGTACACCACACGATGTTATGAGAATACCGTGTGAGGTATCTTTTACACCGTGTAGTGTTTAGCATGATATGGGCAAATTTTTATTGTACTGTTATTTCATTTCTGCACATCATTCATTTGTCATCTATTGTATAATGAACACCACGAGCACGCCAAAGTGATATATTCAATCCCATGTCCCTCTCACGTACTTATTTTCCAAAAATTTAATCTTCCAAATGATATTAAATTTTCCCCCTTTGAAAATGTTTAGTCGAGACCGGTTTTACCGGGCGAATGGAGTGTTTTTTCAACCAAACTTTCTTCATTCGTAATGTGGCTTCCGGACTCAAAATCTCCACGTCTTCGCTAGGCCAAAAGCCTTCTCTTTTCAAATCAAACCCTCGGTTTTTCGGATCATCCATCTCAAAAATCCGGGTGGCGACTCTCGAGCGCGCCGGTCGAGGAGCCCGCAGTGGCGACTCTACTGGGGAGAAATAGTTATTCAATACTTTGAATTTTATTTTTATTTTTCAAAGAATTGAATAATTAAGAGGGCTAAGCTTGAAAGGCATTTTCCTTGGAGGATTTTTTAAAATCGTTTAAAAGATTAAACTTTTATTGTCTTTTACACTTTGCACTGCACAACCTCGCTAGTGTGTTTTGGCAATCTTGTCCGACTTGCTGGTGAAAAGCACTCCAAGGATGCCTAGCAACCCTCGACTATGATGAGTAATCGTATCGTAACACCCAAGGTGTTTAATTACGCTAATCATGCTTTATTAAAGATAAGTTAATTTTAGGTGTTAAGGGCTTGTTTGGAAGCCACACTGTGAAGGTGTATTGTAAAATACACCCTTCTAATATGTGGGCCATACTCTATTGCGTGGTTTGGGAAGGCTTTTTACCGGGGGATTCCTCAAACCCCGACTCCACAACCCCTCCTAATACAGGTTGAGGGGGGATTAGATATGGCTAGGGTTTGAGGTAGCGTTGTCGAATCCCCCATAATCTCGGACGATCTTACCCCTCATAATCCCCCTTTTCCACTCTCCAGGCTCCAATTTCTGTTCGCAGTCTTCTCTCGGTCTTGTTCGAAAGAGAAGTGTGGCGATTTGGGTGCTTTGGTCGATTTGAAGTTCGATTCATCAGGTAATTCTTGTTCTTCTACTTTTTCCTGTTTTTGTTGATTTTCCTGTACGAGTTGTGTTGATTTATGATTTCAGTAGTGTTTTGTTTGATTTGGTTTGTGGGTTTTGTGGGTTTCGACTCCCAGGTACCATTTATGTCACAACTCTTCTCGATAGTGTTTTTGTTCGAAAGAGAAGAAGAGGTTTGTGGCGATTTGGGTGCTGGTCGATTTGACTTCGATTCACTGAGGTATATTTCTTCCTTGTTCGATTTTGGAGTGTTTAGGGCTCGATTTTGTACTGTTTATGTTTGATTTGTGAGTTGGTCGATTAGAGTTCGATTCATTTGGGTGCTTTGGTCGATTTGGTTGAATGTTATGTTCTATTTTGTGTTAATTTTTTTTCAGCAGTGTTTTTGTTCCATTTGGTATGTGGGTTTTGTGGTTGTGCTAAAAAGTATTACCAATCTCGGTTCGTACCGTTTGTTTGCAGCCGTACGCACGTGCATTATATATGACTAGGGTAGAATGACATGGGAAGAATGTAGGGAGTGTCCTGTTTAACGACGATTAGTAAGGCTTGGTTGCTTATTCTTATCCTTGGATCAGGCATACGGAGATCACATAAATACACATTGAAACTAGCAACCATTCTGCACTACGCCTTAAAAAAAAGGGTGTAAAGCACTCTATAGGGCACAGGGAACACTGGAAAGTTTAAGATCCATCAGAAGACATAGAAACAAATTATTTTTTTTGACCCTAGAGAAAATTAATACCTCCAGGAACATTTGGCAGCATGTCTGCCATCTAAGTGGTGTTTGGACACCACAACACAATTGGGATGCTGAAACCTCGTGGCTCATTGGAGAATTTAGTGGTAAATGATTTGGCAACATAGTTATAAACCTTGCTTGGGCTGCCATGATATACTACATATGGCAAGATAGGAATTATAGAGCTTTCAAGGCATTCATCGACCTTTTCCCACTGTTTTGGATAAGATTTGTTTTGATGCATGTATTAGGTGCTCCCAATTTTTATCAGTAGAGCAAACTCCATTTAAAACCATGCTTTAAAGCCATTGGCAAATCCCCTCAATAGGATTTTTGCCTCAGCTTAGCTGAGTTTTTGCTTTTTTGGATGATATACCTTCTTCATTCTTGTAAGATTGTTTTCCTTAATGAATTTCTCATTCATCCAACAAAAAAAACAAAACAAATTTGTCACGAAATCATGATACTCGAATGACTTGAGTGGAACCCATTAACTGTTTGATCCCAAATAAACAATAACCCACACGTATGTTGAAGCCTATAACTTATCCACCAAAACCTTTTGACTGGAGGGCAGAACAATATGAGCAAATGAACAATGCCACCAAAGAATCCTCAAGATTAAAATGCAGCCTACTGTTGCACTCGAAACATTTCACTTGCAAAAAATTATATTCATATAATGTGGAGCTTGAAATAACAGTTACAAGCCTTTAATTAGTAAAAAGATTACCTGTATCTGTTCCCGGTTTCCATGAGTAATGTTTGAGATTGTCCAGCATGCTTCTTTCTTGATGCTTTTCTTATGATTATTTGTCAACAAACTCAACAAGCATGCAAGTGCACCATGTTGAATCATGCACTGTAGAAAAGAGGTTCTCATTATTGGATAAAAAATATCGCATAGCACTGAAAAGGCTTGGTTGCTTATTCTTTTTTTGTGAATGGTTTTGTGGAGCAATTTTCGGAAATTCATTTGGAATTTCTTTGTTGTGATACCACCGAACAAGATGTTTTCAAATCGGAAAACTCTGAAGCAGTACGAAAATGATGAGTATTTTCATGATTGCTGAAAACTTATTTGCAATGGGTTCTTGACAACTCAAAGGTTCTCATTTGCGTTGTACAAAAAAAAAAAGAAACTTAGGTTTATGGTTTGCCAATCTAATACACAAGACATACATAAACAGAGATAGATGATTTCTGTATGAATCTCCACTGAACATCTTTAAGTTTAAATTGACATTAAGGGTTAGAACTTAGAAGTTGTTTAAATTGATAAGGAGGTGACAGTTTATAAAAAACCGTACCCTACTGTTGGTCTACCGGTGAAGCAGTTTTTTTTTTTCATGTCTACCTATTCCTTTTTTGTAGTGAATTGGTTGTTTGTTGTCATGTCTATTCATTGTTATTTTTAGGATCCAAAGAATAGGTTTTCATTAAAAGAAACAGAAAAGGAGAAGAGAAGAGCAGGAGGGATTCATGGCATTACATGCCTTTATGAATGCTGTCATTGGAGTTTTTCGTTTGTACTTGTTCATCACGTCGATGATTCGCCGTCGTCATCCGAGTTATCTCCGAATCCGGACTTTTACCAGACGCACGTAAACAACATCAATAGGCTTGTAAGGGGTAATGACGTGGACTGCCACGACCAATTAAGGGTGAATAGGCACACTTTTTTGAGATTATGTTGTTTAGTTAGAGGTGTTGGGTTAAGGGACTCACGTAACGTATGTCTTGAGGAGAGGGTAGCAATATTCTTGTGGGTCCTCGGTCACCATACGAAGCAGAGGCGTACAAAATTTGATTTTTACAGGTCTATTGAGACAATAAGTAGGCATTTCAATACTGTACTCCAAGCTGTCTTGCGCCTTCACCGAATGCTCCTAGAGACGCCCGAGCCTGTACCTGCTAACTACCAAGACACTGGGTGGAATTGGTTTCAGGTATAGTCGTGTTCAATTGTTCCTATTTCGTCCATTCTAAAGCTTTCCTCTAGTTCGCCATATTCACTTCACGTTACTCTTGTCCACATGAGTTAGAATTGTCTTGGGGCACTGGATGGGACGTACGTGCCAGTAAATCCCCCGGCCGCAGACAGGGCACGATATAGGTCGAGGAAGGGTGAGATTGCTACAAATGTCTTAGGTGTTTGTACCCGGGACCTTAAATTTGCCTATGTATTGGCTGGTTGGGAAGGATCGGCCACTGACTCTAGAATTCTTGGAAACGCCATGGAAAGACCCCACGGTCTTAGAGTGCCCCGTGGTATGATCCATATCCTAAATTGATGTTTACTTTGACTCCATTAAAATTATCCACCCATCAATGTGTTATCTTCCATTGGTTACAGGACATTATTACCTTGTTGATGCTAGTTACACCAATGGGGACGGTTTCTTAGCACCATACCGTGGCCAACGGTATCACATCAACATTTGGAGGCAAGGTCATTTGCCAACAACCAAAGAGGAGTACTTCAACATGAAACACTCCGCCGCTAGAAATGTCATTGAGAAAAGCTTTGGGGTTCTCAAGATGCGGTTTGCAATTTTGAGATCGCCCTCCTATTACCCGATAAGGACTCAATGTCGTATCGTGTCATCATGTTGTCTTCTACATAATCTAATTAAGAGAGAGATGCCCAACGATCCAATTGAACACGAGTACACAGCGTGGGAACGAGCACATGTGAACGATGTCCCTGTTGATGATCACATTGCTATTGTTGAGAGTTCGAATGAGTGGACCGCGGGGAGGGATGCTCTAGCGGCGGCCATGTATAACCATTGGTTAGGCAATGGAGGGGGACAAGTGGAGGGCATCCTTCCTTAATTGTATTTCCGTTTTGTTCAGCCAAACATTGTAGTTGTACTATTTGGAACTTGTTTGTAACGTTTGTTTGTTTAGAACTTGTAACGTACTATTGTATTTCTCGGTGGTTTTCATAACCTAATGTGGTCGTACTTTTACAATTGCTGCACACTTTTAAATACATTAACAGCAATGGCAACACCCGAAGTGGAAGTAGTGGACATGGAAGGGCCTTCAAAGCAAACACGTAGGAGTTGGAGGAAAAATGAGGAGGATGCACTAATGAAGTGCATGCTGAATGAAGCGCGGGACAAGTGGAAGGCCGATAATGGCTTCAAAACGGGTTACTTCACCCACTTGGAGAAGGAGTTACAAAAAGTGCTCCCGGGGTGCACCCTTAAGGCAAATCCCCACATTGACTCCAAGGTGAGGCATTGGAAATCCGTATGGGCTAGACTTCTTGACATTATTAGCCTAAGTGGTTTCGGGTGGGATGCTGTGAACAAGCGTATCGACGTGGAACAACCCGTATGGGACGCGTATGAAAAGGTAACTCCCGATGTTGAATTCTAATGCTTTAATTGAATATTAAGGCATGAGAATTCATAGTAAAAGTGCAAATGTTTGTGTAGGCCCATTCAAAAAAGGTCAAAGGCTTGTACGGGAAGTCTTTCCCGTATTTTGAGGATTGGCAAACACTTTTTGGCAAAGATAGGGCTACGGGGGCGGCTGCAGAAGATTATGAGGAAATGGCACGCCCGGAAGTGGAGCCACACAACTCCAATGACTTCTATGAGTGTCTATTCGATAACTATGATCCACATCTCCCTAACACTCCTACAACTCCCGTAACTCCCACAACTCCCACGGCTCATGCCTCACTCTCCACGTCCACTCCCCGTGGCTCAATGCCGGCGCCAATGCCGGAGTTCCAAAGGGGAGGAAGAGACTAGAATGGGTGAAGCGGATTTATCCATCCATGCGAGCATGGACAATTTCTTCAAATCAAGCAGTAGCTATATGGAGAAGATGGCTAACTCATTTGGCTATGACAAGACCTATCCGCCCGACGTACGATAGTGAAAGATGAGTTATCAAAGCTTGACATCACATTGACAGAGAAGTTCAAGCTCAATGCAATCATCGTGCAAGCGGAAGAGAGGGTGGACGGCTTCTATGGCATTAAGCCGGAGGAGAGGCAAGCATTTGTGGAGGCCATCCTTGCCGGTGAGGTGTACGGGCCCATATAGTGCAGGTTAAGGAAATGAATGCTTTTGAAGTGACTTAAGTACCATTTATACGAATGGTACTTTACCTACTTTTTTTAAAGTGGCAAAACTTTACGTCATACCTTTAATTAGGAGGCCATGTGTAAATATGTAATGAACAATGTGTGATGAACAATGAACAATGAAATGATCTTTAACTCATGAATTTTGGTACATTTCATATCAAGTTTGGGAATGTAATATGAACTATGCACTATTAATATTTGGGAATGTAATATGAAGTTGGTTTGCATGACAGGTTTTGGCCAATGATGAAATTTTTAGTCGGGCAATGATGAATCGATTCAATTCTTAAATAAGGTAGATACCTTGGCGGGGTAACGTTAGTTGTAGCCATGAGTAATCATATGATCCTTACCTATTGTCTGAGCCCAATCAAGTCTTAAACTGTGCTTGATAATACTATGCCATGCCTGAGTTGTGTGTGTTGGAATATAAGTGTCTTCTTGTTCTACAGTTTTGTGTGTTGTTCAGTTTGTGTTGGACATTGTAAGTTCATGTTGTAATGGCATATAAGTGGTGTTGTGGGCAATGACGAACATTCTATGAGCCTCTGTCGACGAATTTGGGCTGCTGTGATCTGGTTCTGCAGTTTTGTGTTCTGTTTTTGTGTTGGACATTGTACGTGCAGGTTGTAATGGCATATAAATGGTGTTGTGGGCAATGATGAACATTCTCTGAGCCTCTGTCGGACGAATTTGGGCTACTGTGATCTGGTTCTGCAGTTTTTTGTTCTGTTTTTGTGTTGGACATTGTAAGTGCAGGTTGTAATGGCATATAAGTGGTGTTGTAATGGCATATAATTGGTGTTATGGGCAATGATGATAATTTTTTGAGCCTCTGTCTAGTTTTTTGCTGCTATGATCTGGTTCTGCAGTTGAGTGTTCTGTTGAGGTTCTGATCTGGTTTTGCAGTTGAATGTTCTGTTAGAGTTCTCTTGGTTCTCTAGTTCTGTTTTTGTATGGTGTGTCTGGGTACTGTATTCTACAGTTGAGTTTCTGTTCAATTTCTGTTTTGGTATTTGAGACTGTTGTTTTTGGTATGTCAGCTGTTTTTAAGACTGTTGGTGTGTGAATGTGGGACCTGTGTATTGCCATGCTTTGGCATAGGTAATGCTGGCCACTATGGAGTGTGTGAATGTGTGGGATGTTGTGTTTGAGTGTTGAGCATGCCAATCCAGTTTTCAGGTTTCTGTTCTGCATTGTTTTCGTGGGCTGTTTTTTGGTGGGCTAGTTTTTAACATATGGCTATGACGAAACTTTTCTGAGCCACCTATTCATAGTGAAGCATCTAAACGAGCCTTTGACTGCTGGCTGTTTCTACAGTTTTTTATGGTTGTTTGCTGTGTCCAAACTCTTGCTGCTGCAGCATGTGGCTGCCTGTGTTCTAGTTGTGGTTCCTGCAGTAGCAGTTTTGGGACACTGTAGTTTTTGGACAGTGCATGAAAACCAGCAGTTTGTGGACTCAAACAATGTATTTTTCAATACCAGATGTTGTTTTTAGGCTATTTTGTTGTCAATTTGTAACTTATATGTATGCCATGATGATATAAAACAAGACAATTTTAGGCGAGTCACTTATCTTGGCGGGACAAGTTATGAGGGCCAACAGTTCAATCACCGTTTGGCAACATAATTTGTAGCCAAGTAGTGCATAATGCCGGTCGAATATATCTGAGCCATATTTATTTGTAAGCATACTCTACATATTATTTCACAATAAATATCGTTATTGTTGTATCCAACTAGATTTGCTATGAGAAGTCAAGACAAAGATAAGTTTTGGGTGGTTTTCTTTGGCCGTAAACCGGGTATATATACAAGTTGGACGGCCGCGGAACTACAAGTCAATGGATACGCAGGAAACTTGAAGAAAAGGTACAACACATTAGATGAAGCGGAAGAAGCATTGTTAGCATTTCATGAGGAAAGATACCGGCTCATTCAAGACATGGAGTTGGCCCGAACCAAATATCAATCAAATGACGGTGCTTCGACATCCACAAGTGCTTTGGAATTTCAATACCAACATAGTCTAACAACATACTTTGTTGTAATTTTTTTGTTAGGTTTCGTAAGTTGTATTTTATTGGCACATCTGTTCAATTCGGAATAAAGTTGTAAGTTTTATTTCAAGAATTTGGACGAATTAGGTTGGGAACACTGGATAAGTTGTAAAAATTTCGGAAGTGTTACGTTTTATTTCAGCAATCACGTTGGCATATTGTCTTTTGGATATTTTATTCTCATAACTAACGTATGAAAGATATAAATTTTTTGGTGGTTCAAAATTTCACTTCAAAACAATAGTACAATACAGAGCCCCAACAGAAGTACACCCTCTCACACCCATACATAAAACAAATTAGGAAGCCCATTGATTTATTCGTCTACACATTTATTATCACAACTTCAATTTATTCTTCCAATGGCCGCCTTAAATTTCAAACTTCTAGTTCTCCTCGGAAACAAAGCAATAGGCCCATCGATTAAAATGGGGAAATTGCCTGTCCCGTAAATGTCTCAGATGTCGGTGATCCTACATATAAAAGTTAGGAAAACATTAACAAAATTTACAGACCAATACTTTATACAAAATTGAAAAAACATTGAAAAGTACTTACTTGGACAAATTCATTCCAAATTTCATTCGCCACCACTAGTTTGTTTTCATTTGAATTCCACCCGAACCCAGGACGCCTAAGCATAGTGTCTAGTAAACGATAATCACTCTTCCATTTCTTGATCCTTCCTTCAATATGAATTTCATTTATACCTGCTTGAGGGAAAGAAACTCGCATCTCATTTTTAAGAACTCCCAAGGAGGAAGGGCGAAACCCTCCGTTGTCGGTTCACCAAACCCCCTGATCTACAAGGCTCGTAAGGTTTGTTAACAATGCATCCTCCTCCTCCTTGCTCCAAGCCCGGCGTGCCATTGAAATGATGAAGAAAATAAATTTACGAAATTAGGAAATGAATATGAGATGTGGGATGAGATATGGAAAATGAGTGCTATTTATAGAAACTTTGATATAAATAATTTGTTGAACCTACTCCTCACATGAATTCAACTAACACCCACATGTTTCCAACCACCATCTACTCCCCATTCATTTTTATAAATTTTGGTTTTTTAAAAAATGCATAAAATTTCGGTTGTATTACACATTTTTAAAAAAAGAAAAAATTTCATACTTTAAACATTATTAACTATTTTTATTAAACATTTTCAACAAATAACCAGTTCAAACATTTTAAAGAAAACTTATTTTATTTTATCCAAATAATCGGTACGTATTTTAACATTTTAAAATTTCATCAAGTTTAAAAATATTTCTCATAAATATAATAAAGCACTTAAAAATGAAATGTAAATATTTTATTTATTTTATATAATTCTTATTATATTAGTTAGGCACATTTTCACCAAAAAAATATGTTGGCCACATGCAAATTCACCTAACAAAATTGTTGGACACATTTTCAACTACCAAACAATGTATTTTTGCAACAAAAAAAATAAACAAAATTTTTATTTGCAAAAAATGATTTTTATCAAATTAAAACAGACTTTTTCATTTTATAATATTATTAAATTATTACATTTGTTAGTAAAAATATATATTACGGATTAAAGTTTGAAAGATTAATTATATTTGTAATTATACATATAACGTAATACATAATTAAGTTTGAGACTACACAAGGGTAAAAAGTCATTTGACAGCTTTTTACATTATCCACCCTTCCTAATACCCCCTATTTATCCTACATCCAAACCACGTACTATTTTTATCCGCCCTTTCTAATACTCCATCCAAACCAATCACTATTTAATCCCCACTCCATAAATATCACATCAATGTGGGTCATCCCTTATTAACCAATACCCCCTACTATCCAATTCCCCCTTCTTATATAATACCTCCAAACCTAATACCCATCCAATCGAGCCCTAAGTTATGTGGTATAAGAGCTTACGTGTCCTCTATGTGCTATGTAATACACAAATTATGTTCGCATTATGTCATGTATATTATTTATGAGTTATGTGCATCTATGTGACAAGAAATTTCATGTGAGAAATAATTGTAATTACGCAAAGTTATATAATGTGACACATGGAGTATTGTACACCACACCTCATAGGATTATTTTACCCTAAAAGTGAGATAAAAAAAAATCAGCCCCTTTTCTCTTCTCATATACGGCATCTCTCTCTCTCTCTCTCTCTCTCTCTCAAGAACTCTAGAAACCTCCATGTCATACACTTCTAGGGCTTCAATCTAAGGAGAAATCAAGTACCAAGAGCAAGATTAAGTCTTAAGTTCATCTCTTAGCCAAGTATTGGAATCTCTCAAGTCATGATATAAACCTAGAATTTGGATTTGGTGAACAAGAGAAGGATATAAGGGATATAGGTTGATGTTTACTTGAAGTGCACAGGAAGTGAGTAACCTTATACTTTGAAATGGAAAATTTTATGAACTCTCTTTTCAATGAAGTGTGACTTGATTTTCTATATTATGAAGTGATATGTCTAAGTGTTTTGAGTGTTATGTTATAATGAAAATGTTCCTTAACGTATTTCCTAAGATGTTCGAAGTATGTATGTTACAAGTTTTGTTTTACGAATTATGTATGTCATGCCTCTTGCTTTACCGTATGTGCCCGCTGGTGGGTTCTATAATAGTCAGCATTATGTGCCCCTTTGGAGGGTTCTATAATATCCATTATGCGTCTTCCTGGAGGGTTCTATAATATCCAGGTATATGCCCTTGCCAATGGGTACCAATAATCAGCCGGGATCCCAATATGTGTCATGTATGTATATGTATGTGGTAAGCTTGGCGATATTGGCTAAGTAAATGTGTTCGAGTACTTTATACTGTTATGTAAAATATCTTTTGGATTTCTTTTTAATGTTCGTAACTAGTGTGCTATATGTGTGTTGAATATTTAAAACCCAAATTAGAGTATGAACTTTACTCACTGAGCTTTCAACTGATGGTTTATTTACCATTTTTAGCCAATGAGGTGTGATAGCTTCGAATGTTTTGAAGTGCGATATTTTGTGCAAGTTTGGGCTTCATGGAATCATTTTGCATATAGAATGGAAGTAGAAAGAACACTTATATTTTGGGCATGATTTGTACTTGTATCTTTTATGGACAAAGATGTGTCTATTTTTTTGCAAAGTGATGTATGTAATTAAGGTATACCCTACATGTTAGGAAAAAGGTTTTGGATGTTCATGTCATTGTATTTATGATTTTATGTGGATTTTTTTTGATGTATGGACACTCTAGACCAAATGGGTTGTGCTCATTTTACTTACTTGTTTATGGTTACTTTTACTAATAGACCCTATAAATTTAACGGAAGTTTTCTTAATCGCTTCCGCAAATGTTTGGTTATTTTTTTTTAATTTTATTTAGAGCACTTTTTCTTGAGCCCATTTGGTTATGTAAGAAGACCTTGTTGGCCGGTCACGTGTCGCAATATCCTAATAAGGGGTCTAGGGATAGCGGGACGTGACAGTACCGCTCAACCGTTGCCTTGTTGTACACTTGGCAATGGGAGGTACGTACATCTTGACAGTACATCTTGACTCTAGTCCAACCCCTCCCAACCACCCCCCCCAACCACCCCCCCCCCCCCCCAACCAAAAAAAAAAAAAAACCAAAACCGACTTTTTGCACTTGTATAACTATAGAACCTCCCAAACTAAGACAGAAACCCATGGTTAGAACTTATGTGCTATATCTTGTTTTATGTGCACATTTTTCCTATATATACATACCATATCAATCACAAATACATTCATGCTGGCTAGAGGTTAGGACGCTCCATTTTTACAGTTTTTGAAAGGTTGCTGGTATCCAATGAAAAGTCGTGCCCCACATGGATGCACGTTGATAAAAATCATTCAATCCTTTAAGGATGGTGCTCGAGGAAATTCAAATTTCACTAAATTTTTGATTCGTTGTTTTTAATCAAACATTCCAAATATAAACAAAATGAAGGAATGACCAAAATGAATAATGACGTGGCATTTGGTGGTTAACTTCACTTTGGGCAGTAAGCGATGCGTCACTCCCGCCATCTTGATTATAATGCCACGTCTTTCTTATTTCATCATTCCAAAGCCAAGGTAAAAGATAATGAATCCAAAAATGCGGTTCGATTTGACATTTCTCGGAGCCTCACTAAGCAAAGGATGTGTCGTTAAAAAGAACTCTGAGGATTGACGCAACCTAAAAACATAAAAATATTTTTCTCCGGTCAGTCTATGAGATTGTAAATCCACGGAGTTTGTGATACCTTCGGTGTTTTCCGTGGCCGAACGGCTCCCCTAATTCAGAACTAGCCTTAAGTGTGTGTATTTGGATTCCGGTAATCATATTGCTTTGTCTCAGATGGTCAATGTAAGGAGATGGGCTCTGATTCCCAGCGGGCGGAATTTAACCTACCTAATAGTATTTACCCAGATTATCGGAAATCTTATGTGCAGACGCCTTAAGTGAGGTCTGGGTCGCAGTAGGTCCTAAGGCTAGTTTCTAAGAGGCATGTAGACAATAGGGCGATATTCCGTGATAAGTTTTTGAGTCGCTCCTTTTTGCTTTGCTACCAGTTCTAAAATATTGGTCGACCGTGAGAAGAAGTTGTACCCAATTGGTTTCATCTGATTCGAAGATTGGTTCGCATAAACACAATGGAAAAAAACCAGTTGGTTGACGTGGAAGTTCTGCAAGAGGGGCAATCGTCGCTAGTAGGAGTGGAAGTATTGCCCGAAGTTCCTTTACCAATGGTTGGACAAGAGAATGAGATAACCGAAATCAGGCAGAACATGGCAAATTTGGACATCCAACTCAAGCAGTCCATTGCCAATGTTGATACTCAACTCAAGGCCTCCATCACCACTATGCAGAAGGACATGCTCATGATGATGGAAAGCATGCAAGAAATCAGTGATCGATTGTTAGCAAAGCCCTCTCCACAACCTGAACATCCTCCTCATGAGGAAACACCGGTTGCAGATCCTAATTTGGCTGCTCTTATGGCCAAGATTAGCAAGCTTGAGGAATCCGTTCAAAAAACTGAGAGGCTCAGGAAGGGGGAGATAGACATGAATAGGCTATATTTGTTCCCAAATGCCAAGCTTCTTGAAAAGTTTAAGAGTATGGACTTTGCAAAGTTCGATGGTACCACTGACTCCAAGGCACATCTCCAAAGATATGTTGGATCTCTATCAATGTGAAGAATTGACAAGGAAGCCATGGCTCAACTATTCCATGAATCTCTGATCGGCCTAGTACTGTAGTGGTTTCTTACTCTGGAACCATCCAAGAAAAAAACTTGGAAGGACATCAGAATGGCCTTCTGTAACGACCCTAACTTTAGCTCTATATTTTTATTTTTATAATTAGAGTAATTGTATTCTTCATAAAATTTACTTATTATAATTATATGGTTCTGTGACTAAGAAGGTATGTGATTAAAAACCCTAACTATTAAATCTCTAGCCACTAAAACCCATCAGTAAATCTAACCCGTAATTTTGCCCAGTGGACGAAAAAGGAGTTTGACCTTTGATGAAGTGATGTACTCAATGAAGTGAAATGTTGAAAACTTAAGTAACTATCCATTAGTTCTAATAGGAAGCTAGGATAATAGACTGTGTTCATTCTCATATCCATGAGATACCCATGAACAATAAAGTTAAGCTAATTATTACTGACGAACATATTATTCAATTTTTGATGGGAATGTTTGTGTGAAATAGAAAGAGTCCTTTATCCCTCACTATGGAATTTGCATAGGGGAAGGTGCTCTTGCGAGGTAGCCACTGGACAGAAGGAAGAGCCCGTCACCCCAGTCCAACCAAGGCGCAAACTGCACAGAGGAGTCCCTATGCACAACATCTGGTTCACAAAGACTACTACCACAAGCAAATTCAAACTCACGACCATGTGGAATGGAGGGGTGTTTCAACCTGCACCCTAGCCAGCCAACTCTGCTACCAACTCACTTATGTGTATAAGAGGACACCACAAGCCGTCATAACCTAAACCCGGTTACTGTCTAAGGGCATGAGAGAGAGAGAGAGAGAGAGAGAGAGAGAGAGAGAGAGAGAGAGAGTATTTTGGTCTTAGATGTTGAATAAAGTGTTCTAACTAGTGTATTTGTTTTTTGTTGTAACTTTGAACAAAGCATTGATATGAACAAGTTGTACGGTATTTTAGCATAAAAGTGAGGTGTCGAAGTTCTTTAATATATAAAGGAGCATAATGAACAAGTTGTTGACATATGAACCCACAAGCAACTTAGATTGAAAGCTAAGGACAAGCATCTTGGGGCTATAGGGTTCAAGGTTGTTCTCCAGCAAATCATTCTTTTGGGGGCTGTAGCTTCATGGTTTCGTTCCCCTTCTCCCTCCTCTTACTCTCCTTGTGAGATTCAAGGCCACCTAGAAGTGCGCTAGGGTTTAATGTGACCATTCCACGTTTCCTTGGCAGGCATCACAATTTGTTGAAGCTCTATATTTTGAATATTTCCTATCATTGACATAGCATAAGACTACATGAGCATTCTCGCTTGTAATTATAGTTTCATGCACAATTCTGGAAAACTCCTTATGTCACAATTCCTCATTTGCTCTTATAAATATAGTTTTATTCACAACCTTTGGACCAAATACACTGGCGGCCCTTCCAGTATGAACAAATTTTGAAGTTCCAATTTTAACAACACATATTTCGAGCTCATGGTAATTTCAGTCAGATCTCACTAGCGTTTGAAATCAACACAAACAGTGAACAAATTCGGTTCTTAACCTCATTATATTCCCCATCTTTTACTTTCTGTTTCTTTTGAAAAACCTGTACGCGATTTTCTCGATCGAAACAGCATAAGATACTCCATCACCTAAGACAAACCAGACGTTATAATTATTGATCAAACAGCAAGTTATCTCAGTGTTCTTCATTCCATTACTCAAAGTAACAAATTTCCGGGACATGTAAGTACAATAATGGGTGAAGGTGCAATGCACTGAAAATGTAATAACAGGAAAATCCAATGGTTGAAACTGAACAAAGCCTCATACAATTTACATTAGAAATTTCCTTCGTTTATTCTTGCATGCTATAGTACACAAGATCAAACCCAAACCCAAAATTGCAATTTGAGAACCATGCGCACACATATCAGACTACAACAAAACTTGTGCACCCCCCCCCCCCCAGTTTACACGTGGGGCTACAGAAACAGCAAATCCACCTACTCATCTGGGCACCCTCACTAATGTGACAATGCTAGTAAATTCCACCCTCTGGAATTTCAATCCTAGTATTTCAAGGATCACTTATGCATTAGCAAAAAAAGGATCACTTTTCGTCACTGTCTACCCTGCCCAATGGAACAAGAATTTCACAGTTCATATTAAGTTCAGCATTACAATTATAATTTCAAACCTTACTGTTTAAGTTGGGGAAGATCATAATTCTAAACGAGAGCTTAAAAGGGCAAAAAGTCAAGGTGGCCATTAACAAAGCAACGGATGTAGGGTCATGACTCATGCTTATGTCATTAGATCAATATACTATATGCTTGCTCCATCAAAAGACACACATATGTAATAGTGTTCTTAATTTTCAGCTCCATAGCCATGTATTATTGTATGTGCCACATGGTGAAAAATAATACATATTAGCGTAGATAACTGGAATTGCAAAAGAAAGAAGGCAGCATTCCAATTGCAGATAACTAGAACTCCGGGGTAAAGAGCAAACCTATTTCCACATCTCCTCAAAGAACCATTGCCATTTATAGCTATCGGTATTGGCCTCCTCTCTTGTCCTATAGATAAAATCTCTTGCATTCTTTCAGCCAAGTCTAAATTCAATCTCCGGGCAAAATCCTTCACTTCCCTGAGTAGGGGTGACAAAAAAACATGACAAAGATAAAGTCACAACAGTATATGAATGTGTGAAGTAAATATTTATATTTATTTTCATCCACTTCAACCACATAAGAAAACTGATCTAGGTTATCAAGTCCTTTGAATGAATAAGACTTAAGGCACAATGTAACATGAAAGAAATGATAGAAGGGCACTAACCAAGGTATTGGGATCAAAGGCTTGCTATGGAAGGTTTGATTAATTGACTTATGATTTGAGTTTGTTATTAGTGTTTTCTAACAAGCCAATGTCACAAGAGGAAACACAAAGAACCATGAGGTCATTAGCAGTCTTGGGAAAGTATGAGTGCTACATTGCTGAGACAATGAAAAAAATGTATATTATGCAAGATATGAGTAATAATGGCATTTCTTGATTCACAGATAAATAACACTCACTCAAAATGAACCTCAATAATGACATATCATGATCTATCTCGTTATCTATATCCTTGTCTTCAAACTCGTCATCAAGAGCAAATCTGTCATCTTCAGCATCCTGTACCTTAAACATCACACAATCATGATAATGACTCGTAGCATTATAACACAATGAATCAAGACTATTAGACTCCTGTAACATGTAAAAGACAAAAGCAAATTCACAACTATTATGTGTTCCTCTTCTCTCTCCACTTTTTTTTTTTAAAAAAAAAAAGCAAGAGGAGACTGAAAAACAAAGCGAAGAAATAGATGCATATACAAAAATAATGTGGTGGTTACCTTCTGTAACAATGCAAGCTTTCCTGTTTCCTTAACTACGTAAATCTCAGTATAAGTTTACTTGTTTCAAGGATATATTGTAAGATAAGTCAGACTCTCTTGAAGCACAAACTATAACCAAAGGCCTAAATTCGAAGAAGAGGAAAAACACAATTTAACTAAACAATCTCACAAACAAATCCAAACATAGACACCAGGAACGAAATTACTACAAATCCCTCAATTCATCTAAATAGGTAAAAAAATACAAACTTTATTCAAAGAAAAATTCCAAACGAAAATTACAGACATATACATCCAACCCAGAGAAATTAGCACTAACAAAGACATGCAAAGCGGGCAAATCAGATATATAGAAACAAAATTCAAAGAAAACCCTAGATCTACAACCAGAAAAGATTAACACCCACAAGAAGTATTTATTATACCTTATGCGATTTCTGCTAGCCTAAGGTTTAAGATTTGACGATGGGATCGTGGGATTGTACAGTGAGTGTGAGTTGACTGGTTTTCTTTGCTTTGCTCGTACTCTTTCTCCATGCCTAAGGAGATTATGGTCGGTGACCGAGACGACCAACGTCAGTGGTGAGGAGGCTATGGTCGTGAGAAGGTCGGCATCAGTGGCTTAGAGTTCTTATTCTTCCAATCTTCACACGAGATAGAGAGAGAGGGGGGGTGTATTACGTGAGGGAGGTAGGATGATCAAAAAGGTGTATTAGTTCGATGCCCCACCGGATCACCTCTTCACATCCGCCTCAAATCTTGCATCTCTTCCTCTCCTTCTTTATCTCTCTCTCTCTCTCTCTAAACATGTTCATCTTCCTCTGCCTTTGTATATGTGCATTGTGTTGTGTGGGAGAAAAGAGAAACATGAACAGAGGGGGAGTTTATTTTGGGACGTGGCCGTTTGTGGTCTGTGTGTGACAAAAAGGGCGTGAAGTTAGAATTATGCCCAACTGGTTAAGCTTGTGGGCTGCCCAATCGAGGGCAAAATTGTCCCAAGTTGAAAAAATGGCATGCCTCCGGCTCTTTTTATATAAGTAGGATAGGATATAACAATACAAGCAAGAGGAAAAAAAGGCATGACACAAGTGATAGAAGAAATAAAACCACAATGAGTAACCAAAAAAATAACATAAAGCTAAAACGCTTATTGGCAAGAATAATGTTACCTTAACAGAAAGAAGTTCTTGTTTCTCTGTCTATCAACATAAAGATCAAAGAACAATCATTAGTAAGAATGAACAAGACTCTCTCAGAACATCAAGAGCAAAGAAAAATTATCAGTAAAAGGCAAACCCAGTGCACGAGGCTCCCGCCATTGCTAGGTCTTGGGAAGGGTTGATGTATGTAACCTTATCCTGGCAAGCAGAGGCTGCAAGAAAATTATCAGTACAAAAATGAAATTTACAAAACGATAAATAGTTGTGTATGTGTAAAACAATGACCATAAACCAATAAGCCCATACCTTAAATGAGAAGCAAATAAAATCCACCAAACTAGAGAAACATTGACAAGAACAACACACTTCTAAAATACCACAACTTGAATAATAGAACAAAGAGGAGAACCCATGCAGTCCTTAAAATAGCAACCCATTAATCTTCAACAAAAGACAGCAGTCTCTAAAGCTATAGCCCTTTAGCCATCTTATCACTAAAATTCCATACATAGTAAAATACAGTAACATAGAGGCTAAGACAAATTTAGCATTAGACACAATTCCAAAGTGTTGTAGAATTTTTAATTTAAGGAAAAACAAGCATAAGTAATTTTAGAATGATAAAAAAGATCATTTAGTTTTTTGATGACCACTAAATGTAGTACCCTTTAGCAAACCACCGATCCCTTCTTAGGAACTAAACATTATACATGATCGAGGGCCGTGTGGAAGGCGATTGTGGGGAGCGAAAGAGGTTGATCGGGAATGAAAAGTACATAAAAGAGAGAGAGAACATTGACGTTGGAGATGTCATAGTAGCAAGAAGACTGTGCAACCTGCATCCATAAAGGCAATACCCACAACATATTTTTCCAAAGGTTGGGTTCAAATACGATGGCATCACATAAGATGTTTTCAACTACCTCCACCAAAAAGAACAAGGTTTAGTTGTTACACCAACATTAAATAAAGATGTTATAGTGGGAAAGAAGCAACTAATAGGAACATGTGAGTAACCAAATAGGAGAGAAAATAATTGTGCAAGACCTTTTAAATGGAGAATAAATAAATAAAAAACAAGAGCAAACAATTTAAAAGAAGTGATCAATTCTAAGTTCAACCCGCACTGATTTTGTTTTGTGCTACTGCTTTATAACAGCCCTTGTCGTGCCCATAGGCGACTCCAACAATTAGTGCCCATGGGTTCATTTACAAACTCAATATTCGATCTGCAAAAAAAAAAAAGAAAAAACTTCTACACTTCTTAATAACTAATCATCTATTTTAAACAAACTACAAATACAAACTAAAAATTTAAAGAACCCTTTCCTAGAAAAAATTGATTGGTTTTGATTCACAAGTTCAAAAAATTGACCATTACCTTTAACAAAAAAAAAAATTAAGGATTCTTGCAGGCACTCCTTCCCCAGAACTTCTCATTCTTTATCTGACCATAACAGGTTGTTTTCCCTCTCTCTCTTTCTTTTTTTGAACTGTTCCCTCCCTCTTTCTAGATGGATAGAAAACAATTGTAGTTTTGTCACTATTCTAGTCACTAGCTCTAGTCTAGCTTCATGTAGCCACTTAGCGTAGACATTGTCATTTTTTTTTTCTTTCCTCTTGGGGTATGCCATTTGTAGGCCGTATATTCGGTTAGTCATTTTTCTATTTCGAGCTATTTTAAAACCCCCCCCCCCCCCCCCCCCCCCAACACCCCAAGTAACAAATAATGACCTGTTAGCTGTAGTAGAATGATCCCTTGGACCCTCATTATATGCGTAAAACCTAACAACGAGAGTTCCCATTTTAAGACACATTTCAGATAAAACTATCCGAAACACCATAAAATAGAAAATCGGGAAAGTAAATCTAGAAATGGAAAGAAAAGTCGGAGAAGCTCATAATGCAACAGCATATTGGTGTGTAATCAACCATTAAAACTTGTAAATTCATAAATTCAAGTTCGATCCTTACTGGTTGCTAACACGCACCCACATAGAAGCACAAAAACACCCAATATATTCACGATTTCGCACTAATTGAGCACTCAAGAATAACAATTGACCCAAACCCTCGTACTCCATGATTTTCAAAGCCACAAACTTCCACTCAACCGAATAGAGAGTGTAGAAGGAGCACACTCACAAATAACTATGCACAAACCCACTATCACAAACTCCAATTCACACTCACCTCAAAAATTCCAAAAATATCTTGGGGAAGCATAAAAATGTTAGTTAATCCTCTTCACAGTACAATGAGAAGAACTTAGATTGGGTTAAGTGGGCTGCCTCTTTGCTAATGTCATCTTTGTGAACTATCTTTGAAGCACAATAAGAAAAAAACAAATCAAATACTATTTTGATCTATCGGAAATTCAAATAACATAACATAACCAAAGAAGAGAGGAAAGCTCGATCAAAAGCAGAGGTATGAAAACTTACTCAAGTTGAAACCCCGAAAATGGAAGCTCTACGATAAAATGTAGCTCTTCTGCTCCTCCCTAACTCCATTTGTTCACAAACTTCTTTCCCATACATATATTGTCCTCAAATTATATATGCATCCAAATTCCCTTTCCAAACCAAATCACAATATGCACCACCTTAATTTCTCATATGCAACTTGCCTTTTAAATGAGAGTCAATGATGTAATCTATACCCATAATTAATTGAAAATTTGGATTCCAAATACCATGCTTTAATAAGATATCCAAACATAGAGATTATGCAAGAGTGGTTGCAAATGAACAAATAAATTTCAATCATTTTTTTAGTTGCCTTATTGCATGCAATGCATAGAATTGTTAGATCTCGAAGCTTTCCCATGTAGTGAATTAACAGGCTAAAGCCAACAACCTTATAGGCGAATCAAGCCCATCCAATCCCCACACAAACAACTAAGACGTAATGGGAACAACTAAAGCAATGTCTAAAAGAACTCCCAAAAAACACTCCAGAAGTAGCAACTAAAAGCAAGGCAAATGGGTCAATAAAGAATGTCGGGGAGAAAAAGAGAAACAAAATCCACGACAAAACCACTAGAACACTTACACTTAAATTACCAGATATTGCACAATTCCAGATATGCAATAAAAAGATATTGCATAACCCACAAAATGAAGAAGTCACCATGCAAGTAATAATAGAACAACAGCAGCATAGTAAACTACTAGGTGAAGCGCGCGTGCTAGCACGCGAAGTCTCGTGCCTATGAATTTTGTGCCCATGATGTTGTAGTAGGTTTCATGAGGAAGTTTTTAGGCATGTACATTGAGGTAAACATTAGCCTGCTTAACTCACAAACTCAGCTACCTATTTCATTTAATAACTAGTTATTACATCCGAAAACACAAAAAGACCCTGTGAATAGGGATAGATAGCAGGAGCATTTCTTTAAGCCAAGAAGGTAGATTGTTGATTACCGGCTAGAAGAAAAGGGCCAAGAAGGAAGCTCTTCTAATCTCGTTTCCCAACTCAAACTCATAAGCCAAGACTCTCGTTCTTCGGACCAATCTATGACCAAACAAAAATGAGTTTGTCACTCTTTTTCACATACACCCGTTTACTCCTCGGGCCTCTTTCTAACCAGCACCTCTTTGTATCAACTATCCATTGCTGAGAATGCTCTATCGAAATCTCCGATATGCTTTGTGTCCAATGATTTTTGTGAGGACAACCAGCAAACTAGACAGGTAGACTGTTTTCTCAGCCACACATCGATGGAAGAGAGATGAAAACTATGAAAAAATTTAAGCATGAGTCTGAGTACTTCATTCGCTCAGTATTCCCCTAAAAAGATTGGGCACCTGTAAAGCAAAACTAAATTAACTTTTATCCAAAAGAAAAAAAAATTAGCAAAAACTCAACCATCTTTCATATTGTCGAGAAGTTGAAGGATCGGAGAATGCAACAAAGCCAACTCTTTATTGTATAAACATGAAAGGGGCATCGACTAATTACAAATAAGTCTTTATCTACCCTGAAAAAGTATGTAGAAAAGTATTGGGAATGAACCTGGTCCACATAATTTATTCTTTAGATATCTTCTCCGGCTTTCTAAACCAAAAAGCAGGAAGATGGAAAAAACCTCATACTGAAAGCAAAAATCCAAAAATCATGAAAATGAAGGTCCTAAAGAATCAGCTTTCCTCAGCCTTGCCATAAAAAAAAAAAAAGCTTTCCTCAGCCTTAAAGTTATTTGGCCCATATGCCAAAATTTTCGAGATGGAAAATGCCATAAATTGTAGGACTTGCATCAAATACCTCCATTAGATTTCGATTAGCATTCAATAGAATGAAAAGGCAATCAAAGCAAGAAAATATTTAGAAGTTCTCTTCAGTTATGAATGGAAAAAGTGACACAAGCCCACGTTCAACTAATAGCATTTGGCAACAATATAGGGGATACACTTACTGTGCATCTTTCATAGAACTGAAAGCCTCATGGTTGAACTTCATTGTTTCAATTGCAGCAACTAATGGTTCAATGCTGTTATTCTGATGCTCTAGCTATCAATAAAGGATATTGGAGAGTTAAATATAAAGCTCCAAAACTTCAACTTCTAGCGCAATAACTTCTCAAGATAAAGGAGAAAAAAGATGCAAATCAGGCAAAATTCTAGTCAGTGAAGCGTAAAGCCACCACTAACTGCTACATAGGGTGCAGTTAAGAGGCTTTTGAGGAAGTTTTTTCAGTCATATAACCTAGGTAAGATAATCCACTGGTGGGATACTCCTCCGCTCTCACTTACAATTCGTGCTGCCCACTCTTGCTTTCAATTCTTACTCTTAAGAAATTTAGTAGTATGGGTCCTATGGGTTGTTATTGAAAGGCATTTTCACGCTCACTCACTTTCGTTCATGCGCCCACCTTATGTGACTTAGGTCATAACAAAACTTGGCAGTGAAGAACCAATAGCCAGAAGATGGTGAAAGCATATTATCTTTTTGTGGCAATGTTTCCTTTATGCGTAATGCAAAAAAAAATGCACAATCATTATTCAAATCAGCTCTGAACCATGGATTCCATGAACAATAACTCAGAGCATACAAAAGGGAAAATAAACTAATGATTTTTTGTAAACATGATCCCTACATAATAGTCCAAGTTCCATAACTTCCACTTTGTTCAAATGCCAAGTTTCATTGAAAAAATAATTATTGATTGCTATAGTTTTCACTATTGTATATAAGTTGCTTTATCCTACAATGTCCTTGGTTGTTGGTTTACGGTTCTCTATTAGCATCTAACTAAGTAATATCATCTAATTTCCTTCATTATTAGCATCTTATTGGCTAATGTAAAACCATAAGGTATTTCATTGCTTAACCAGTCATTAAATTAAGTTTTCACTCTATTCCTACATAGATTATTTAACAAAAGATATTACATTGCCAAAAGACAAGAATTTCAGGATCGATTTGAAGAAAAAAGAAGATAGAAATATGATCACACACCAAAATAAAGAGCATATGTTTGGTTTGATGATTTCATGCACCTTGCCACCTGGTTGCAAAACCATTGATGGTTAGTACAGTTAATTACCTTCTTGGCCATGTTTTATTTCCTTCTCCGCTTTGTTGATGCTGGTAGAATAAGGTCCCAAATCCCTACAAAATCGTTGCAATTAATCACTTAAAGTGAAGAAATTTCCAATCAAAGAACCATAGAACCAACTTACCTCTTAGCAAAAATCAACACCAACAATCACAATCCGAATCATATGCAAATCCATCAATCAAATATATTGCAATAGTTTCCCTTCGTTAAAAAACACACAAAAAAAACTTTAAACCTCAAGACAAATAGGAACTCATAGGTAGCAACAATGATATCTAGAATTACTAATTTATGGGCACAATGATATCTAAAAGCAGAAAGGACATACCCATAGAACTATAGCATACAAACGAAATATGAACCAGAGCATCTAACCACTCCACAATCTGACCTCAAGACAAATAAGAGCATCCACAATGTAATAATCAAAACAAAAAGACTGCTAAAGTTAGCAGTGTGTGCTCAAAAAAGTGCTCACATTGTAATAACCAAACTTAGCAACCTCTTAACAACTCGTCAAATTTTAGCCTTTAGATAATCAAAACTAGCAATCTTTTGCCAATAACCAAATTTAATGGTCCCATATCTTCTCAATTAAGTACAACCATCATGAAAAAGTGAAACTCACTCTCCATAAAGCAAATGCTTTATTAATAGGTGAAACTCACTCTCCACTTTGGCAAGTGGTTGTGCATTTAACAATATTGATCACTTTATAGATTTTAACAAATACTATCTACTTTCACTTATTTTACGAGAATGCCATTCAATGTAGACCATTAGATTGAGAAGGAAAAAATTGACCGTTAGATTTGAATTTTTGTAAACTCATTTTGATTATGAGCTAAAAATAAACAATGTGGGACTTGATATTGCTAACTTTAACATCTAAATGGATAATCAAAATTTGATGCGGCAAGTTTTGATTATTCACTTTTGATTATTACATTGTGGATGCTCTTTAAGACCTCACAATCTCAAGTTTCTAAAAGCAACAATGCATCCATTTTTACTAATTTATGGGCACAATGATATCTAAAAACAGCAAGGACATACCCACAGTGCTATAGCGTACAAACAAATTTATGAACCAATGCATCTAGCCACCCCATAATCTGACCTCTCAGATCCCATTTTAGATTGTCACCGAGATCCAAGATATCCACAGAGTCAAGCTTAAAGTAATCATTAGCTTTATAAATCAAATGATTAGTTCCTTGATGCTTTGCTTGGCCAGCAATTGTCACATCACCTCTAGCAGTAATGATCGTAATAGCCTCCATTAGCTGTTAGCATTCAAAAGACTTGCATGTTTTTTATAAAAAAAAAAAACAAAGGATAAAAGGAACACGAATCACCATAATACTACTGCACCAAAACAAAAAAGCAAGAATCAACCTGGAGTTATTAATCTGCATATGAACAATAGAACTTGCAAACAAAATAAGCATAAACATTGCACATCGGTAGACATGAACTTTGTGAAATTCTTAGATAAACTAATCAAATCAAAAGTCTCATGCAAACTTATTCTATTTCCATAGTAGACATAAATCAACTATAACATTGTTAAGAGGGAACAGGTCACATAAAAAGCATTGACAAGAGGTAAACACAACAGCAGCAGATGATCGGAACTATATTACTGCCGTAAGGTCAGGGAAAACTCCCAAAGTTTCTTAAATCACAGACTGCACCACACGGCATGCGTCATTGAAATATTGCAAAATCATGAATAGCAAGCACCTACAACTCCAAGATCGCCAAGAAAAACGAAGAAATACACCCTCCATAGAAATTGTGGAAACTAAGAACACCCTAACCAAATCACAAAACACACAATCCGTAAAACCATACCCAAGAAAAATACGGATGCAAAAATATCACCCAAACGCACATAAGGCAAAAAAACTATGGACTCAGTACCAGTGATTTACAACGAACAACTACCACAAGCGACACAGGCAATGTCTTAAATGGCGGCCGCCGAGGCCGCCTAGGTGCTTGGAGATGCCCTGCCGCCACGCCAATACCCCTTGGCGTTTGATTTGGCGCCCAGGGAGGTTTGGCAGCCGCCTAGGCGGCCTTGGCAGCCATGGCGGTCTCGGCGGCGTCGGCGTCTTTGGAGTCCTTTGGCGGCCTAAAATGTATAGTATTAAACTAATGGAGATCAAGTTTTGGAAGGGTAAGGAGGAGAAGAGTTAGAGGAAGGAGATGAACTTTGAACTTTGCATTAGGGATCTCCGATCTCGTTTATTTCTACTTATTGTCTTATTCAACTTATTTGCTAGTTGCTACTACTTAATTTCATTTGGGTTTGTACATTAAACTTTGCATTATGGTTATGTAGAACTTTGAACTTGTATTATGGATACATAGTTTGATTGGATAATGGTTTGTTAAAAAAAACAAAAAAAACAAAAAACAACACCGAATTGCTTGGCGCCGCCTAGGCAGCTTGACGCTTGGAGTTGGGTCTCCGCCCTACTAGCGCCAAGCGCCATTTAGAACATTGGGCACAGGATACCTAATAAAACAATCATATCAAAAAACACGAAAAATGGACCACTCGTAAAACCTATCGAAGAAAGAAGAGCCCAACCTGGCGGAAAGAGCATCAGACTTTGATCTCATCACGGGAAATCAACCCACCAATCCGATTAAGTTCACGGCGCAGCATCTGATCGAGAAGAACAACAGCAAATACCACTTGACAACCAAGTGCTCTAGAAACCTCATTTCTCTGTTAAAGCATAAGAAATCGATGGTGCATATGCCTACATGGGAAGGCGCTCACACTGCCATCATGAAACAAGCATAGTGCAGAATCCGAAAAGACCTAATTGCCCACCACGACAATCCACTCACACGCATTTGCATGAAAAGATGAAATTACCCTGGAGGGTATAAGCAAAGGCCGGCCAATTGAGGGGCTCAATTAAAAAAATCGGCCAAAATTTGGCAAGCCATGAAATTGGCTTTAATGTTTTTTTTTTTTTTTTAACTTTACAGCTTATGAAATCTAAGCTAGAAACAGATGAAACACAGGAGCATGTAATAATGGACGCAAAATAAAACAATCCACCTTAAAAAGGTCTGAACGCAAAATGTTTTTCTGTGCCGTCTCAATACCCAGTAACCTAGCGGCATTTTTACCCAAACCTTCTCACCAGAAACAGAGAAAGCCCTACAAAGAAAGGATGGAGAGAGGGATCAGAGAGCAAGAAAATATGGAAAAATCATACTTATAATGACCCAAGCAATCAAGTTCTGACCATCAAAATCAACTACGGAGAGGAACACATACCGATTAATATCCTTTTATGTAGCAGCAATCTGGTGTTGAACACCTACTTGCATATTAATGATTTAATCAACAAGCTAATAAAAAAATTAATTAACAAATCAATTACAGACTGTGCCATTAAAACCCTACCTGAACCATCATTGCGTGTGTGCATATGGGTGTTGTATTAGAGCATCTCCAACCCTGAACCAAAATTGAACTCAAAACCGAAATTTTTTTAAGTGAAAACTCTCTTTTTGTGTTCTAGTCCTTGCTCAAACTCAACTCAAATTTGAGTTCTACTAAAATCCAACATAAAATAACCAAATTTGATGTTGACTCAAACCCAAACCCAAACTCAAATTCCAAATAGTGGCGGTACTAAGTGGTTGGTGGTGGCGATGCTAGTTGTTGGCGCCAGAGCCCATGCGAATAGCTTGTTCGCCTGCGAATAGCTTGTTCGCCGGCGAACCGATAAATGAGTGGGCAGCCATGGCGTGGTGACACTTTTAGATATCTCACATCCTCTGTAATCTGTACGCGTGTGAGGTGGAGAGAGAGAGAGAGAGAGAGAGAGAGAGAGAGAGAGAGAGGACAAATGAGAGAAGGATCTGGAAAGGCAGACCAGGGGAGGGCTCTAGAAACATATGTTCTCCTCCTTGAAACATTTTTAAGAAATAGTGGTGCACAAGCTGCATGGGGAACCATGCACAATGCAATCACAGCATAGTGTTAGAGTTGGGAAGACAAAAAGACAAAATTACCCTTAGAGTTATTAGGAGAGGCCGGCCAATTGAGGGGCTCAATTGGAAAATTCGGCCAAAAAATGGGCAAGCCATTCAATTGGCCTCAAGCCTCTTTTACTTTACAAAATATAGAAAAAAACAATGGACTTAAAACAACAAACACTTGACAAAATAACATCCATGTGAGGAAATAAAAGACAAAATGTTGACAACAAGCTACAATATAATATTGTCAAATTTTAAAAGTTGAAGTGACATAATCGGCAAATAAGCACAAATATTAAAAGTAAACCAGGAGTCAGAAAAAAATACCTATGAACCACCACATCACAAAATATGGCTAAGTACTAAATCACAACAAAAGTACTGAAGTATGTGCATAAAGTAATCCCCCTCTTGTGCGGGCCGTGTGAGTTCCAAAGTAATGTGAGTTCCAAAGTAATATGTTCATTGATAACGGGTTTTCATTCCTTTCACTTTTAATTTAATGTTACATATTTATTCCATTGCAATATTATACATATAGAGGTATTAAATTGCCGAGTCATACGATGAGGTTGTGGGAAAGAGTTATTAAGTATCGCTTGAGGATGGTGACTACGGTGTCAGAGAAATAGTTTGGGTTCATGGAAGATCAACCATGGAAGCTATCTACCTATTGAGGAGATTAGTAGAAAAACACAGAGCAAAGAAGAAGGACATCCATATGGTTTTTATAGACTTAGAAAAGGCTTATGATAGGGCGCCTAGAGACATCATATGGTGGGTTTTGGAGAGAGAGAGAGTGACCAAATGGTATATCGATGTGATTAGAGTCATGTATGAAGGTGCCGTCACTATAATTAGATCACCAGTAGGGGAAACAAGTGAATTTTCAATCACTGTAGGATTGCATCAAGGGTCAGCCTTGAGCCAGTACCTCTCTGCCTTAATTATGGATGAATTGACTAGACAATTTTAAGAGGATATCCCATGGTGTATGATATTTGTAGATGATATTATCCTCGCAAATGAAACCGTTAGAGGTGTTAATACGAAACTAGAAATTTGGAGGGAAGCATTAGAGTCAAAGGGTTTTCGGATAATAGGAGTAAAACTGAGTATATGGCGTGCAAGTTTAGTGGTAGCGTCGGTACGCATGAAGAAAGAGTGATGATCCAAGACCAGGAGATACCAAAGAGTGACCATTTAAGGTATTTAGGCTCAATTATTAGTAGAGATGGAGAGATTGCTGATGATGTGACCCATAGGATCCATGTGGGGTGACTCAAGTGGAGGAGCAATGTACTATGTGACAAAAGGGTATCCAAAAAATTGAAAAAAAATTCTATAGAACTGTCATAAGACCAGCGATACTTTACAGAACAGAATGTTGGTCTATTAATAAACAACAGGTAAGCAAGATGAGTGTTATGCAAAAATATGAGTATAAAGGGTTTGTGTGAACAAGTGGCTCTTGACAGAGCTCAATGGAGAAAAAGGATTCATGTAGCCGACCCCAAGTGATTGGGACATAAAGCTCGGTTTGGTTTGGTTGTACTTTGCAAATATATGCCTTCTAGCTTGCCATCCCAACAAATGCTAACAAAATTTAAATTTGAAACTTTAGTAGGACATAGATTTTTCCAAACGATCCTAGTAACAGCTCTCTCTCTCATTGCAAGTTGCCTACATACAAATTCCACATAAGAGTGTCATTCACGTTTCACATGATTAGCACTTTCGAGCAAAATGAGCATATCCCTGAACATTACATTTTCTCATTCAAATCATACAGGGTATAATCGATTTAATCGATTCAAACCGATACTAAGAATCGCAAATGGAGCAGAATCGTAGAAGGAATCGATGAATTGATATGGGAATCAGTGAATCGTCCGTATTGTACAAATAGGGCATGATTCTTCTATGAATGGGGAAAGAGGGAGCAGAAAGCGGTTAAGGCACAAGATCATATATGTGATTGAAACCAATAAACCCTGTTATGCCTCATGATTGTTCACAGATGACTGATTGGAACCAGAATTAGTGTTGTTTGTTTGCTCTAGTCACGACAAACGGAAATAGTAAACCCTACCAAATACACTCGAATCCTGATTTCTTCAACCTGCACATACAGAAAGCAGAGAAATGCCACTGAAGTGGTCATAACGTTGGAGGAAAGTAAACCACCTTCTTTTTTGAACAAGCTCTTCCAATGAAGAGGACCTGATTTCAATTCACTCACAAGTCCTTCCCGTTGCTCCTTCAAGAACCTGATTTCAATTCTAACATCACCTTAGAAGTAGAGTGGGCAAGCATAAATATATATATATATAGCAGAAGGAAGCTTATCCATGATCAGAACAAAAGTGCAGAGAATGATATTCAGAGTATAAATTTCGGTAAGTCATATCACAAGCTTAACGACCAATAAGAAACCAAAAAGAAAAAGTCTCTACAAAAAGCAATGTCTATTTAAACCAAGCCCCATAATGACCTCATGCCAGTAGACATCCTCAAACTACTAAAAGGAAGCTTACCCACAATCAAAACAAAAGGTGCAGAGAATGATATTCAGAGATTGTAACTTTTGTTGTGTCATATCACGAGCATAACGACAAATAAGAAACCAAAAAGATAGTCTCTACAAAATACGTCTATTAAAAGGAAACCCTATAATGACCTCGTACCAGTAGACATCCACAAATTATTCATCGAATTCCTCACAAAATAAATAGCAACATAAATGAAGGAGACCAATGTTAGTTCATTCTACTATCACATGATCATTTTCCTTGGGCAAAAGTATCCGAGTAATGCTGGAGTATCTTAGCTATAACTTGACATCAACAACCGGAAGCCAATCCTTGATGGCTCGATAAATGCAGTTCTTGCCACATGGTTCAAGGGTTATATCACTAAAGTTCAGGCATTAGAAATGTTCGGATTCCATCCAAATGGGGTGGTGTGCGCAAAGCACAGGATAACTCCCCACCTTATTTCCTTACACGTATTAGGATTTTTTTTTGCCTATATATTGATGTATATAAGAGCAGAGAGGTGTGTGACTGAAACCATGTGAAGGAGAGGGTGAGGTAGAGTGCGGTGAGCTGGTGTGGCTCCCCAGCGAGGTTTTTTCATCTTGTATTATTGTGTAAATAATATTAAGGGAGTTTTTTCTCATATTGTTGTGTTGTTGAGTGACCCCGGATCCGGTATCAGAGCACAGGAGAGCAAAGGTGGGTCACCAAAAAAACATACGACTTCCATTGATGCACGGTTTGTGCGCCTCACAGAGACGATCGCCACTGTGTGTGGGCGGTCGGGTTTTGTCACCGGAAGAAGTCTCACGGATCCTAGTATCAGAGCACAGGAGAGCAAAGGGGGGTCACCAAAAAAACATATGACCTCCATTGACGCACGGTTTGTGCGCCTCACAGAGACGATCACCACGGTGTGTGGGCGGTCGGGTTTCATCACCGGAAGAAGTCTCACAGACGTTTCGAAAGGCAGCGGGCGACGGTGAGAAGGTTGTCCATGTTAGGGCTCAAATCAGGAGTGCTCTTACAGAGATTTTAAGCACAGGGTTGTGTTTGTCTCGCAGAGACGATCACGGATCTAGGTAGTCCGTCGTCAGAAGATGCCGAAGTAAGCCACATACTCTAGTCAAAGGTGGCGCAAAGAGACCGAGGGCTGTTTTGAGAAAGCTCAGCTTCGATGTTGCTCGCATACGAGATTTGAGCACGGGGTTGTGTTCGCCTCATCGAGACGATCGCGAAGATGTTTAAAACGTCGCCGGAAGTGGCCGGAGTATCCCGTATGCGCCGGTCAAAGTTCATCGTTCACCGCGCATGAGATCTAGTCTCAAGAGTGTGCCACACGCACTGGGCGTGCGACATGCGTGTGCTGGAGCATAGGTGGCGCCACATCAGCTGCCAACAAGGACGCCACATGGAGCCACGTCATTTGCCATGTCATCAAAGGGACACACTTGGGGTGACATATCATTTGCCACGTCAGCCAGTCAATGGTCTATAGGCAGTCAACAAGGAATATTCCAGAATGGTTTTTCACGATTTCGGAAGCTGTTTGAAGTCCGTTTTTTCCGAGTGAGTAGTTGATTTCGACTATCTCGACGTTCCGGATCCAACCGTGGGCTCCATATTCTGATTGGAGGATCCTAGGGTGGGGCTAATGCTTAGTTGAGCAAGAATCGAGCGTTTGGAGGCGGTTTGGGTTGCGTGGCGGCTAGTTGCAACAGAGTGATCTATTCTAGACGGCCTTGGGAGGTCGTGATTAGTCGCAGGAGACCTAGTGAGCAAGGATACATTCTTTCTAGCGCTTTATCCCGAATTGGGGATGTTGGAAAGCTCGTCGGGTAATGACACATGCGCTTACTAGGGGCAACATACGAAGATCAAGGGTTGTAGGGAAAAGCCTGGAGTGGAAGGAGGATGGACCAAGTGGCAGGAGAAGACCCGGGATGAGATGACAGAGAGTGGCAGGAGGCTCAGGAAAATGGCAAACGATTGACAGACAGACTTGCAGAGATCAGAGGTTGATCAAGGAATTCAGTCGCGGATGAGCTAGTTGAGCAAGGAGACACTCGATCAGTTGGTATACACACTTCCGGTGTGGGGGTGGTGAGACTTCTAATGGCTAGCAGTGACACAGGCGCTCACTAGAGCGATGGTTTGCGGAGATGATTGACAGTGATCGGGGGCAGTCTGGTTCAATCGGGTTTTGTGTCCTGTGACTGGGCATGGGTGTTCGTGGATTGGCGGACGCGAATTACGGCATCCCAGGGTGTGATGCAGGTGGTCAAGTAGCGAAGGATCGCGGACATCTCATGTTGGAGATGGGAGGCATCTAGGTTTGGATGCGGGCACTCTGTTGAGGGGGTGCTAAATATCGGCGGAGATGTCGATACTGCAGCTGGACAGCGCTGCAGATTCAGCTACAGAGATCTAGTCTTATAGGGAGACACTCAGTTAGACGTGTACTCCATGAGGGTGTGTTGAGACGTTGACTTTGGTAGTGATAACAGGCGCTTGATAGAGTAGCTGAACGGTTTGACGATTACCCCACTTGGTTGGAAGGGGGTGATTGTTGGGATTCCACCCAAGTGGGGTGGTGTGCGCAAAGCATATGAGGAAGAGGGAGAGGGAGAGTGCGGTGAGCCGGTGTGGCTCACTGGAGCGGTGGAGAGCTGGTTATGGCTCTCCCGGAGAGGTTTTTTCATCTTGTATTATTGTGTAAATAATATTGAGTTTTTCCTCATATCGTTGTGTTGTCGAGTGACTCCGGATCCTAACAAGAAATGCCATCACTCTTAAAATAGTTTGCCTTCGGAAAATTTCCCAAGCAAAAAATACCATATATTCCTAGAGTTTTCCTTCTGTATTTGACAATGCCTCTATTGTATATCCTCTTCACCATATATAGACATTAACTTGTTTCATTCTAACTACTAATCTAACGCTCGTGCTTCACACGTTTCCGTGAGCTCATTGGTTGAATTGGTATCGGGAAGTGTTTTTTTGTTTTTGTAGTGATGATAGTAGAGAAATAGCAAGAGGTCATTGAAGCAGAAATCAGTTTCACATGTTCTAATTTAATGTTTTCACTATTTTGGCACACCTTTTGTGTTTTACAACTCTGGTACTTTCTTTTTTTATCGGCAAAAAAGATTTTATTAAAACTCGACATAGGGCACATCAAGGCAGCTAATTCTAGATACAATGAAATCTTGAATCAAAGAGAAGGGCCGGAAAAAATATATACATATACATCCAATAAGAGATTGAAAGAAGCATTATCCCAATAAAGCATTTTTCATCCAATAGCTGTAGGGATCATATTTCACCACAAGTCCAAAAAGTTAGACAAATCCCATCCAATCTCCCTTCATTGCAATGAACATAGCACTAATTTAGCATTACCATAGCACCAACACAAAAGTCTGTGTGGCTTACTCAGGAACAAGTTCTTATCATTGGTTTCAGTCAAGTGGATTGTGTTTTGGTAGTGATCTAAAGTTCATTAAGGACATATAGGTAGTAGTTTATGGTTGTCATGCAAATTGAAATTTTTAGCATGCACCTACCATCAACTTTAGACATTCTGTTTCCACAACCGACTCTCTTCTCACTGTCAATCTTTTTTTTTTTTTTTGAACGGCAAAATAGCAATTTATTAGGGGAAAGGGAAAAGTTTCTCACTGTCAATCTAGTAAGACGGAATTCCACAATCCTCCGCAATTTCTTGCAAGTGAGACGTGTTACTTGAGTACCACCCCCCAATAACTAACATAAGATCCAGCTGTTGCTCCACCAACTTATACATAGCGTGATGCCGCTCCTGAAATGGACAAGATTTAATTAGAAGAGGCTTCATGAAGGCCAAAAACACCCAGAATGCTAAAATTGGTTCATGTTCTTTTTTGATGAGCATTTATTTACTTTCTCTTATAAAAAAAAGGAATCCAGACAAACATTTTAAGCACGTGTTTTTTCTTTTGTAATCTGAAACAGTTTTCAAAACAAAACTTCAACATGTTGCAAATAAGAAATGAAAAACATGTGGATCAGTAGTAAGTGGAAGGCTCTTCAACCTCTCTCTGAGAGCAATGAGCTTCGAAAATGAAATGCACGCGCACACCACCCAGAAAAAAACTGTTACATAGGCTAAATTCTAATGACAAAACACAAACAAGTGAAGGGAAAAGACAAAACATAATAATGAAAAGATGAATAACAATGAGCACCCCAGTATGTTATCTGATGGTCTAGTATAATAATCATTAGTTATGAAAATGAAAAAAAAAAAAATCAATAGATCAGAGGAGAGGAAAATACTTGAGTGGCATCACATATCGTATTGAAACTTATGAAGGGTTCATTGACGTTTTCCACCCCGTACTTGCACATCATTGTCTTCTCTGCTAATTTTCCTGTGAAACAACAAAACAAACTCAGAAACCACAATTTGCAATCTGTTGGCAGATATGATAGAATGACATAGTGAAAAATGTAACTAACCTATCTCTTCAGTTCCACCCTTGAGCATTGTAGTTTGATTTGCAATACCAACCTTAACCAAGTCGGTATTTGGATCAAACCCCTTAGTAACTGCAAATTTGAGCATGTGTTAAGTTGAGAATCATAGAGATTAAAAATCTTGCAGCAAAGACAGCTTAATATCTGAATAAAGAGAACTCAAAGAACAATAGCAGCCACGATAAGAGTACCTCAGCCATGTTCTTCATGCTGATATACTTCCCTGCAAATGATGCAGTTGCTATAGTCTCCTCATGAGAATATTTCCCAAGAATAATAGACGTTTACTCTCCCTTCTTGTGCTTTTCAACAGTATTCCAGACCTTCATAGACATTAGGAATGTCATAGCTCAAAGACTGGGGACTACAAAGCCTTTAAGAACGACAAGCAAAAATATCAAACCAGCAGCAGCTCAGTCAACTGAAAATTTACCTTCAATAAACATGGACAAGTTATATCAACAATTTGTACTTTCTTATCGCTCAAGGCCATCATCTCCTCCACCGCAGCTCCGAAAAGCAGGCAAAACCACAACACCACCCTTATCAACAACATCAAATTGTCTGCTCCCATCATTAATAGGGATATTTTGCACCTCCATTTCTTCCAATCTCTTTACTGACCAAAAAGATTAAGAGTTACAATGAGTGGTGATATATAGAAAGGGAACCCTTAATACCATAAAGAGAAGGCTTTTCCAACCCCCCTTCTCTAATAATAACAGAGATAAAAGACATGCTTAGCAAAATGGGTATCAAGTCAACCAATATTACAGGCCATGTGGCCGAAGTATATAAGCATGGACTGTGCTTTTCTATACAAAGAAATCAAATAAAAGCAGCATCAAAACTTGTCAAAAAATAAAGATATAAACCAGAAATCCAATATTTCAGAACATAGTATGATCTGTAAGACGATACTCAGAATACGGATACGAAAAATGGTCCAATGATAGATGGCTAAATGTTCATCAGTATAAGAACCGGATTCATGCTTTTGGCCAAGACCTAAGTGGTTAACTAATGATCAAGGTTGCAAGCCCACAGACCAAACAAATATGAACCAAGGATAAGCAGTACTGTCAATTTGGGTAGAAAACTATAGACCCTGTTGACTGTGGGATTGTGAATAATTTCGTTGGTTATCCAAATCTTCTCCTCAGGAAACTGTTTTCTCGCCCTGTAAGCAATCTGTACGGCCCGCTCAACTCCTCAGCAAAAGCCACACGACTCCGCAAGTTTCACAGTCACATTTCCCCAAGTATACTCATTCTCATTATCCTTCAATGTCTTTATGATATCACCTGAAATCTTTCATCAAATTAATATCCATAGGGCACACAGTCCAATCTTTACCTTTCCACAAAATCAATTTATTTATTCCACAGTCATATATTCTTACATCAATTCCGAAAATAATAGAAGAACAAGAAAAGCTCCTAGTCAAATTGAGCTCTTGATCTTTACCTTGGGAGCTCAATAATACTCCTACAGCAGAACATGAAACCTTTATCCTTTCTTTTCTTTTCTCAATTTTCTCAGGAACGAAACAGTAGTGCAAGAACTGGATTTCAGTTTAAGGCCAAGTCTGAATGGTTTTGTAAATGTAATATTGTGAAGTTAAAAAGGTCACCACGGATAACACTATAAACAACGAAAATCGAAAGGCACCAAAAGGTTTTCAGTTACATCTCTTTTCATCCCCTGTCTAAGAGCATCTCTGTGCCTTACCATTTTTTTTTGAACTAAAACTCAAAAATAGATAAACTTAAAACAGGACTATGCAAGGACTCTAAAGACCAACCTGTTCAAACGCTGCACATCTCAAAGATGACAAAGCAATTTGAACAAACAGAAAACTGTATCCCCTACTACATATGAAATAAATTTGAAAACTGAACCATCACATCTAGTCAATTTTCACATATCTCATGGCCCTATTTTATTAACAGTGTAAACATGCATTCAGAACCAAATGTTTGAGTAGTAGCAGGGGAGTATAGGCAACATCACTTGTAGATCACCAGCAATCATCAAAAATCAAACAGCAGCAACAGACAGCAGAATCAGCATTCCAGCAACAGACAAGTACTACACATAAAGCACTCTATAATGAAGCATATAAGGATAGCATCATCACTATCATGCCCTGATAGAACAGAGAAGCAGGAACAGGAACAGCAGCAATAGAAGAACCAGCAGCCACAGGCAATCCATGGTGAGAAAAGATTTCACCACCACAGAGTACCAAGATAAATCAGCCACAAATTATAACCAGTAGACATCAGCAGCATGACCAACTTCATCAAAAGAAAAGCTCCAAGGATGAAGCCATAAAGGTAGTCTCATTGAAGGAGACAGCAATGATCTAGCAGCAGTGAACAACAATGACCAACAAGGACACAAAACAGGACACGGACACAATAGACTCAAACAGACTAACAAAAGTATAGACCAAGACTTACCCATAAGACCAGAACCACCAAGCTGAGACTAAAAGGACTGACCCTAGCCCACCAGATGTAGTCGTTGCGCTGAATGTTAAGAGAAATAGCAAGATGTTACTGAAGCAGAAATCAGTTTTAGATCTTGAAATACAAGGGATTCATTGTTTTGGCACACTTTATGTGTTGTGAACTCCATCATTGCTAAAAGTTTAGGGAGAGAGAAAGAGAGTGCCTGATGATTTTTTTTTTTTTTTTTAATCATGAGTGCCTGATGATTTGATCTGAACCTTTTCTTTTATTATTAGGCTCCTCAAGTTGATGTTGTGCACGCATACGGAAAAAAAAATCAATGGATTGTACATCGATAGCAACATAATCAACCTTTGTCATAAAAAAATTGAAAGGCTACTGTCCTTTTGAGAATAAAACATTCATTTTACAATGTTAAAACAATGCGTGTTTATAAATAGACAATTTGTCGAGGGTTTACTTTAATATTATCATCTTCTTGTTTGTTAGGTTTCTGAATCGACATCCCTATGGAGTCATACATGGTTTCCGTTAAAATAAGATTTCGAACAATTAAACAAGTAAACTTGTATACAATATTCTTCCAAGTAAAGACTTAGTGCAAAAAGTAAATGACATGGGCAAAAGTCTCGAAACAAAATTACACTTGATAAAGAATCAACATATCCGTATGACCTCCTTAAAATTAGAAATAAAGGTTCCCAAATTAGTACCTATTTCCCAACTATTGCTACATAATGTTTTCTTACCATTCTTGTGATTCTGTGTAATACAATGCTACAAAATCCTAAATCTATTTTTTATCTAACCATTCGTGCACCCTATATTGTGCATACCGATGCTCTGGACTATCAATGAAGAAAGCATGGTAATGTACACATAAATTGATTTGGGTCTCTAGGCCTACCCTCTTTGATGCCATTTGGCTTTGATTTGGGGGCATGTTTTACAACAAAACGTCCTTGTAACTCCTCGGTTCTTGGAGGTTTAGGGGGGCCACAATTTTAGTGGTATTCTAAGAGCAGCCACTTTGTGCATATATTGCCAAAGGTTAGGTCTATCTTCAATCATCCCCCGCCCATACCCCCAATGACTGGGGACTAGATAGGTTATGTTATGTTGTTGTTGTGATACGTGCACCCTATTTTTGAAAAAAATCTTAGATTGCAACTTCATAGTAGGTAGAGGGGTCCAACATTCGGCCAAAACCTAGTCTCATTCCTCACCTTGTCTCTAAAATCAACTATAATTTATTAATGATATAACACCTTAAAAATAAACTGTGATGAAAATCAACGGCCAGTACAACAAAATCAGTGGTCAACAGAGTTTTGTGATCAAAATGAACAATGTTTTGCGGCCAACCATTATTTTTGTGTTCATTTGGATCCAAAAGACAAAAGGTCCACCAAACCAACAAATGGAACAAAATACCCATTTTCCTCTTGGGCGGTTTGGTGGGTTGTGTCGGTTGTGGGGGGCGGGGGTTGGGGAAGGAAAGGAAAGGAAAAAGTGAATGTGCAACCTTTAAAAGTCGCCTAGCCTGGATCATTCTAGCAATGGCCTGAGAAATTGTGATGCAAGCAAGCATCGCATAAGCAAATTGGGCAGCTAAAATCACCAAGCCAGCCACTTGTGCAATATGACCACATGTCCCCGTAATTTCTTCAAAAGACTTGCGGCTTGTGACACTCAAATATTAAGAGTTGATGCCTTCAAGTGCCATGACATGAAAATGCCCACCATATGGGTGCATATTGATTTCTATAGCTCTTAATCACGGGTATAGCACATATTTTCCTCACAACCTAGCGTTTGAACTTTGCAATGGGTACATTACACTCAAAACAAACAGATTGCACATGCCCGTTTAAGACTGAAATTTCAAACACCTTAGCTAACTCACAAAATTCATACCAATGCCTCATAGTAGGGAAACACTGCGCATAAAGACAACTACCATTCCTCAGTAAAAGATAAAGCAAAAACAGCATTCACAACTTTATGTGGATAGTAGTTCATAAGTCGTCGGAGTCACAATCATCAGATAGCACACATATTACCTGTCAACTATGCACATATTCAAGAAATGAAGGAACGTCAGGATAGCGGCATTGTTCACTACTTTCAACTGGAGTGGATTCCAGAAAACATATTATGTCTCCATCTTCAAGCTACAAGGTTAGAAGAAGAAATATGTGAATATCTACTTCCAGCCAGTATGATTTGCATATATCCAAAAACGAAAAGGAAACAATACTAGAACATGGCCATACACGTCATTGTACAAGCAGAAATAGCATGCAATTAATCATGTTCATACCAAGTGAGCTTATCGATGCGTTCACACATGACAAGAGGTTCAAATTTTATTTCCCAGATATTAAAGAGGTGTTAGAATGGCTTCTTGAACCAAATCCTAACCTGTGGCCAGGTGAGGAAATAAGAAATAATGCACTCATCCCACTATTATGACATCACTCACCTCAAAAAGTTCAATTTCTTCATCAGGAGTGAATCCAGCCAACTCATTAGCTATGTCAATACTTCTGCTGGCTTGCCATTAGCCTTCACAAACAGCCGGCCAACGTACCTGATAACAGGTAAACACACCAAGTTAGTGAAAAAGCGAAGAGGGAATCAAAGGCCATTGGATTTGCACGCAACCCCAATCCAAGGAAAAGAATGTTCACTGCAGCTCCTCTTTCAATGGGTCATAACATTTCAAAAAGAGAAGAATCTCTTCCTCGGGTGGAGGAACGGGCTGCAAATCCTGCATAGTTGTACTCATCAAATTCACCATCAAGAGCTCCATGTGCATGTTAGAATCTCATGTGGCTTTACCCAAACAAAAGTCTACCAAAATCAACTTGAGCAACCTAAGTTTAAAAAGATGGATCTAGATTAAGCAGACATTTGGCCAAATTCCACTTCCAGAAACATTTTAGTTCTGCATTGTTCGTCTTATTGGATACCTCACGCAATTGTCCAACCTACAATGAATGAAGGGGTATTCAAAGCCGCACTAGTTTTGGTCAAGTTAAATCCACTCCGGTAACATATAACTGAACAAATGCATAAGAGATGCCATTCTAGTGTACAAAGAGAGTGCCAGAAAAAGGAACAAGTACCGACTCTGAGCTGTAAGGGCATCATAGTCAATTACAGAGAAACAAGGGTGGAGTAAGTGTGTTATTACCTCCCTTATTTACCCGATAAATTTAGTCAACACTCAAAACCTGAATTATTTATGGAGAGCTAAAGACTACACAGCAACTTTTTCAAACTAAGTAATAGAGAAATAGATGACCTTACGCATTACATGCCAACATACACCCCAGTGACCCCACATCCACAATGCAACCATAGATAGCGGAGAGAACAGCAACTCATCCAGACAAAGGGGATGTACATTCAAGAACTCAAGTTCAATCATTCCTTAAGACAACCTGTGGTATGTGGGAACTCAACTGGAATATAATCCAACCTTTCCACTTGGACATACAAGTTAATCAGATCATCCTGACAATTCCAGTGGTGTAAGTGCAGTATTTAAAAAAAAAATGATGGGGTTTGCAATTTCTGTTTCTATGGAAACAACCCATAAATTTCTATCCAGCTATAATATGTCACGTATGAGAAATAACCAGCTTTTCAAATGCGGGAAACTTGAATTCAAGTTTGTGGCAGAGGGAAGAAAAAAAAAAAGTCAAAGTGATCAACCTTTAGTAAAAGTACTCTTAAGACCTTCGACTGACCCAAGAACATGAGTCCGCTAAAACATGCAACACAGCCAAGTACCATTACAGAAATGTGTGCTGAAGGCATTAAGTGCGTGATTAAGCACCTAATGTCAAACCTTTAGGCTCCTTTGCGAATTAGACCATATATATAAGCACAAAGGACAACAAAGGGACTTGGGGAAGAAAAAGATATGAAACAATACAACCAACTACACATATTCTTCCCGAAGCTTTTAAAGGTGAAAGCATTAGGTGAAGCATTTTACTCCCAAGAAAGCAGGCATAAGTATCAACAACAGTTTTTTAGATTGGTTGACCTAATGCAGTATAATTGAGGGTATTTATTTTATTTTAGCATCCTCTTGAGTCTATAAATAGGTATAACGGCTTCTTACTTTGTAATTTTTATAACTTTTAAGGATTTGATTTTAGATTTTAGACTCTTTGTATTCCCATTTAGGGATTTCACTCATTTTATAAATCTATCTTTTAATGTGGTTGCATGACAATATCAAGTCATTACCCATTCCACACCCAATCAATGCGGGGCCTCACATATTGTTGCTTCCACAGTCTGTCATGTGTAGCCTTTCTTGGGTCTACCATCATATGACTTCTTTTTGGGTCTGTCACCGTGGGATGAAGGGTTATACTCATCTTCCACCAGGAACAAACTTTCTATCCAACACAAAAGCTCAGCTATTAGGTGGCTATGAAGCACGAGAACTTCAAGATGGGACAAACTTATTAATCAACACAAAATCAAGAAGCACACAGGGTGAATAATCAATTAACATTTATACCAACGTTTAAGGGGAAAAAAAAAAACCATAATATAAGTAGATAAATGGTGATAATATGTGAGACTATTTATAGCCTTGTGCCAGGGGCGTGGGCATTCGGGTCTACTTGTGCCAGCCCCTGCCAAGAACAATCATCGTTTATAACGTGTGTGTGCGTACGGAAACGAAGAAGTATTGCTCGATATGGACAGAGAAGATAAACAAACCAAATAAACAAGTGCAGCCGCTTTCTGAAAAGGTGAGCCGTGAGAGATGGCGTCTGATCTTCGAAGGAAGAGCGCTGACTCATCTCTGCACCGGTTACTGCTTCTACAGCCGCCGATATGAATTCGTTGCGCGTTTGACAGGAAGATGAATCGATGGATCAGAACTACAGAGAGAGAGAGAGAGAGAGAGAGTATCACTACCGTTGCGAGTTGAGATGGGAAATCGTGAGAGTTTGCGTTTAAGTCAGGAAAAAAAAAAAAAACCCTAGTAGATAAACGTGAAGATTGTGGGGTGCGGTGGATGGAAGTTTGGAATGGTGGTCTTGAGTTTGTGGTTTCCAAGGGAGAGGGAGAGAGGAGGGCGTTGCGTGTGCAGAGGGTTTCTGCCGTTGGGGGTTTGCGGGTGTCGCCGTTGGGGGTTGGGTGCGGCCGTGAGAGAGAGAGAGAGAGAAAGCGCGCGTGTGGGTAAAGAGATGGAAGGGTTATTTTTGTTCGACATCTTATCTTAATAATTAAAGTAATAGTAGTGTAGTTTTTCAAAATTTTAAAGCTCTGTTAGGAACTTATAGGAAAAGAAAGGAAAGGAAAATAAAAGAGAAGGAATATGGGAGAGAAAATTTATTATTCATTACACTCAAAATCTTTATTTTCTTCTCTCTTTCTCTTCAATCAAACAGTAGAAGGGAAAATTCTTTAATTTTCTTTTCTTTTCCCTGAGTTCCAAACAAAACCTAACGCTTAGGATGTGTTTTTGTGATTTGAGTTAGGGGTTTTCATGCATGTTCCACTGCCTAGTACTGGTAACCTCCCCTCCCCTCCCTACAAGAGGCGGAGGTTTGAGCCCCCTTGGGGCGGTTAGAGTCCAGAGCTATAGAAAGCTGCTAGATTTCTTTTGTGCTAGGTGTTCGGATAAATAAGTCAAGTAGCTTATTTTTTGTCTTTATTCAAATTTTTTTCGTATCACTTGGCTTATTGTCATTTTTTGGGAGATTATTGCATCCTCACGACAAGAGAAATCTAAAAAGTAAATTTTTTTTACCAAAATCCAATTTTTTTTGAAAAAAGACGAAAAAATTGGCTTATTGATTTATTTTCGTCTTTATTCAAAAAAAATTAAATTTCGGTCAAAAATTTTTACTTTTTAGATTCCTCTTGTCGTGATGATGCAATAATCCCCAAAAAATTGACAATAAGCAATGTGATACGAAAAAAATTTGAATAAGAACAAAAAAATAAGTCACTTTGGCTTATCTGTCCGAACACCTTACGGTCCTCACCTTGTTAATCTCTGCTAATTATACCGCGTGACAAAAAAAAAAGAACAAGAGTTCTCCTAGGTGAATCTAACCATGAAAAATTAAAATGCATTTGGGTTAAATGGGTTAATTTTGCCGATGGGTGAGAGCAAATAAAGGGTTAAGATTTATAGGAGGCCAATTGGCCAATTAAGCATTCCTAAGTTTTTTTAATGTTTTTATTGATAATTTAGGTGTCCGAGTCAGTTTATGCACATATCGACTAATTTTGAGAGTCCGATTCCACCACTAATTGTGGGAAATCCAAATTGACTAACCGCAAAAGAGTTGGTACACTATTTTTTTGTTTGATTAAATGCCAATAGCTATTTTTATTTTTGTTTCCAACATCTCTCTTTTTCTATCGTGTTTCTAACAAGTCTATATTCGTCAGTCAAAAAAATCTGATTTGAATCAAATACAGTGACCCTCGATTTTCAACATAAATAAATGTATTTTCCATAATTGAAATACGACTAACCACCATACAAAAGAAACTCAAAAAAATTCTCAAGTTATTCCATGATCGTCAAAGGGTTTCAAAAGATTACATAACCGGCTCCACGGCGTCAAATTACCACTTTCCCTAGTAAAAGATAGCCAAGAGAAGTTATAAAGTTTACACATCATTCCAAGTCAAAAGGATTTAAATGTGGTTACAAGTTTATTTACTTTTTGCAAATCACATCCATCATAATTCCATTTATTTCATCTGCCCTTTCTCTCTTTATAACTGTCTCTCTACAATTGGGTTCGTGACTGGGGTTGTTCTGGACCAAGATGAGCATTCATTCTCTGGTTGGCTGTACAACACAGACTGAGGACTAAAGATCGACTAATACATGATAAGGAATCCCATCACCATCTGTTTTTTTGATTGCCCTCTCTCCAAAAGTGAGTGGAATGCAGTGTGGTTGCAGGAGCTCAAATGTAAGGTGTCCTAGTAATTTGATGCGTCTGCTGGATTGGTTTATCCAGAATGTGAAAGAGGGATGGATTCAAAAGTCGAATTATGTAGAGTTGCTTGGCTGCAGCTGTCTATTTTATTTGGATGGAGGGAAATCACAGGTTATCCCAGCAGAATGCCCTAAACGATAACCAAATTGCTTTGGCAACTATCATTTCACTAAGAGATTTATTAAGCTCTCTGAAAGGGATGAAACCATTGATGGTAAACAAAGTTTTGTGTGCCAGTTGGGGACTTACAGAAAGATACATTCTTCAACAACCACATTTGCCTTCTGTTAAAAGACAAAAGAATAGTTTTCTTTATTCTTTCACCTTTTAACAGAGGGGGTGATAGCCTAATGGCTCATGGCTTACTCCCACAAGGTTTGGGTGGTCAGGATGTCACTGTGGGTTTGAGTCGTGCAAACGACGTTCTCTCAAACTTGGTCCTCTTGCGAAGCCCAACTATGATCCACTAGCCCTAGGTGTGTCAACAGTTGCTATGGCTCTTTGGTCCCTTCTGGGGCCTACCGCGGGTTTGGAGTTTCTATAGTCACGCCCAGGAGATGGTTACTATTCCCGGTCACCCCCTCATCCACCTCTTTTACTTAGTGAAAAAAAAACCTATCCCCTATGTTCGTTGTTTTTTAGTTGTTTGTATTCTCTCGTTAGCTTGTAAGCAAGCTTTGCTCCTTGATTTTTCTTGTAAGGTTTGATATCCTTTTCTTTTTGAATTTTTAGCTCTCCTCAGGTGAAAAGTTTGTACAGCCTGGATTTGATTCTGGGGCTGTTGGTTGTGTTTGGTTTGAGCTTGAATAAAAGAACGCACTTATGATCTATTGCAGTATCCATGGTGTGTTTGCTCTCGCAAACTATGGGACAAAACCGACATGACCTTGCACCTCAGGCAAGTCTCAAATCAGAAGCATAATAAAAAGGGATCTTGCTATATAATTGGAGAATGAATCAGATTTGAAAGAGTCTCTAAACCTTTTTCCAAGTGAAAATTGGGACATGGTTAGGATTTTGTTGTAGAATGTATCCTGATGCTATATATATCATCATAGTTACAACAGAAGGAAGTTAAACAACAAATGACCACACTCCTAAAAGACATGATGATATGCTTTGCAGATTCCAAGTCAAGAGACAGCAGTTAAAAAAATATGTGGAAAAGTTAATTTTCTCATCGTATCCCATATCCTTTCTTGACATCTGAACGGGGCCTTAAGGCTTCTTTGCAATTTACTTTGGACTTTATTCCTTGTCAAAAAAGGGATTAGAGCTACAAATTAATTACAACTAGTTTCACTATATGGTTGTAATGGCTAAAGTCAACTCTACCATCCAAACAGAGCATCGAGCTTCCCACAAAAATCTGGTGTAAATATGCTAAAATAGTGGACTAAATAGACCAAATGTTCTGGTACAAGAATAGCTAGAGTGTCAAACTATTGCCTATTTGTCAAAACTTCTACACTAGCTACATCAACAACAATCAGATTACCACCTAAACTCTGGCTGTTATACAGAGGAACATCCCTGAAGGCTATATTAGGCAATTCAAAAGCCTTATGCTGTGTTTGGATGGACTTTTGAGAATTTTTGAGTTTGGTTTATTGGGTAATGAGTGGAGAGAACTAGGGTAATGATTTGAGATAGGAGTAATGAGTGGAGAGAGATAGAGAGAGAAATGAGAGTAATGATTGAAGAGTGGAGAGAGAAATGAGATTAATGATTGAAAGTATGGGGAATGAGTGTTTTTTGAGTTGGGAAATTTTTTTCAAAAAGGAAACCAAACAAAGCATGAGAAATCAAACAATTGGCTAAAGAATTGAGTATCAACAGAATCTGTAGGCATAATGGTAAAAATGGGTATCCATTATTTTAACCGTCGCGATCTACTTATTCCCGCCTGCAAATCAAACTGCACAAAAAGGTAGTGTTGTTGATTCTCTAATCATAAAGTCCATCATCTTGCCAAATATCAACTAAAAAATCTACCATCTCCTGCGAATTCCAAAGATCAACTTCACATCAGTGTCTACAAATAGGATCTGCTTGTCCAAAATATACGGGAAGCGAATACATGAAGGATGTAGTGTGTGGGTATGTGTATTGGAGATCCTTACAGATAAGGGAATGGCCTCAGGAAAAGGCTCATCATTGCATAGCAAATCTTCATACGTGGTCGACCAGCTGTAGAAGAAATTTTTTGCAAATGTTCACGTATGAATGTTCACATATGAGTGAATGAGCCAAAACAAACATTTGGAAAGAAAAATGTGCATGACAGCGGCAGAAAATATAAAATTAATCACAAACTAAACGACAGACTAGTGTAGCTAGTTGAACACTTCCCAGAGCATGATTGGATGTGTAATTTTTCTTGTAAATGGTGATGAAGTAGATCGCAAATACAATTAACAGGTTGCACTAATGCCATAAAAGCGATGACAAAATCATGCACCTTACAATTAAATACTTGGCCAAAATAATGTACCTGATTATTGGATCCTTTGGCATTCTTTTGAACTTTTGACTTTGATCTCCAATCCATTGTCTTCTGTTTAGCTGCCAAGCAATTTCAGCTACATAATACATTCAGTCATGTTACTCATCCTTAACACCAAAGATACCAGAGACAGGGAGTACTAAAACTATGTAAAAACAGCAGCATGTAAAAGAACACCATCCATACCACGTCTTTATGATGTCAAATAAAGTACCACATGTCTCCAATGTTTTCATAAGGAACGTGTTGTCAAGAACTGGAGAAACCAATCCCCCAATGTATTCTGCGTTCTTATGAACTTAACTTAAATCTGAGAATTTTGTCCTTATTTGAATTTTTTTTCGCATTTGTGAGTTTTACGCCAAACTTTTGTCGGCTATTGATTCGCTTCGACGAGACGAATCGGAAAAGTAAAAAAATTTCACTTTTACCCAAGTATTTTGAGAAATAATTTTGTGTTAAAAAGTGGTTATTTCTCAAAATACTTGGGTAAAAGTGAAGTTTTTTTACTTTTCCGATTCCTCTCGTCGAGACGAAACAATAATGTACAAAAATTTGGTGCAAAACTAACAAATGAAAAAAAAATTCAAATAAAGACAAAATTTTCAGATTTAAGTTAAGTTCATAAGAAAGCAAATGACAAAAATTTTATTAAGGCCAAAAAAGCAAAAACAAAAAACACAATGCCGGGCCCCAATATGTGAGAGAGGACCGTAGTCGCAAATGTATCAAATGTAATATTTCCAGTCATCTTAATTTTATACGTAACATCTTTTATTGATCAGATACTCCTTGACTCGTGCTATTAGTCTGTATCTTACTCACCGTGCAAAATGCCACAGACCTACAATCAAGAGAGTTGATGAAATTTCTTTAGTGAAATTTTCTTCTCATGGCTGTCTATTTTGGATGCACATCTGTCACTGACTTGTGTCATATACCTCTTGAATTTCCATTGAACGACATTACTGATAACTGCACTTCTGTTTTATATATATATATATATATATATATATATATATATATATATATATATATATATATCTGAAGTTTCCATATAAAGAAACCTTGCTAAATGCAACTGACCATCACCAAACACTCTATCTTTGGTGCTCTCATATCAGTTCTTCATGAAACCCAAAATCTGAAAGAAATTTGATGGTTCCATGACATACTTATCCAAGGTCAGTCTAACAAGAACAGATTTCGAAAGATACTAGAAGAGAAAACTATAGCTTTGAGAACATCAAGCCATCCTCTATGGCATCCACTACTCAACTAAACTAAGCCTTTTCCCGACTAGGGGGAAAATAAAAATATTGAACCACTCCACTCCATCATACTTTCAGTAACATCATAAGAAAACTTGTGCTTCTTTATTGTCCCAAACCAAATAGATTTTAGCTTCACTTGTTCCCTAGCATTACACTCAATTTTTTTTTTAATTCATCTGAAGCACATTGCATTCATGAAAAAGCCATCTAGCACTTACAACAATTTCCATCCGAATACATCAATAAAAAACTACAATCAAGCCCACAACCAACGAATACACATGAAACACAAAGAGACAAGCTAATGTCTAGATCCTAAGCATGAGCCTAATGCTCTCTTCACACCGTCAACATGGATCAGTACAAGTGGAGTTCGAAACCTAGACACTAAGCCGCCTCGGGATGGTGGAGGTCCATATCAAAGTTTAACAACAGAGCGCCGATGGAAATCAATCCGAGAAACCAACCCCAGGCGAAACAGAAAACGGAGAACTGCTATCATACTGTCAAAACACCGGCGAGCTTTGTCCGTGGGAACGAAAGCCAGTGCTTTAACTCAATTTGACTCTGTCACTCTTCGTAAGAGTCCTTACTAGACTTAATTGTAAATCCCCGAACCATCTTAATAGATTTTTGCTCGTCTATCTCCCAATTCATGCATTCCTAACCCTTTCTCTCTGAGTCCTACGACTCAACCATCACATACTATGAAAATTTATCTTTCTAAATTTTGTTCTCAATTGCTTTCAGAGGTGGACTGCCCCTTCTAAACGCCTTAGGTTGTAGTCCCCTCAATTTTTTTGTTGAACAGAATCATTGGTAAATGATGTGACTTTCACCAAACGGATCAATTGGGTTGTCGGTAAAATACAGTTGCATCTCGGAGAGAAAATGACTAGGAGAGAGAATCAGGCGTTGGGATAGCCTAGATAAGAGTTGAACTCAAACAACCTTACCCAACTCTTTTGTTCTCCTTTAATTTATGTGTGAGAATCTGTACGAAGAAAAACAAAGTACCCACAATTGTAAAGCCCAGGAGATCCAAAACTTCCATTCGCTCAAACCAGAAGCATTGCCCTAAGCCCCACAATTGCAGCATAACTTCATAAGATCTATGTTTCATTTTAGTTGGGATTTAATGAGCTATCTATCAAAACAAAGAAAAACTTTCATCCCCGGATCTCTAAGTAGAAGGCTTACCATGATTGACGAATACAGAGGAGGTTGCAATGTCAGCTGTACTCTTGTTTACATCATTGTCATCCGATGTTTTCTTACTGGAGAGGGAATTTCCAGTACTGCCTTCCATTGCTACAGAAATGAAAGAACATTCCCTTTCACTATGACATAATACTTGTTGACAAATGTTTCTCAGCTGTCACAAAGTTGTGTTAGAAGGAATGACAACTTGTAATGCAGCAGCTGCTCTGCATAAAAAGAGTTCCAGCAATAAAAAAGGAAAAATAACAGGAAAGAAAACTAGACAATAATATGAGCTCTTTCAATATTTCAAAGGGCATTAAAAGAATGATGTTTTTCTATCAAGCATACTTGGAAAAATACACAACCCAGTCGCGTTGGTACTGTTATTATTAATTCATTTCACACATTATCGATGAACCATTAACACAACTACAGTGGGATTATTAACCTCAATTGTCCAATCATGTTTGGGATGCTTATAAGTTAAAGAGTTCATACATCTCAAAGTAGAACGGTAGTCCTTTACCATCTGGTTCAATTCCATTATTTACACAATGATAACACGTAGATTCATTCATTTAATCTTGAAGCGCTCATACGTGATTTCCGTGCTTCTAGGAAGCTAATATTTTTGCCATTGCATTGCCCCTTATAATAAGAACAAATCAGATTCATGGCAAATACATATTCTCCGATGTCCCTTAGTTATCAACCAATTGGGATTCATGGAGTGAGTTTTGTGGGTTGATATAGGGTGGGTAAAGAAACCTGCTTATAATGCCCAAACACTTAATCCTAATACAAACCTTTCAATTTTGCTGTCAGTCTATGAAACACAATGCAAGTTCTTTAAAGTGTCCAAAACATCTCTTTTCCTATGTCGTCTTTAAATGCTAGAAAGAACATCAGAAGTGAAAGTTTGAGTAACTTAAATTTCGATCAATGTTGGTTCAGTTGACAAGCGAAGTACTTATTTAGTTTAACTTAAGCTCGAAACTAACAGTATTCCACAAAGGGATGAGAGAGAGCCAAGTTATTTACATTATCTTATGTAAACACAAAATTGAACGAAACCATTCCTTTCATAAAGGCACCTCCAGCCTCTAAAAATCTTGACACATAACCTAAATTTGTAAAACAAAAATCCCCAGATTCATCTTGTTACACGGTCTTGGGTAGAACTCAACCCAAAAAGCTAGCTATTGAAGTGAGGGTGCCCTCACGTTTATATTCTTCAAATTACTTTGGAACCCAAGTGATGTGGGACTTCCCTTCACACCTTCCCTGCTGCGTGCAGGCTAGGGACACACACCCTCCCCATCTCTGGCATACCCAGCTCTTATTCCATGTTACATGGTCTTGGATAGAACTCAACTCCAAAAGCTAGCTATTGAAGTGAGGGTGCCCTCACGCTAATATTCTTCATATTACTTTGGAACCCAAGCGATATGGGACTTCGCTTCACACATCTCCACTCCCTCAATCAAACCCACATCAAATAATTACAATAATTTTTTAGTCAAATCAACGGGGACTACCTTCTTTACTCAAGTTTTCCAAGACTACTTTGTGACTTTTGAACTTACTAGTTATCACTGTGCCATTAATGAAGCTTACTCAATTTATGCATTTGCCCATAAAAGTGTTTCTTGTCAAATAAAGCTTTCATGCAGTTTCTTGTTCAAACTGACTGAAAGAAAATTTTCCATAAAACTTTCAGTAAAGGGACGGAAATGGCCTAACGTCCTCCACAACCATCTGATCCACAACCTAAAAAGACAGAAATGACGAAGACATTAGTAGTACGAATATTGCGATTTCAAATTTTTCTTGATGAAATTTTCCATTTGGGGCCAAGCGAGATTAAGCGGGCGTATAAATCTACTAGTAATATTCTTTTAGGGGAAATTGTGGTGAATAGGTTGACACGGATTTGTTAGGACATTCTCTTATTTTTGGAGATGTAGAATCTAGTGTCATTCATAAAGAAGCCAGACCACGATACTGGTACCAACGGGTCACTCTTTTTCTCTCTAATTTTCATATTTATGTCATTATGAAAATATACCTTGTTTGGGCTAATGAATTAGGTGTTCAACTATCAATTACTTGAATTGATGGTTGTTAAAATAATATAAGGGTGAGTGTTCAACTAAAGCCTAAAATAAAATTACTAATAATAAAGTTTAAAAAATAAAATTGTAGGGTGCTCACTTGACCACTCAACTCTAGGGGTGGAGCCGCCTCTAGTGACTAATCCTTGGGTAAAAACAAGTCCTAAACTTCATAAAACTCGCTCTCTCTCTCTAGAAACTCAGAAGACGCTCTCCCTCTCTCTCTAGAAACTCTTCCCAGCAGCTAGGGTTTGGGGGAGGGTTGGGGGGCTGCACCCTCCTCCTCCCCCTCGCCTCCTCTCTCCCACCCCTTTTCACCCCTCTCTCCGCTCTGTTTTCTCGGCTCCTCTCCGGTGTGGAGATCTTTGTGTTGTGTTGTCCGGCGAAGTGGGTCACCGGCCTTGGGCAGTTGGCCTCCTTTTGGTCCGGCTCCTCCTTGTTCTTCCAGATCTGGTAGCAGGTGGTTGTCCGACATCGGGGTGTGGGTGTTAATAATCGCGGTGGCTGAGAGGTAGGAGGCTTGTGTTTTAGGTAGGTTTTCTGGGCCTTTTGTGCCTTTTTTCTCCGGCTGGGTTTCCCCCAGTCCGGCTTGGTGTACCGGTCTGGCTTTACCAGATCCGGTGGGTTTGGATGGTGGGCAATAAGGTCGTAGGGTTTGGTGGGTGGTCGGAGTGAGGACTGCGGTGGTCGACGGCGGTGTCGGTGGTATGTCTTGGGGATTTCCAGTAGTGGCAGCAACGGTGCCGCTGTTGGGGATTTTCCGGTGTCAGCTCCGGCCAGTTTTGCTCTCCAGCGTTTTGTTTCCTTGTTCTGGGTTGACATCGGCAGTTTTCAGGCGCGAAGCAGTGTTTGGTCTCCGACACGGGATTAGATTTCTTCTTTCGCTTGTGATCTGTTTGTTGTTTTGATTACATCTGGTTTTATTGTTTACTGGTTTGTACTGGGATTTCGTTTGATTTCTCTCTGTCTAGTCCCGGATGGGATTCTCATATCGGCACCTAGTGTTGATTTGCTTTTGCAGGGTGTCCTGTAATCCCGGAGTAGGTAGTTTGGTGCACTCCTGTTTTTTTTTGCGATGTAATCTTTGCCTTCGGGTTTGAAATGAATTGACTGATTCAAAAAAAAAAAACTTCATAAAACTCAATCACATTCCTCCAAGATTCCATATAAATCCAAACATCCATAGCACAACACTAATTTGTCTGTTCAGATGCACTGAGTTCGACAATTCTAAACCCCAGTTCACAATACATAGTCAAACAATGACTTAATTCGAAATTCACATATTGATTTAACTAGAATCTTTTGCAACATTACCAGAAATAAAAAACCCAAATGATAATCACATGAACGATACAAAGCATTTCTAGATTTTCCAACAAAATCCTCTTATACAGAAGATTCCAGCTAAAACCGTGTAACTGCTTTTTCAGTGCAGGCAATACATTGGACTCTACTGAGACTCAGAAGACTTCAGAGAAGCAACAGACAGATAGAGAACATACCTTGTGGAGGCTTTGGTGAGATCCAAAAAGAAGAGAGGGTTTATGGAGTATTTGTTGTTGAATGAAGTTTAGAATGTCGTTTTCTGTGTGTTTCTTGGTTGTTGGCATCCTGTTTTTAGTTTTTCTTCTCTCTCTCTCTCTCTCTCTCTCTCTCTCTCTCTCTAAATCTTCTCCCGAGCTGACGTGGATGGGGTAGGCATTTTTGAGCGGATAAAGTCATTTTATATTTTGGTGTGATTGCTAGAATACCCCGGCCAACTCGAACACAGTGGGAACTGGGAATAATTTGCAAGGGTTTGTTCATCATTTAAAGGTCCATCATTCTGGTAAATGTGTACACGGCTGCAAATGAGCCGAGCTGTTCACGAGCAGCTTGGCTCGAAAATGTCTCGTTCAAAGTTGACTCGGTGGCCATGTGGACGAGCTCGATCCTTGTTTCACAACTCGTTTCAAAAACGAGTCGAGCCCAAGTTACTATCAATTCAGCTCGGATGAGCTCGCTAGCTAGACTATGTGTATGTACTTGTTATGAGAGCATCTCCACTCCTTACTCAAATTTGAGTAAAAATCTCCAAAATACAACTCCACTCTTTACTCAAACTCATATCAAATTTGGGTTTTACTCAAAAAAATTTCCAAATTTGGTTTGAACCAAATTCTTACTCAAATTTTTGAAGGCTATTGTAACGCCCCGAAATTTGGGAACGTTAAATAGACAATTTTATTGAATATCTAAATAGAGTCTGGCTCATTATTACATCATAATTCTCACACGAGTACTTTTATTCAACAAAAAGAGGGGAAACTAGAGTTCCTATCTACCGCTCCGCCTGCTCCTCCATCCTAGTCAGCTCCGAAAGTCTCCAAGATGCAAAGTTCTCCCTGTTCATCTACTAGTCTGACACATTATACCAGCGTCGCCACCAATATAATATGTCAAGGTCACCAAAGGTAACACCGTGAGTTACGAAAGCTCAGCTGAACAATCTCATACCCGCTAACCCATAACTCACACATAATAGAGCATAGAATCAGTGAGATCCACATAGTACATGCGCATTTAACAAAACAATTAACGATGATACATTCACATTCACTATTCAACTAACGTTGGTGTCCGTAATTTCTGAGTTTCTCCTACGCAATATCTTGTAAACCGTGTCTCCATTTATCACTTGCCAAATCAACATTTCCAAAATCGTTTTAACACACACAATCTCTGTTCTGCCGTTCCGGTCTCCCGAGTATCTTCACAATGGTTCCGTTGCACCGGGTTCCCATTGGCACACAAAATTTGCATTAACTCCTCTTCGCGGATAACCAAGCCACATTACCAATAAAGTTACCACGTCCGGCCGCATTGCGATTTTTATAAACATTAAATTACCTCCAATGAGACTACCACATCCGGTCCCATGGCAACACACACCACAAAATGGGCTACCACGTCCGGTCACATTGTGGTTTTCAAAATCCTTACACACAATGGGCTATCACGTCCAGCCACATTGCAGTATCAAAGCACGTCTTTTCATTAATCACACCCTATGTGTCATGTTTCTAACTTCCTCGATTTCTGTGTCTCATTTTCATGCATAGACTCCACGGTAGAACTTTTCACAAAAGTAATCATAAATCATTCATTGTAATTTTGAAACTAAACTAGCAAGATCATTCAACTCCGTATTACTTATCATGCTCAAATCACAACTTAAAACATAACGCCACATGTACGGACGCCTTTGGAGTAAAAATCATTTATGTTTTCCAACAAGACAAGTAATGCAAGCAATTTATGTATACATACTCATAACCATCCTAATATCAAAATACGAATACTTCTAAACAAGCGATAAATTTCTATCTTTCAAAATTCATTCTTTCCTCTTTTGTGGGAAGTTCATAACAACATATGTTTATTGAAGTAAAGGTCGGTTATTCAACATGCTCATACTTCCTTTAACAAAGTAAGTTGTTAACTATCATGCATTTCAAACCTTATAGGTGATAGATAACCTTATATACGGGAAAACCTACTTATACTTTCAACATACGGTTCTACATTATACGTAAAGTTAGTGGATAATGGACTCTACCTTTCTTCTTGGCTGGTTGGTCGGTTTTGAGAATAGGTCGTCGGTTTTGCGAATTGACGACTTAACGGCTCCGAAGTGTTTCGAAAGGAAGAAAGATAGATTTTCTCTTCCTAGAAACAACTTTGCTAACTAAATTAGGCTACTTTAAAGATCTATGGGTGGTTTTTGGAGGTGGTTTGGTGGTAGCTCTCAAGAACTTCAAGAACTTAAAGAAACTTGAACTTTAGAACTAAGAAAATTTAGAAATTCTAGAGAGAAGTGAGAGCAAAAAGTGAAAGTGTGAGAATGACTTGAAGTGAGCTTGCTATTTATAGGCCAAGGGCTCTCCCTCTCCCTCTTTCACCCGAATTCTCTCTCTCTCTCCTATCTTTGATTTTTTCTTCTTTTGTCATGTCAAAGCATGGCTTGGTGGGTAGTTTGACGGATAGTGTACAAGTAACCATCAATGGAAGACTAGATTTTGTACTTTGGGTAGATTTTAGGAAGATTTGATAGAGAAGGAAATGATGGTTCAAAGATTGGGTTGGTAAGTGTATCTATATATCTATGTATAAGTACACTTTAAGTACTATGTGATCTAGTCGAGAAAAGAGTAAGGCTTTCAAGTGTCAATCTAGAGAAGATATGGTCAAGATTCTTAGAAATAAAGTAAGCTAAGAAGTACTCATATCTATATATAACCATATATGTGTACCTAAAAATCTTAGTACAATATCTTTGGAAGTTAATGGCAAGTCTAGGTTTTCTATTATCCATGAGGTAAAAATTCCCCTAGTATTCATTATCCAATCGGCAAATGTTAAGAGTATGGTCTAAGATTCCCTAAAAATATAATAATGGCTGTGAGGTAGTACATATTCCTATATATAAATATATAGGTGTACTTAGCAAATCTAGAAAAAATATCTTTATAAGGCACATGTACCTATATATAAGGTTATTTGTGTACCTAGAAAATCTAGTAAAATATAAGGTACATATATCTAGATATATAAGTACTTAGAAAATTTAGGGAATTGATTTACTTTTATTACCCAATGGATAAAATTTTCTCTAGCAATTATTGACCCAAGGGTAAAGAAAAAGAAGAAAAAAAAATAAAAATAAAAGTACACTTGGAAGATATAATGATTTTTAAGTTTAGGATTGGAAAGGTTCACAATGCTCAAAGATTGTCAAAAAGATCCATCTAAGGTTAGGATAATATAACTAGATTAAATGGTAACTAGGTTTCTCTAACCAATTGGTTGGAAGCTAATTTTACTTGCCAAGTAGGATTTCTAGCCAAGAAATATAATTTAAAGATTTTATTTTACTCATTAGAAAAATATACAAGTGCTTCTATAAGCATACTTGTCTTTAGAAAATGACTAGATCGTTTAGTGCGAAAAGATATAATTTTATAAGTCTCAAATTTAATTATGACGGATTATTAGAAATTAAAAAGGAATTTCAAAAGCAATCCAAGTAATTAAAAAAAATTCAAATAGTTAACAAAATTTTTATTTATCAAAAACCAGGGTCGTTACCGCTATTTTCACCTCTTCAAATTTACAACTATGCCATTAACGAAACATTTACTCAAATTTATGCCTAGATTTGCATTTGCCTATTGGATTATTTCATACCAAATCAAGTTTTTATCCAAATTTTTACTCAACTTTGGATAAAAAATTAAGTAAGGGATGGAGATGCTCTGAGCTCATTTGGAGCTAATGGATTATTCATTTTACATTTTTGCATTTTTGATATTTGGGAGCCAAATTATAAACCATATTTTAGAGGGACAAATTGAGAAATAGTCCGGAAGAAGATTTCGCATTCTCATTTCGTATTTTGTTTTCTCTTATGTCTGAAAAGACCAAAATACCCCTGCTTAATTTTTATGATGATTCTAGATATAGCCTCATGGTATATGAAGTCCTAGCCGTTATTATGTAGAAAATTTAATATCCGTCGTTTATTGTTTATATTTTCTATCACCATCACAAAATAATCTTACCTTCAAATTTATTAATGTAATATTTTGAGACTTTTTGGTTTCGAAGAGAAAGGAGACTTTCAAATATGGGACACAAGTATTTGTGAAAAGTAAGGACCAAATGATATTTTAATCAATAATATCTAAAAATAAATGTGAATTTATACGAGTAAAAATACAATTGTTATCAAGGGCATGATAGCAAAAAACTGACTCACAATGTATTTTGCCGATTATCCTTCCAAACACTATTATGTTACAAAATCTATGTATTCTGCATATATTTTCAAATACTCTACAGATTCATAATCTTTTTTTACCATAATCCAAAAGTCTATTATGCATAATCCAAAACGTAAAATGAAAAAAAAAAAAAAAATTAGTCTCCCAAACGGACCCTATATATATTCGGTAAACTTTGACCTTATTTTTACCGGTAAAGAAGGTTTTGGAACAATTTCCAAACCCCCAGTATCACCATTGGGCGCCAACACAGTTGGATCATGAAGCCTTGGGAAGAGGGCTGGTGAGCCTCTGGTCTTTCGATGTGGGACAACACAAAAGAATGTGCATATGAGAGGTTCCCCAACTCCATTACTCCCGCATCGAAATACTGTACAACTGGTGTAGAGAGAATCCCATATAATAAGTATAGCACTCCGGCTCTCTACTCTGCATTCACCTCTTGAGTGTGAGCACTGAACTTTTCGCGAGCGATCTCGAGTCTATTTTTTATGGTTTGTGTCGAGTTCAAGCAAACCATTTTTTGGCGAGCCAAACTTAAGCTTTGAAACTTAAGTTTTTCAAAACTTGACTCAGCTTGTTGTAGCTTACGTGGAAATGATGGAATCGATGACGTTAATCATGGTTCTAAAACCACCCATCTTATGTTTTCATCTATGATATGACATAAGCATGAGTTATATTTTTCATCATCTTATATTTTACGTAAGTTTCCATTCATGACATCGGCATGAGTCATGTTTTCATCTTATATTTGATTGAAGAACTCATTTTATCATACCCATTTTTTGGCACCCTATCCATTTTCAGCCTCCTGGAGAACCATTTGCCCTCCCAAAACAGAAATGGACGGAGCCATTTGTGCCATGTTAACTCTTCCCCTCCAATTTCAACTGTGAAAACAAATACAGCACTGAACCAAAACAAAATTAGAAGACAAAAACTTCTCCAAACATTCTAATACCCAGATTTTGTACCCAAATTGGCACTTTTTGGTGGATCTCATAGTATAGGTATGTTGGTGTGGATTCATGGGGAGGTCGTGGTGGATCTTAAAAGTTAGTTAAAAAAAAGTTGTTGGAAGGTAGTTGAGGAAGGGTACTAAATTTTGGCTCCCCTATCATTGGAGCAATTTAACCGAATTAGGGTGCCAAAATACTGTAGCATGCCAAATTTGGCTTTGGCACCCACAAAAATGGCACCCACCATTGGAGATGCTCTTAATGCACAACCCTGCCATTACTCATTAGTGTACAACCCAACCACAATCCACAAATCATATGTAATGACTGATTTCTCTGTTTTTATTTTTGTTTTTCTAAGTAATTCATGGGGCTTTCTTTTTTCAATCATAGGACTTGATGGGTGAGCAGGTTAGTTTCACGTTGCATCTTTTCTTTTCTTTTTCGTCCATAGCTAAATTTTTTGAAATCGCATTTTGTCATGAGTAAAATTCAAAATTGGTCTTGCATCAATCACCACACATATCTCCGTCGCCTTCCTCACATTCCCAACCACTCCACCGCCGCTTCTCCTCGCCCACTAACACCCAAAATCATAAAAACCGCTACTTCTTGCACAACAAAAAATACTAGGAAACGTGTGAGAATCGATGATGACGGCCTTCGTGCCTGAGATGTCCTGTAACATGCAGTTGATGTAATTGTTAGAAATAATTGATTTTGATTATTTTTTATGACAAAATTTATTTCTTAAAAGCTTTGTCAAATAGAATCAATGAGTTTTGCTTTCGTGCAAAATGGCTTCTTTAGTGGGCCACGAGTAAAACTATTTTTTTTGAACGGTCTGGTTACTGGGCTGACAATAAGCACGTAATTTTCTATGAGAAGAATATGTATTTCTGTTTATTTTTTACACCATTTAATACACATTCACATACCTATTATTGTCAGAATTTTCCTTTTTCGAATATAAACCTTCTGCCCATAATTGATCTAATTTACTCAAGTTGTTTTCCACCCCATGATTCCCTGTTTGAAAAAGCTGACGTCCAGATCTTTTCAGTGGTCAATATAATACAGTAATACTACAGGGAACGTTGCAAATCTATTCCCTTATGATTTTCCAGCTGAGTAATTTCCTTTGGCAGCCTTTGTTGACTTGGGAACTTGGGAGTTAATACTACATGGAACATTGCAAATCTATTCCCTAATGATTTTCAGCTCAACGTCCATATTTGCATTTAATGAAGATCAAGTTCACCGCTGGAAGATTTTTTCTCAACAGAAATGTTTCTAAAGTTCGGAAGGCTATAACAATTAACAAGGGAAAGCTTCTGGAGAAGAATACACCAAGCAACATTAGAGCAATACAGAGCAAATATCATCCTTCTCTCATACTTCATTTTCACATTATTAGTTTGAGAGCAAAATTGTTGTAATTACTCTTCGAGAGAGTTTTTCACTTCACATATTTTTCTCATTGGTTGTGCTGAGACAGTGAGTTTGTGATTCAGTTACAGAACTGAGAGTTGTTCTGAGAGTGATTTTAGAGTTTGAGAGATAAACTCTAGCGCTACATCTAACTCATCGGGAAAGTTAGTGGCGGGGTTGTAAGGTTTAATCGGCAGCAGAAGCTGATTGATTGATTAGTAAAACTGCGACTCCTTAGGCCAGTGGACTAGGTTGAGCAGCGGACAAAACTTGGACCGAACCACTATAAATCTCTATGTGCTATCTCTCTCCCTTAACTGTTTTATTTTTTTTGTCTATTGCTACTTAATTATTTAGTTGCTTAATTGTTTTATTTTATTTAATCAAGCATTTTTTATTTTGGTATTTTCATTAGAAATTAACCCATAGAGATTCACCACTCCCACCCCCCCTTGGGTTGCCTTTTGGGTAACAGGAATCACGTACGACCAATAACAGCACCATTCTTTAGGTCAAAAACAACAATCCCATCGTTCTTGATCTAGCACAAGCTCGAAGTCGTTTCTGGATTTGTGATCGTCATTGCAACAATGGAGTCGTAGAAAATAATATCCTCAAGGGAAAAGGGCATGAAAACATTGAAGACATGCATTTGAAAAACTGACGAGAGGGGAGGAGAGGGGAGAGAGAATGAGATTGTGGATTTTTATAGAAAAATGTGTTATGTTTATATAAGGATATTATTAGATTTTTTTGAATGTCAGAATGGGAATACATCCAAATAAGTTGACCTATTTTGGTCTAATAAGTCAAATGAGCAAACTAACTCAATTAAACTTGGTTTCTCCATACATCTATTTAATTGACTCATTTTTTAAGGTAAACGATAATGCCATTATGTATTTTGATTGTGCCACGACGACGTAGTAGTTTTACTAACTTCTATACCCTCATTTGCTACTCTCTCTAACTGTGGTTCTGTCAAGGATCAAGAGCGTCTCCTCCTTCTCTCTACTTTCTCTTTTTACACTTTTCCAAGGGCGTTGCCTCTTCTCCTCCCCCGGCCTCCTCCTCATCCACACCCCTAACTCTCCTCCTTTCGGCGTCGTAGGACGTAGATCTACTGTTTTCCACGCCTTCTCCAGCTTTATAGCTTTTGCGCCGGCAACCCCGACAGCGCAGCTTAGCCTTGGCGGCTCGTGTGACATGATGTCTTCCTCAGCAAACTCGGGCTGGATCATGGTGGTTCGGAGGCAGTCAAGCTCTTATCGTCTCCGTTTGGATGGTAATAAGTAGGGTTTGTGGTGGTTCGGAGGTAGTTTTTGTTTTCATCTTTTCTGTTAATTTCTCCCAGTGTAAAGTTGTTTCCGGCTGGTTTCGTCCAGTTCGGTGAATCCCAGTCTGGTTTCCCCAGATCCGGTGGGTAGTGGTGGTGGGCAAATAATTAGTAGTTTTCAGCTGTTGTGTATTTTTTTTTTTTGTTTGTGCTCCTCAGACTGCGTCCTACCCGCCGTGGCCACGAGGTTTCACTGGTTGGCTATTTTGGCAACTTGCTTGTGTTTGTTTCTTGCGGCCAGAGCTCGCCGTGTCAGCGGGAGTTTGCCTCAGAGTAGTGTCATGTGTTTAGCAGTTATGGCCAACATAGCTCCGCCTCTGTGGGGACTCGGATATGGACTCAAATTTATTCTCTAATATGTTACGATGTTAAAGAGTAATAGCAGTAATGCCATTTCATTGACTTTAGGGAATGACTTCGGTGTCCCCGGTCATTTTGGGGACACCGTAACTTTTGGCATAACAAAACCATTATGAGTATAACCAAAACTTATTATAAGCATAACAGAACCATAGAACGGCATAACCAAAACCATATCAAGGCATAACTTATTTGTTATGCCTTGGTTGGGTTTAGTTACGCCTTAATTGGTTTTTAGAATATTCCTTGGTTATGCCTTATTTGGGTTCTGTTATGCTTGTAATTGATTTTAGTTATGCTCCTAATGGTAAAGTTATACCAAAAATTACGGTGTCCCCAAAATGACCGGGGACACCATAGCATCATCCTTGACTTTAATATTATTTGGCACAATTTTATGCTGTGGTTGGAACTTATGGAAGGGAAAATAAAGGAAGGAAAAATAATTAAGAGAGAAAGTTGAAGAGAAAATATGAGGAAAGTTATATTCATTTTGTTGTTTTCTCTCATCTTTCCATAGTGATCCAAACAAGGACGAAGAATTTTTTTTTTAAAATTTTTCGTTCCTTTTCCCATCTCTTCCACAACTTCCAACAAAGCCTTAAATTTAGGACCCGGGACCCTGTAGTGCAAGGGAGAATTATAGGAGTGTAGTGCGCAACCTTAGTCGTTCATGTTTGCAAATAATTGTCTAGACGTGCTAGAAGTATCTTGCAAGTAAGATGGATATCTTATCTCTAGAATAAGTTTTGACAAATTTGAATAATTGATTGAAAATATGGATAACTCAGATCGCACATATGTATGATTCTTTTAATAAATTTGGACAATTGATGGTAGAGATGGATGACTCAGATCGCGTACTACACCCCTGTACTGCACCCTTGCACTACAACGTCTGCACTGCAAGATCCTCGAGTTTGTTAAATTTAGAGCATTGATTTAAACCTGTAACAACCCAGAATTTTTACCCAATGTTTTTTTCTAATAATAATATTATTAGAATTATTTTTTTAATACAATTACTTATTTTTTTCTAAAATGCATGCAATTATACTCCATGCATGCATTATTTTTTTTCCCTCCATCGTGCATGCATGCACCCCATCACCTCCCTCACCTCAATCTCCTGCAATGTCTCCCTCTCTCCCTCCTTTAGCTCACTTTCTTCAGCCATTACTCCCTCCATCTCCTTAACCTCCAAGAAAACAAAATTCATCCCCCCTTGCTCCAAACCAAAATTTCCTTCACCACCAAGCAAAACTCGAATTTAATTCCTTCCCATCCATTTCCTCCCTGACCCTAAAACCAAGCCCAAATTCGTCCATTCCAAATCCCATGAATCCAATTCCATTAAATTCACTTTTATCCTCCTCTACCAAAATTCACCTATAAATACCTCACCACTTTGACCCGCAAGCACACCTTTACAACCACCACCCTCCATTGAGTCAGAAAAGAAGAGAAAAACCGAAAGAAACCAAGCTCCAAGCTATGGAGTTTTAGAGAGAGAAAGTGAGAGAGAAAAATGGGTTTTGTGCCTAGACCCAACCAAAACTCAATCCAACATTTTCAATCACCTCCTATGTCACGCCCTCGATTTTTAACATAAATAACAATACCATTTTAAATACAAATTCTTGCAATAGTACATACGATATCCCAAATTACAATACAATTCCCGAATCTCACAAATCTGTCAAATTGATACAGTATTCCATACTAGAGAAAATAGTACATTGCTGTTCGATTTACGAAGAAAGACAAGTACTTTAGAAAATAATTTTAGCTTCTGATATCTGCATGCACTTCATACTCTCCATGACTGTGCTCCTGTGGTGTACCTGAAAATGATAGGTTGAGCTACACTAACCCAGTAGAGAAATCTATACTTAAGCTATGCGAAAATGCGAGAGAACATGCACCAAGAGTGAGTGAAGTTCAATAAGCGAACACAAGAAAGCAAGGTTTACCACAACAAACAAGCGGGCTACAACCATAGGGTTCTAGGCGTCTTATAGATATTTCTAACTGTTCACACATCAAACTAGCAACATTAATAAATTCGTATCTGTATACCTCAATCAATAATCAATTTTCAATCATCTCATCGTCTCTCGTATGATACCACAGTCTTTCTCACTTCCACCTCATTCATCATCAAACCCCTTCGCCATGAAACTTTCACTTTTGATTTCAAAAAAAAATAAAGGTAAAGTATTACAAAACCAGATCAAGCTCCGTTGATTCGAGCTTGAATATCGGAGTCCGTTGATTTGTGCCCAAATACCGAAAATCGTTGATTCGCTCAAGAATATCGGAGGATTTTTTTTTAGCAAAATCATTTTCCTTTCAAAAAAAAAATGATTAAAAGCCAATCGTTCATCATTTTTCCTATAATCACACATTATTTAACATTTCATCATTTTACGGTCTTCGCATGTATCGCTCGTACTCCGGTCATATCACCAAGTAGTGATACTCTTTCATTTGAATGGTCTGGCCATATCACCGATTGGTCATGGTGATATCCGTTCATTTGCATTGTCCACAATATCAAATAATCATTCATTGTCCCATTTTCATTACAAACAAAATACCATATCGTACATCAACAAATACACAAGTCTACGCCATACCTCTGGATATGTTCCCGCATCCCACACAACGCATTAACCACAAATAGCCTCTACTAAACCCAGTCTGCTAGTTCCTACGCTTAAATCCCATTGAACGAATACTCAAGAAATTTAGAGAAACCAATAAGAAGAATCGCGAGGATACAAAACGACAAACCGAAAATGAAACAATCATCTAGTTCACCATCACATTCAAAGTGTCACGTGTTTCATAGTTAATAAGTCTTTTGTTCCAAGTGCACATTCCGGGTATTTGGGACCCTGTTCGTCCCTGCCGGTCATCGCACCAATAGATGGACCCGTTCACCTACTACCGGTCATCACATCAACAGGTGGACCCGTTCATTCCCTGCCGGTCATCGCACCAATAGGTGGACCCGTTCATTTACTACCGGTCATTACACCAATAGGTGGACTCGTTCATTCCCTGCCGGTCATCGCACCAATAGGTGGACCCGTTCATTCCGGGTATTTAGGACCCCGTTCATCCCCTGCCGGTCACCACGCCAATTGACGGGCCCATTTAAGTTTCCTTAAACAGTTTCATTACTCATGTCGTTGATTACTGTTACCTCACCAAGTCACGAGGTTCACAACTTGCATTCGGTGTTCGTGTGCTCCGTTTCAATCATGTACCTCACATAAAGTGGCTTTAATTCTCTTTTCAGCATTCGGCAATCGTATACATCAAGCTATCGTCATACTTCCCGTTAAGTGTAAGTTAACGTCCTTGAACTCATAAAGATACATACCATCACTTATGGAAACAAACCACGACATTAGAATATGAGGATAAGAGTTTTTACAAAAATCTGCAGTGGCTACGGGTAGAACCAAAAACGGACTACGGGTAGCAAGACAAATGTTCAGTCTCTGATCAGTGGCTACGGGTAGTACCAAAAATGGACTACGGGTAGCGGGACAAATGTTCAGTTTCTGATCAGTGGCTACGGGTAGTACCAAAAACGGACTACGGGTAGCACCTGAAAATTTCAGTGCGATACACAGATTTCAAGGGCCAACAATACACTTCAAAACAACAATCAAACACGAGATTTAGGTACAAATTCAACTCATCAACGTATAGAACAAGTAAGAAATCTCTACCTCAAGGGTTTTGAGCAAAACCCGACCTTTTGACCAAGTCAACCGAGCTCCCATGAGGTCCGATCATGAATTTTCTTGGATATTGGAAAAGCTCGTACTCCGTATAGCAATTTTAATTCTTGGGCCTTGTCCGGAATCACACTCTAAGGTGTTGAGATCAAAGAGAGAAGAGAGGAGAGAGTTTTCGGAGGAGAGGAGGAGAGAGACTGCCGAGAGAGTGAGAGAGAAAAAGAGAATGGAGAAATAATTCTCCTGGGGAGAATTATAGAAGTGGGAAGCAATCCCCCGCTTCTCGCACCACACACTCACACGTGCATTCCTTACACAATTTCCCTTATATCCTCCCACGAAAACGTCACACCGAATATCCGCACCGTCCATCTCGGCGGGTCCTACGTTTACAAGAGGAAAAAAAAATGGCCTTAAAATTACGGGTCTCTACATCCTACACCCCAAAGCAACACCAAACAACATTCAATTCAATCCCAAGGCTCCCTATCGGCCAAAACCGAAGTCAACTTCCAAAAATTCTAAAGTTTCGTTTTCAATCCAATCCGGACAATTCAAGGTATTATAATCCTATTCATACCCTCTCTAAGTATATATACGTTTTTTTAGGCCTAACCATAGCTCCCCCGTAGTCCCATGCACGAAAACCTATGCCAAACAAACAAAAAAACGATTTCTGGCAGAAACCTCGCGGCCACAACCCTCGGGTTGCCCAACCGCAAGAACCAGGTCTCTGACCTTGCGGGCTGCAAGTGTCAACTCGGTCCAACCTTGCGGTGTGTACTGTTTTGGTTCGAAACTATTTTGTGACCTTCCGAACATCATTTTTGACACCCGGACTATTTTTCCTAGACTTTTCACACCTCAAATATCATAACTTGTTAATATCACATTTTTTAATATTTTATTCTCTATTTATTATATTTTTTACTTGTTTTCATTCAAAGTCTACAAACAAAAAATCTTTGTGACCTTCCGAATAACGTTTTTACCACCCAAACTATTTTTCCTAGACTTCTCGCATCTCAAAGATGATATCTTGCTAGATTTATATATATTTTTATTTAAATTTACTATTTATTATTATTTTTAAAGTGTTTCCATTCAAAATTATTTTACGACCTTATAAACCTTGTTATTAATGCCCGAGTAATTTTTTTTAGACTCCTTACATTTCTAAGATGAAACTTTGTTAATCTCAACATATTTTATTTATTAGATTATTTATTATCTAATTATTTTTACTTTCAGCAATGTTTGTTAATATCTTTATTTTAAAATAATCTCGCGACTCTCCGAACCCAACTTTTGGCACTTGAACATGTTGTATAGGACCTTTAGGACTCTTATCAAGGTCATGATAATTATTCTAATATTTTTACCAAATTAATGTATTTAATTAGTTCTTAATCAATCTAATTTCTTAGAAATTATTAATGAGAGCCTAGAATTTTTTTTTTTAAAATTCTTTTTATGAAAGTTCTACTTTATTATTGACATCGTGGCCATACAAGATTAAGGGTAACGGTCCACTCATAAAATGTTACGTGGATTTTATTTGATATTATCTTGTTATTATTGTTCCAATAAAATCTTACCTTATTTATCTTGTTTCAAAATCATGATTATTGTCCTAGATTGGAACCTAGAGACATGGAGTGGTATGTGAATAGAATTCATCTAGATGATGCTAGATAATGGATAAATTGGAAAGCTTTATTTTTAGATTGCCTGCAGGCGGTATTTTGAGATGTGATGAGTTGAATGTGATGATTTGAAACTGGCAAAGTAAGCCCAATGATGATTGTGAAGTGGTGCATAAGAGAGACGAACCCTAGTTATGATTCGGGCATGATAAGCTTTCTTTTGTTGTAACGAGAGGAATACACACTAGGTACATAACTTAGGTACAATCCGCGACAACAAAAGAAAGTGATCTCATGAGACAGGGCATGACTAGCGGTTGGGAAGGAAAGATCTCGCGGAGGGATCTTAGATCACACAAAGGGATAATGGATAGTAATAAACTGTTTATATGCTATTTCTATTTTACTATCCTAGTTTGATATTATATTGTTTGCTTGCTAGCTGTAAAGTAAATGGGGTGGTTGGGTTGGATTATTCTACTGGGTGATTTATCACTCACAGATATGTTTGTATCCCGGCAAATTGGTTGCTTCGGCGATCAATTTGCCAGCGGGTGTAGGATTTAATGGTGGAGTGGTATTGAGACAAGAGGAAAATCAGGAGCGGAGATCGAGTATGCTTATCAAGCCTAGAGTCGGCTATGAAATTAATGTGTTTTGATTTAGTAAATCAATCTTGGGATTGAAATAATTAAACCTCTCTTTTGAGTAAATTGTACTTGATTAGCAAAAAATTTCTTAAAAAGTTATTTTATATTGCTCCCAAAATTCCTTGAAAAATCGGGGCATTACAAAACCTATCTCATTTTCCAGTGCAAGAAAAATGACTTAGACAATATGACAAGTTTGAAAATTATAAAAGTTGATGTTAAATTAGAATTGCATTGCCAAAACCTAGTATTGAAGCTAGGACGAGATTGAAGAGGTTTTTATCATTCTTAATGTCAAATTCTAACTTAGAATTTGGGTCATTTGGAATTTTTTTCAATTGAATAGTGTACTGTCGAGTAAGGGGTTGAAGGGGTTGTTTCTCTTAATTTTTTGGGCTTTTTGGCATTTTGTGCTTTTTTAAAAAATAATTGCGTTTATTAGTTTTGCGCTAAACTTGGGCTTTTATCTGGGATATTTCAAAAAATGTTTCGATAAATGTTAAAAAAATTACTTTTCCGATTCCTCTTGTTGAGACGAACCAATAATTCACAAAAAGTTTGACACAAGACTAATAACAAACACGAAAAAAAATTGAATAAGAAAAAATTCAAAAAACCCAAAAAAACTAAGAAAAACAACACCGGAAAAAATCGTCCAAACAAACCGTAAATAAATCGCAGGACAAAAGGCATTGACTTCGAAAAGATAGACTTTTTCCAAGATTCATTAAATTAACCTTTGGGTTGAAGCCTTCCACTTTGAACTGCAATGATGATTTGAAACATATTAATCAACGAGATCGGATCCTCTCTCTATATAATCAGAGTCGTTTTGACTTGTGTTATCATTTAAAAAAATTTACTCAATACTAAAAAAATCATATTAATTGAATATATCTATCAAGTTTTGAGCACATATTCTCAAATTGAACAAGTTCCATTCAATTTGTTAATTTATTCTATTTCAAGGTAAACGTGTTGTGAAAATTTACTTCTAAACAATTAATTTTGAAATAAACAGGTTTCAAGAAAATATTTGAATCTACTTTATTACAAGATAAATGAGTGCAAAAAATTAATTAATAATACAATTTGTGACATCATTAATTTTTTTGACAAGTTATAGAAGCTGTATTATTACGGATTTTATCATCACTTAAATAAACCCGAAAAAGATTCACGAAGTGGCCGTTCAAAATCGTATAATCCCGATAAAAACAAAATATGAAAGAATCTGAGGGATCTGAATCTTCTATGAAGATCTTTTTTGCCGTGGGCTTGACAACGCATCAATAGGGAGATCTAATGATCCAAAATAGCCTACTATATTTCTCAAGCAAGACGGTGCCGTTTAACTTGATAAAAATCTACCTGAGACTTCACCATTTTCTTCTTCTGTGATCTTCTATTACGATATTTCTTCTACCTTGTTTCGTTGAAAGAAAAGAAACCCTTCTCAGTTCTCACGTACTCTTCCAACAAGGTTGAACAATCACCTCTTCCACAGGGCCATTACTGACGATGACGAGGTGAGAGGTCAATCTAACCATCCCTCATTACTTTTGTTTTTCTCTCTCTATCTCCTTTTTGATATGTTATTAAGATCTAAATGTTAGGATTTTGAATTTTTGCAACCATCACTTGATTTGTGTGCATGTGAGGTTCAATAATATTATATTCGGTGAGTTTTCTTTGATGATTTTAATAGTATATAATAGGTTATGCTCTACATATTGTTTAGTTTAAGAGTAGTTACATTATTGAGTGATTTTTTTAAAGTTCGCCTATAGGTTGGGATATGTGTAAAATATTTTTGAATCAAATATTTTTTTTTTTCAAAATATTTGGGTAAAAGTCATTACTTTTTCGATTCTTTTCAATGAGACAAGCCAATAATCCACAAAAATTTGAATTACAACTAAGAAATGAAAAAAAAAAATTGACTAAAAGACAAAAACTAAAAAGCTACAAAAAAAACTACATTGTTGGTGTTGTCACTCCTAATTGAAACAAGCAAGACTTGGTGAGTATGCATGACACGGTAAGTTGGTGACAATTAATAATTAAAATGGACGTAAGAGCGAGATAACACAATAAATATGAGAAGATAATTACTTCTGGAACTGTCAAAAAGAGAAAGGTTAGTCTTCAAGTCTAACGACATATTATTGGAGACCAAGAACTGTGGCCTTTATTTATAGTTGAAGTCCTAGGGGCCTAACTTATATTTACACAATCTTTGGAGGGCTAAAGTGCAAATGGCATTTAATGCCCGGTTTCACCGCCTCACACTTTCTTCATTTTGAATCATCCAATCAAATTGATTCACAACAGGACGCTCCTTAAAACGTCACTCTCTCTCTCTCTCTCTCTGCAATTCCTCGGTTCTCTCTCTCCCCCTTCTCTCTCTCTCTCTCTCTCTCCAACGTATCTTACTACAATGTCGTCTCGTATCTTTACAAAAAAATTTCGTTTCTCCAGTTCTTAACCGCTATGGATCCCCTCACGCCGTTTCTTTTTCAAATTTCAAAACCCTCCCTCTCTTTATGCCTCCCTGCGATTCTTCCTCTGAGTGCAGGCCAGGCCAGGCCTTCCTAGATTGAGGGCCATATGCCGAGTTCGCCGATCAGAAAATTACAGTGGAGAGAGAGAGAGAGAGAGAGAGAGAGAGAGGCGTGAATGGAGGATCCCTATTGGAGATACGGTGCTTCTGCTTTTGCAGACAGAGGTTCTAATTCTTTTGCCCTAACCCTAACTCTTTCTTCGTTTCTCTTATCTCCCGCACGAATTTTTAATACTCGGAAATATTTCAATGTCATGTCTGATTCAGACAGAGCTTAACAACGACTCTATATTCTGGTTCATCGTTTGTTCGTTCACGGTTTATAGGCACGTTTGAACTCGGACCAGGAAATCTTTACTTTATTCCAGTGGTGCATATAGTGTTACGTGGACAGGAAGGGGTGATATTTTGAAGAACTTGTAGAAATTTTTACTTATTACTTTTGAAGGCTTGGGGGATTGCGGCTCCCGCTCACCGTCACCTCCGTCCGCCCTGCGATTGCATATGCGACTGAAATTTGTTTTTGTGATGAATGTGTGACTTTAATCATAACCAATTCAGTACTTAAAATTGAACATATTGAATGATAAGTGATTAAGTAAGTTTGATCGAACTATTTGCTTATGTTTTTCTTTTGTGTTTCGTGGCAAAGGCGAACGAGAGCTATATTTCTGTCCATTTAGTGTAAAATATGTTCGCCCCTTCCCTTTTTGCCTTTTGTTTTGATTATAGCATACCACTATCAAGGGAGGTGGCGACAGTGGTGAGGCTGTTGACTTTGCCCGGGAGGAGGTTGTTGGGCGTGATTACGGTTTTGCCGGCGAGGTTGGATTTGGCTAGTAAGAAGAAGATGGCGAGCATAGCTGCCGTGATTCGAAAGTTTCGTAACCAATAATGGAAAGTGTAGAATAAAGGATTTGTTTATTGTGTATATCCCGAAATAGTGGTGGAGGATTTCCAAGTTCAGATTTTAGTCCCAAACCTGTTTGCCTATATAGGAGCAAAAAAGTAGGTAATATAGTGCAATAAGGGCAAAGTTTGGTTTATTTAAATTTAGGGGTGGAAACATAACCTTCCAATGTGCCCGGGATGAAAACACAAGTCCCTATGTAAGGAAGGACCAATATTTATGTACCCCTTGTTATTATGGTCAAGAAGTGTTAGTAGCCTATTGAATATGTGCCACGTAACCTGATGAATAGCGTGTTTTTCAGCTATCCTGATATTCCTATTGTAACTATTTTATTTTTTTATCATTGTGATAAATAAAATTTTATTGGCCGTTCAAAAAAAAAAAAAAACATTTGAGAGCATTAGATGATAGCTATGGCTTTGTGTATTTCCTTAATTTGAAAGTATTATCAATCTGTTTGAGAAACGAAGTATTACTTTTCCCCCTTGTACAACCTTTTTCAGGCGTAGTTGCTGATTTAAATCAGGTGTTGGTTGATTTAGTCCCAGTAGTTTAGTTGTGTTTTTTTTTTTGCAGCATCAGGAGTTGGCTCAATCTTTTTTCCTTCTGAATTTTGCTTGAGATTTTCTGAGTGTTTTGTGTACACTTTCTGCCAAAAGAGTGTTTCTATAAGGCTTGGCTGACCTCAATTTTTGCTTCCAGTTTTGGTTTACGTTTTCTGTTTCCTACATATTTTGTTAACTATATATATGCTCTAAAGTTAGATATTGCTGTTGTGCCCATTTGTTTCCTTGATATTTATTTTCATGTTTACCATCTTTTAGAGGGATAATGTTGTTTCTTGCTCATTATCTTCCTAGACATACTAGTAGTGCTTTATGTTTCGTTGGATGGATGTTCTTGTAATTCATCTTACTAATTTGTTTTGCTTTCTCTTGTTCTTGCATGTGGCAGACCTACAATGAACTTCAACATTGCTTTCTGACAGTTGGCTTGGTATACCCCAAGGAATTGTTCATGTTCTTTCTGAATGTGGGCATCATCTCTGAGCGTGAAGATTTTCAAGGCTCATTACTTTGTGTGGTTTACTATCTTTAAGCGATTCTTGTTATTTCCTTGAATAGAAACAGGAAGGACAGAAAACACACGTGGTGTACCATTAGCTTTCATATTAAATTCTTGTATGCTTTTTTGTTTGCCACCATCTCACCTTGAGCTCTTTATCACTATCAGAAATTCAGGTTGAAAGAGGAACCTTTGACCTTTGGTGCACTTTGTGTCTTAAAGCATCTACTTCCCAAGTTTGTGTCCTCTCGCCATTTGTTCGCTATTTATATCCTTAGATGTACTATATCAACTAACTTTGTTTACTGTGTGAAGGTTGTCTGAAGCTTGGCATTGTAAAAGGCCTTCAGTTGTTGAAGCTGTAAAGTTGTTGCTAGATGAACAAAATTTGGCTGTCTGTAAAGCTCTTTCAGAGGTATGCTATGATCTTTCAAGTCGTTGCATATGGAATGGCACTTGATAAAGACTTGTTTATTAATTTAATAATTTCTGATATGTTCTCTTATTGCTTTTGTGTAGTTGATTGTTGTCATGGCTTCGCATTGTTACTTGGTTGGTCCATTCGGAGTTGTTTGTTGAATATCTTGCGCTCCACTGTGCTGTATCAGATAAGGATAGGAATTGTAATATCCCGTCCCTTGAATGAATTAAGTTTTCGTTAATATTATGGAACCCTTGGTCAAATATTTGCTGTCTTTTAATGAAGCTATATTGTGAATAACCTTTGGGTTTGACTTAGTCAAATAATGAAATGGATAGACATGGAAGTGCACGTGAACTTTTGGATGTGTGTGTGTGCTGGTGGCTTGACTGGCATGTGTGTGGATACAAGTTTCATGTAATTTATTTCACTTCTCTTCACTACTATTGCTTGCTCATTTTCTGATGTTTTATGTGTTCCTTGATCTTTTCACGTGCTTACCTGATTTGTATTAATCTGATGTGGAAAAAGGCTCTGAATTTTGTCTCAACATGCTTGGTCAGGTTGCATTTTCTGGGTAAACTCTTGTCAGTGGAGAGAGCTAATAAAACAACAGAGAATAATACACGTCAACAAGCTGCTGCTCAATCAGTGAAGCACTCATCATCTATGACAAATGATGCTATTGTGACCTGATATCTTACTGCAGGATCAAAATTAGGGTCCTTCCCCACTAGTGAACCTATTGCTGAAAGACTTGGTGTTGGCTACCCCTTTCCTCCTCACCTTGAGTATGTTTGTCGTATACACTTTTTTATTTCCAAATTGTCGATCCTGCATGTGTAAGTTAGCATGAAAAACTTCATTCGATTCGATATAGCCACATAGGCCCAATGGGCGATGGGCCCAAAAAAGTCGATAAACCACACCCGTAAGTATTAATTTAAGTCAGAGCGCAGGTGGTGTACATCCCAATACCATTGCATCTTTAGTCGAACTTTGTAGTTGGTATGGACAACCAATACAGAGTTGACCATATTTGTGTGTGGACTTTTGGTTCATGAGTTATAGACATAGTAGTGACATACAAAAGAGGGGAGATATCTCGCGCTCACCCTTGTACCCCTTATTACTTTTAAAACCTATTTAACTGCTTACACAACTTCACTGCTGATGGTTATTTATATTCTTTTGCTGTTGTTAAGTATGGTTTACAAATGACATGGAGTTCATTGGGTTTTTGTATCTGCTCATGACTTATTCCTAGGCATATGATTTGTTTTAACTTGACTACAGAAAGGCTTAATGGCAGCAGATTTGGTGGAAACATGTGGTTTATTTGCATTTCACTAGAGAAAATATGTAAGCCAACAGATTTGGTTGAAACATGTCTTTATTTGCATTTCCCCCGAGAAAAGATGTAAGCCAACAGATTTGGTCGAAACCTGTGGTTTGTTACCTTTTCTCTGGAGGAAAACAGTGAGCCATCAGATATGCCACCTGTTAAATGAGTGGCATAAACCATTAACAAGTATGTATAGACGTATAGCTTACTAAGGAGTCATTTTAAAGCTGGAGTGTTATTGCTCTCAACCTTTTAACACGTTGCTCTCTCTCTCTCTCTCTGAGTCGGTAAAATGTTCTGACAGGAGTGGACAATAAGAATGGGTTATTTCTTCCCATGTTTTCTTGTTTCTTTTTCTTTCTTTTCTCTTCTGCCAACAAGCCCTAGTTAGGTGAAAAGGGAAAAAATACCCATGTATGGTGGAAGTTGAAGATTTAGTCAGATTATGGATCATAGGAAATTAGGAAAGTTTTAATACCAGGTATCTTGCGGAGACTGAGGGTATTGAGATGATGTTGAGTGCGTACTCTTCTCTGCAGCATAATAAGCAGGTGACTTCACTTATATACTAGACAGTCTAGACTCTTGATTTTTATTAGAGATTGTACCAAGTGGTTTGTCTGATGAATTTTCTTTTGAAATAGTTCCACATTTGTACAGATTTGTTTCTTGATTGATTTTTGCTTCTTAACCAACTTGCTGTGACGTAGGTATGCTTACCCTACACTAGATCGAAATATTCTTACCAACATTGAAAATGCTCTTATTGCCAGGCCTCGATTTTATACACAGGCCATGACTCATGCTGCAGAGCCTAATTTTGTTTTTAAAAGTTTTATTAGACTCCTAATTTTTCATTTATTTATCTCAATAAATTATATCCCAAGTGTATTGAGTTATATTTGCTGAAGACTACCCAATTGCAGGTATTTCACTTGATGAACAACATGAATATTCCTGCTCCATTTCGTATTGCACTTCCTACTCCACCTCTACCGCCTTCTGCAAGAGTCCCTGCTTTGCCTTCCTCTCCACCAACTCCACCACCCCCATTAGCTAACAAGCCGCCTTCAACAGATCTTTTTAGTGGTGAGTCAGAATTGGAGTCTTCAGATGAGGTAACCACTAAGTCATATGTCAATATCGTGCTTGGGTTGTTAGCTTTGTACATCTAGGTTCGGAAGTAAGCGTAAATGTATGCATTTCTTGGTCAAACACTTTAACTTGCAGACACTTAATTTGGAAAATGTAATGCATTATTTATCTGATAATTGGTGTTATGATTTCAAAAGAACATTGTATGTTTAAATCCTGTTTACCACACATGGAGTTTTACGAGAAAGGGGGCAATGAGGACAATTTCCAATCAAGAAGGCACAACTTGTGTTATTTTCGGCATTATGTTTCATGCTTCTAAACATGGGCTTCACGTTCGAATCATGTCTCCATACCACATATAATGGTCTTACCATTTTAAAGACCAAGAAGTTAAGGTTCTGTATCTTCACGCTACGAAGCTCATAAGATAAATAGACGGTACTTATATATGATATGACAGATGGGGAGAATGCGACTCTGTTGGGAAAAATTGGATACGATTTTGGTTAGTACACATTTTTGAAAGGTCATTTCTGTAAATTCTAGTGTACTGTTACTTGCGAAGCATGTGTAAAGTAAATGGTGTGTTAGGGTATGTCAATACCGAAAACCCCAGCAAAGTATAGTACGAATACGACTGCTATACGTTAATACAAAATGCATTCTTTTAATTGACAGAATGAAATATTTCTAGCTGTGAGAAAGCTGAATTAAAAAAATTAGGTTTAGGGTTTCATCGATTTAGGATCCGACCTACAAATGGCAACTTAATGCCAAAAGTGAGGGTCAGACTACAGTTGAATGTCCCATTCTAAAAAAGCTACAAACCAAAGCTTATTTGTAAAAGCACGCTGCACATAGAGAAAGTCACATCAAGCGAGAAACACCATATATGTATTGAGGAAAGTACTACTCAGGTTTACCATGCATCAATAACCAATATTGCTGGTACTTGGTTTGTGTTGGTTTGACATGTCTTTGGATGTGCTCGTGCTTACCTGCTAAAAAATAATGAAAAACTACACAATTCTCCAATTAGATACACTATCTTTGAGAATTCTTCCTATTTTTATGGTTCGTCTGCAATTGTGCCGGGACAAGTCATGTAAGAGAGCATGTAAGAGCTATATACATATTGCTTAACCATTTACTAGTAGATTAAGCTTTAAGGAGCTAAGGAGGCATTTCTGTGTCAAATGATCGTCGAACAATGACACTTGACAGACTCTTCTAACTTGAATTTCGTCCAAACTTGTCATTCAATTTTTTCACGATTTAAACATTTGGAGGGGCACATGCTCATTGTTTAGCTTATAATTTTGATGTTAGGCTTCTAATCCCAAAAATCTATTTTACAAAGTAAATTTGTTAAGAAAAGATATAGGACAGTGTATACAAATGTCTCTAGTTTGTAAAATGTGTAACATGATTCCACTAAATCCACATTGTGGATCTTAGTTGCACGAAGCGGGGGCGGGAGCGGAAGTGGGGCAGCGAGGGAATACAGAAGCTCCCAAGGTTGGGAGCGTGAGAGTAACGTGTACATATATTATAAAAATTATGTAGAATAGAGTATTCACTTTGAAAGTACAATCATTTTAAGAAGTAAAAATATGGGCCAAGTCCGCCATTAATGTAAGAAATGGGCTAGTGTTACAATATATGATTTTATTTTCAAGATATCATGACTTGGGCTAGATATCATGTGTTCATTGAAGATCAATGAATAAAGCCAAGTGACAAATCCCTGTTTTCCTATACAAAGATCATATAAAAGCTCACATCTTTGTAAGGAGCGAGCTCCTATCTCAATGGGAACGGGTTCCTGTTGAGCTCCTTAGTTGGGAGCGCAAAAGTGGGCTCCCAAGGAGGGAGCGGCTCCATTTTAGGAGTTTCCTGCAACTAAGCTGTGGATAGTATATGATGATATATTTGTATTGTGTAGATGGTATTTTATTATCAAAGCAATATTCGTTGTTGAGTCCTTGTCGTTCAATGTCTTGTTCTTTCTGAAACATGTCGTGCTGTGTCCGTGTCGAGATCCATTCTGCTTACTTTTTATGGATTTCGTTTCCGGAGATTCTAATTGTTTGGAGTCAATTGTCTTTTATGAAGTTGATGATAAGGCATATCCTGCTAGAGCGCATCAAGCGCGAATCCATTGTAGGCCCTGTAGATGTGGCTCATGAGGTAGTTGGAGTGAGACCTGCCAGCTTGGTTCCAAAAGAGATCCCTGTGATAACAAAGAAGAACCCTGTTTTACAGTTCATTTCTGTTTGTGTTTTGAAAGAAGCAGTGGTAGTATTTTTTCGCCTTGTGTTGAAGTTATCTGAAGCGTTGCTTTGGTTTTGATTGCAGATCAAAATTGTGCCTAAACAAGTGCAGAGTGGACAAACAGATCAAGTGAAGTTGAGAAAGAACAAACTGTGCCTGACGAGAATTTAGATCTCAAACTTTGTCTAACTCCAGATGAGTTGGAGGGTGGAAAGTTGCCTTCAGAGGAAATTTTATCACTTCCCATGTTTAAGGTAGGCAAGAAACAATTTTATTGATTAGTGAAACATAATTCATTTGTTGGCTATATTAATTCATGTTTTGTCATGAATTCTTCAATTTTACACATTTATGTCATGATCACAATTCTATTTGTATGTGCGATGGTAAGATCTTGCTATAGTTTGTTATCATGAGAGATTATGGTCTCTACATCATATTTTGTTCAAAGAAGATAATTGGTAACACTTGCTTAATGTTTCTACTCGACTTGAATGTAGTTTTTTGATTTTAAAGGTATCAAACCTGTATTTTGGAGCTGCATGATGGCTCCAGTCCTACATATTAAATAATTTTCTGCGCCACTTTCTCTCTGCTGACTATTACTTACTTTTCATTTGAAGCTGTGCCATTATAATCTTGTTTGTAGCTTGTCCTAAGGAACGGTCTGGACAGAGAGAAATGGGGGGTTCTATTGGAAGCAATAGGCATAATGTAGAAGGAAAGGCGAATTTCGGTGAATAAATAATAGAATAGGATACTCTCCGAAGTTTGATATCATATAATTTATGTAGTTTTGACAGATAAAAGCTCATTTAAGTGGAAAACGATTAGTTTAGCCGAGTAGGAGGACATGTTTTTTGAAAATAGGTATTTAGATATATTATAGAGGGATGTCATATGAAATTAGATGGGTAGGACTCATGCTGTATTGGAAAATGTTCTGTTTGGAGGAAAATATAATTAACAATGTTTATGAAACAAATCTAACGTAAGATATATCAGCCACATGTGGCACCCAATCTAAATCTTATTCTGAAACTCTTTGTCAGGAATAGAAACTCTAAGCTTATATGGTTGGAAGTAGAATAGATGATGTTAAGAGGGTTAGGTTTAAATCTGTGTAAACAAAATTGTAAGATACACTGACAGATGTTACCTACTGTAGGCAACTTAGGTTGGGAACGGTATAATATGAAATATATTGTACATAAGGATGGGATTGGGTAGGAGATGTGTACGTCATAACTCTTGTTGCCATCCTTAGTTTGTATGGAAAATAAAATGTTGCTGTCAATATGCTCTGTATCATGATAGGTCAACAGATGATGCACTGTTCGTGCAGTTTTTCAGTTTGTCTGATTATGTGTTTTTCTTTCTTGTAAATGGATGCTGGTGGGTTGGGTTTGCCTCGCTAGTTTGTATAAATAGTGCTAACCAGCTAATTCATATGTATCTCCAACATCCGCAATCATATAGGATGTGTTTCGAAAACAAGCATTAATAAGGTGCAAACATGAGATACTCAGTTCCTACTAAAATCTATCTCAATTTGGGCAGAATTATGCAACTGGGAATCCGGCTTCTGTGTTGTACATAAAGAACTTGGTGAAAGATGTGGTTGCTGATGACTTTAATTTCATATTCGGTGAGCTCAATACACACTTCCAACTTCTCTCTGTTACTCCACAACTTCTTTACTTAACCAACAAAAGGGAAAAATTGATGTTCGACAATAGACAATAAAAGTGAAGGAAACAAAGAAAATGAGAATTATTAAATGGCTAAGTGTCAATCTCTTAGATCTCTTTGATGAGTCAACTTCGTAGTCTAAAGAAGGGAGAAGAGGAAGCAGTAGGAACAGAGTAGCTATTCTCTTTCTTGTTGTGGGAAAGAAAAATAGGAACAAAGTAGTTAGAGGTGCTCCCACTGTGGGGGTTGGCCGGGGTGGTGGTTTCACTCATAATTATATGTATGAACAGCTTATGGGTGGTTGTAGTAACGATGTGGGATGGGTCGTTACAAATTTAATTTTTACGTTGAGGTGCTTGAGAGCAGCCACTTTATGCACATTGCCAAATATTAGGTCTGTCTCCAATCCTCCCCGGCCCATACCCCCAATGATTGGGGACTACATGGGTTCTGTTGTTGTTGTTGTAGGTGCTTGAGGTTACAGGGCGTTACAGAAATGATCTAGAAAGCTCAAAGGAAGCCTTTAAGCTAGCTGGCACATATTATGTTCTCCCTTACAGGAGATATGAGGTTAAGACCTGACTTTAAAAATGGAATCGTTGGTTGATTATTGTTTTTCATTTGCTATAGACTATTCGAAGTTTGTTACATTGTTCTGATAGTTTTGCAAAGGAGAACAATCAACATATATTGCATTGAGGTAATTACAAGATGTACAAGAGATTAAATAGATAAAACCCTAGGCAACCCTAATTAGCAAAAAGACTAAACTACCCTTAAAATGATAGGGGATAACAAGAGCATACAAAATCCTAAATATATGTTCACATGTTCATCAGAAACTTGTTTAATTATTTAGTCATTATAAGGAAGATACGTTTAGCCCCCCTTACCCTTAATGGACTATTTTTGGCACTATCGATTTTTGACATGTTACCTTGTGTGGGGCTCCATTCCAGATGATTCGCTCTTTTGGACCAAGGGTTTGAGATCTGCTCCTAGCCTTCTCTTTGCCCTGCAAAATGAAGCACGACTAAAGACCACACCGGAGGTTCTCCGGAATGGCCCTCCGGTGCAAGAGTCAGTTCATTTGCAAAGAGAAGTTAAGAACCAAGAGCTAGGATTTTTCTGTGCGTACCTCTTCCAAGAAGGTATAATGGGATATTTATAGAGAATCTCTTAGCTTGGTTTCCAAGATTGCACCAACGCTCAACATGCGTCGACTGATGTCACCTTTACGTCACGTTTAGGGTTTTGTAACCATTTATAGGATGAGCTGGCACCTTCACGTGCCCCTATCCTTATCTTGATAACCGCTCGGATGACATCACGATCGTCATCATAGCTAAGATTGTTGTTCCCATGCGGGTGAGCTGGAGTGTTGGCCACACTTGTCTAGTACTGAGCTTGGTGCGCGGCCGTCGGAGGGTCCCTGACCGAATGTGCTTTCCGTCTATTAAGGGACCGGAAGACGAGTCGATTAAGCGAACCGTAGTTGGCAAGACCCTCGGTATGAGACCGTCGGCATGCCGAACGTAAAGGGAAAAATATGACTTCGGTTAAATTGGACCATCGGATCATGTTCAGAAGAGCACGAGCCATTTCACTCGGCCTGCTACACCTTGGAATATGGATCTAAAATTTCATGTATCTTGTTTCTGGTAAGGTGCTCTAAAACAAAGTCCTTGAGTTTGATCCCTTTGAGTGTCATGATCATTATGTGAAAATAGTAATTTCTGATTCACTTACTGTTAACAATTACTTTGATTGTCAGGTGAAGATTGGGGTGGTTTGTCCAATCGAGCTACGGGAAATTTGTGAAAAAAGGTCTACTTCCTCTATACCTGTTCAAGCAACTGTTCTTTCTGCTTATTCATTTTCATACTTCAATTTCTTGGTGGTATTGCTTTTCTTTTCCTATGTAGTCGTAATGGTGTCATATTCAGAATATCAAACTGTGTAATCTCCATCTTACATTTGATTTTGCAGCATGCCCTCTGGCCTTTTCCATTGAAGATGATTATTCCACAGGTTTACACTGGTGCAGTTGCCACAGTAGGACTTTTTGTGCATCATTACTCTTTGTCTGTTTGTTGGATTGTACTTTTCATTGTTCCAATGTTTGTTGACACAAGAGTACAAATGGCTTGCTGCTATTACAGGTTTGCAGATGCATCTCTGAGTTGTGTAGACATAGATCTTCTCATAGTAGTACAATGCTTACTATGTGTAAAGCTCGAGCTGATATTCCAAATCCTGAGGTTAGGTTTAATCTGGTGTAGTTGATGTCCTAAATAACTGATTCTGGTTTCTACGCAGGAAATGCCAACATTGATGTGTTTTCTTCCTGCATGATCCTCTTGCTCCAGCGTAGCAGGCCACTCAGATTGTGACTGTAAGTGTCTTATCCTTGATTAGTGAAGGTTGATATGTCAAAACCTAGACAAGTATCTCTTCCTTTTTGAACTCATGAGGTTATCACTAGTGCTGCATTTGACTTAATTTCACTAACTGAGGTTCTCACCCTTGATATTCAAATTAGAGGTTCATTTGTTATGCAAAGTCCTATTATAGTAACCTAGCATGGCTTCCAAACGCTTAAAACTCGAACCATGGTACATTGTGCGATGAATAAGCAAGGACTATAAGAAAAGAGATGTAAGCTGATAGCAATTACTCTCATGTCTCCTTATCAAAAGAAAACGAAAACTTTTTCAATGTGATTATCTATATAGCAATGCAGCTCAGTTTTTTCAAAAAACTGTGTCATGATTTCATTCAAAAGACTGTGTGTCATGATTTCATTCAAAAAACTGTGTGTGTCATGATTTCATTGGTCCAAATGTCTTCTATTAATCGTAATCATTGAAATGCCCTATGTTTCATCTGACCGTTCAAAACAATCCCCATTCCCGTTGCTTTTTCTCCTGAAGCCAGCCGTCTCTATGGGTCAAAATCCAATGGTCTCATAAAATTAGAAGCTCCTCTTTACCCTAAAAGTACAAAAGTCTTGGGTGGAGCGGGTTTGGAAAGATACGTGCACTGATTTATGGACTCTCAAGACAATAGTGAAGAGGCTATGAACAAAATACTTATTGGTGTTTTTTTTGTTGGCGGCAAACTTATTATTTTGAAGAAATGAGTGCTGGGGGTACAAGTGAAAAAATAAAATATTTGTCTAGTGCTTTATATTTGACAATTTCTTTCATGTACTATTCGAACTTGTAGGATGATGAATATCCAATTTTTATGTAGTCTTGTTTCGGGCTTCCTTTTTGTCTTGGTATGGAATGGTCTTGTTTGATTTGTAGTCCAATCCAATGTTTTAATTTGGAAAACAAGCATGTCTTTGAGTAATTTGAATGCTGTGAAAAAGTTAGGAGGATGGAAAATGGGACTTTCTTCAAGGAATTTGAATGGTTGAAAACAAATCTGCATGGTGAAAAGATAGGTGGTTACGGGAAAAGAGAGGAGAATAGTTAGTCAAGTTGTGAATGGAAGGCTAAAGATTTGTAAGAGAATGATGATGTCCCTTGTCAGGCTGCTATACTTAAAATACAAGAAGAACTTGGATGAAAAGACACAGACGAGATTGGAAGCTAGCGTGTGGTTGATGATCTAAGTAATCAATTTAATACATCAGGGTGTGATTGACAAGATGAATTGATGTGTCTTTCAATTGGAGAGAGGAGACTAGAATGAAGGAGTATTGTTCAGTATTCCATGGAAAGATCAGAGTAAGTTCATAAATTCATTTTCTGATTTGCAAAGTACATTGTGACATATCCAGTGAAGAGCTACAGCCAAAAGTGTGTACATCACATCCCATAAGGGGACAGCCTCTATGTTTACACCCATCCAAGATGAAATTTATGTTGTTTTAGCTGTGAACTCTGTTATTTCTTTTACATTTATGCTTCGGGTCCTTTCCTTGAACTCTGAAGCTTTGTATTGTCTATCATCAGGACAAAAAAGTGAAGAAGTTGTATCTAGCTCTTGCTGCTGCTCCTCTTCATGTTGGAGTAATCACCCACTATATGCGGCGTGTCAATATGTCTCCAAGACTTATTTCTGAAGGTAACCAGCTCTGTTAACCCAGATATTCATTTTATACATTTTACTGGGTAGTGGCTAGAGTATGTCTGTTGGTACTACCATACTGCAATGGATGAATGGTGTGACCTGGACAGATGTGATCATTTTTTTTGTGTGTTCTTAGGCTTGACTGAATCAAAAGTGCTTAATTGCATTTGGCTAATTTGCGAGATATAAGAATTTTTAAATTTTTTTTTTGGAGGCTTCCTCAAGTAGCGTGGAAGTTTTTCCTCAAGTTATGCATACACCATGAAAAGTCACTTGATACAAACCCTATCGTTGGAGGCTTCTGTGGGTGTTGCAATTGGAGAGAATAAAATAGTTTTCAAATATTTTATGGTTTTTCCTTATTTAAAATGACAACAATGCATGCTGCTGAATAAATTGCTAAATGGTCTTTCTGAGAGGTGGTGTTGTGCATAACAACTTTATCTTCCTCCTTTTCTGATTGGTTCAGTTTTAAAATTGTTATGCCGTGTAGAATTCATTAAGGGATGGCCCTTGTGCCAACTTGAGGTCTTGGAATGCAAGAAGGTTCCATGGCCAAACTCTATGACTGAAGTGAAATACTGTGTTGAAGACTGGGTGGCCTTCAAAAGATTTTGCGTACGAATGTAAAATAAACCTTTTGACAGGTCGGACGCATCAGGTACTTTGTTTGAGGCCCTTTTTGGTTTGATTGCTACTATTGTTGGATCCTTTGGTAACATACCTTCATAAGCAATGAGAGTGTACAATTGCAGCATATGTTGCGTCACTATTGTTTGGTTTTGGGGCAGCTCAGAAGATAAACAAATTTCACTACTCACAAGTGGTTACAAATTTTCTCAGTCTTTCCCCAATCTTGTTGAGGAATGTCCTAAAATAAGATGCTTTATTTGAAGTGAGAAAATATTTGCAGTTCCAAAGGCATTGAGTAGAAGAGGGTTGTGGTGGCAAATAACACAGCAAATAAGATGCAAAATTTACTATTTAGGACAAGGAGGATTTAATGCACGGGGCATGCATTGCATAATTGGTCCGCTTTAGTCTAGCTCAGAGTTATATGACATTTCACAACTACGATGAAGGCACAAGGAATAGTTATAAGAGACTTCGCCACACATTAGGCCGAACAATGCATGCCATGCTACATGGACTTGGTACTTTCACCTTGCCTCATTCTTCTTTGGCCCTAAGCTCTCATGGATCTTGGTCACCACAATCAACTTCACTTAGGACCATACGTATTCACTTTAGCTAGCCCACATGTTTGGCTGGTTCTAGCTCTGATGCCATTTGAATTGACGGAGCCTCACGTTGAAGCCATACATTATTTGCGTTGGTCCAGATACAATTACTTTAAAATGCTTTGAACCGTCCGGAGCTCACACTACAAAGTATCTAGACTTGATACCTTCATGTGACGTCATTTATAGGGTCCTGAATATTTTGGGAGTATGTGTGAAGATTTAAATGCAAGCTTTAAGGTGCAAAATACATTTTGTAGCAACCCCGTACGACATGTGGTCAAAGGATTACAAATGGTATCAGATGTTGGAGTCTTTGGACCAACTGAAAACATGAGCTATCATACGAAAATGAGGGTCTCTACTGGAGTAGATCACTGTAAAACACCACTTGGGTCTTGGGGTCAGATTGATAAGGTGTGGTCAGGGTAGCAAGTTGATATGCTTTGTTCTGTACCACTTGATGATGTGTATGAAGTGCCTCATATGTGTGAGCTTTGGACCTTTATTGGATATGAGTTTTAAAGCCATGCACAGCTAGCCAAAAGTGGAGAACTATAGACAGGGCTAGGGGCGTTAAATAGTAACCAAATTAATTTCTAGCTTGGTTTGTCGCCTAGCCTCTTATATCGTCTAGGGTATATCTTGTGATGTTCTTGGTATAGGAGTGATTTGACTTGAGGCTTGTTTTCCTTTTTAGCTGATGTGTATCTTGCTCTTTGCAATATGTTTTTGTCTTGGTAATAAAGCTTATATACTAAATGCTGGCCATCTTTAGATACCATGTTGTGCTAGTAAATCTTTATTTCTTGGGCGACAGTTTCTTGCAGAATCTTTGGATGATATTCAAGATACTGACTGGGTGATTTCGTTGGGAAATGCTTTTGCAAAACAATATGAACTTTATAAGCCTGATGATGAGCATATTGCACTTCTTCACATGTACTTATGCGTTGAAATGCTTTTCCTTGCTTAACTTCTATTGATTATGATAATCAGAAAATGCAAAAGCAAAGTTGGTAATAATACTTCAAGGGATATATTTCAATTTGATAAGTTAATAGTCTGTTATTAGATGTTATATTTCAATTTAATAAGTACATCTAATGTTGTAATGGCCCAAATGCACAACTAGTTAGGGCATATGATCCAGGTTCCCATTCAACTTTCCCATATCGAAGGTATCCACATTACAGGTACTAAATGTCCAAACCTTCGGAAACTGTCACACCCTCTAGGGCTTGAATATCCACTAGATACCTAGGGTTGCTCTTCCAAGCAATCGACAACCTTGAAATGGCTCAATCTTCTATTCTGAGAAGTGGACTCTTACACCAAAATCTTTTCCCAGATGACCTTTATATCCACAAGCGCCTATAAAGGAATATAGTTCCAAGGAGTGGCTTACATTTTGCCACTTTAGGATGGAAATGCCCCTGGGACACATGGTGTTGGATCTACTCCTTAGTTTTGGTTGTTTTAGTAATTTTTCACTTTAAAGTGGTGGGCCACAAACACTATTAGGCTATTTACAGATTACTTTTAACGGGTTTTCAGACTTTCTATGTTTTCCCTTTACGTCCTCTTTTTTGTATACTGTTTTGTCTTTTTTTTTTTTCTCTTTTGTTAGGGGCTTTTTGGTAAAACCGTAAGGTCCTTACTGTTTCTCGACGCAAATTTCACCAGAAATTGCGTTCCCTCTCTCTCTCTCGGCCGTGCGTGCAACATCCATGAATGAATAGTGTGATACTTATGATCAGAAAACAACCATGGAGTAAAATTTTTGTAGGTAATCACGAATCACGTAATTCGGTTTGTTGAAGGGATGGTGGTGAAGATGAGGAAGGAAGACATGGTGAAGTTGATCAGCGCCGAGGGCTTCGAATTTATCATCGACAAGAAGGCCGCTATGGTCTCCCAAACCATCAGGCTCACCTCCCTAGGTTTCTCTCTCCACCCATTTCTCTTCCCCTTTTTTAAAATTAGGGTTTTCAGTTCTATTTGGGCCGATCAAATAGAGGGCTTGAAACAGAGGGTTTTCAATTCGAGATTTTAATCTGTTGCAGGGAGTTTTGCTGAAACGCAGCATGATGATGTGACTTTCCCCGAGATAAGCACCGTTATTCTCGAGAAGATCTGCCAGTGCTTCTATTGGTTGCTCCAATACACCAGGTTTTTCCATTTTTTTATTACTCCCCCTGTTCCATTTTGGTTGTCCATTATTGCTTTTGTCTCCTTTATGTCTATTGCATATATCTTTCAATCTCTAATATTTTTCATGATTTCGACAATTTTGTATTATAAAACAAATTGAAATCTATCAAATAAGACATTTTTAGAGATTCACATTGAAAGATATAAGCGATTGAAAACTGAGATGAATATCAAAAAAGGACAACCAAAATGGGACGGAGGGAGTATGTTTTTCCCCCCCTTAACTTCTAGCATACAATGATGAGTTACTGATGCTGAAAAAATATGTGGGAATTAGAATTGAACGAAAAATAGTGGTCAACAAAAAGGATCCTACTATTATTTTGCTATGTCTTCAATTGAATTCACTAAAAATGCAATGGGAATACAAAAGGAGAACCTGAAATTTTTGAAAATTTATTTTCGATAATTGTCTTGGGAACTGCCTCAGAAGTCAGAAGTGTGCTTTATCTTACAAAAAAAAAAAAAAGAAGGAGAACCAGAATCATTATGGAAACCGTGGCGAGCAAAAAATCTTCTATTATTTTGGTACATATTGAATTTGGAAAAAATGCAATGCGAAAACAAAAGAACTGATATTTTTGTAATTTTATTTTCGATAATTGTCTTGGGAACTGCATCAAGAGTGTGTATTGGGGAGGGGATCTTGTATGGATGGAACTATCAATTTTTGTTGCTTCCGACTGATTCAGAGTTGGCTTCTGCGTTTGTGGACTGCAAGAGAAGGGGATCTTGTATGGATGGAACTATCAATTTTCGTTGCTTCCGATCGATTCGGAGTTGGCTTCTGCGTTTGTGGACCGCAAGTGGAGGTGATTTGTGACTTAAGATTCTAATTTTTTGGTGCTTTGTTTGGCTTATTAGTTTGTCAAATTGATTAAACACTCAATAGATTTGACTACATGCAATTGACACATGAATATGGGTTTTAAGTATATTTGAGTCGTGTTTTGCATTTTTTTTTTTTCTATATTAGTAGGCACATGATTATGCTTCGAAATTGTTGTCACAGTTTCATCCAGTATAGTCGAAGTTACTGATTTGCTTAGGCTCTTAGGTTAATCCTTGGTTTAGTGCCACACTGAAATTTGGCCAGGAGTGTCACTAAACCAAGAATCCTTGGTATAGTTGAAGTTACTGATTTGCTTAGGCTCTTAGGTTAATCCTAGGGGGGTTTCCCCCACCGTGAGTAGTGTGTGAGAGTGAGTGTGAGAGGTGTGAGACCAGAGAGTTGTGTAATTGTATTTTTATTCCTGTTTTTTGTTTGATTAATACAATCTGTGTGTTTGAGTGAGTGAGTGAGTGTGGAATTACATCTCTATACCCATCAACTCTTGGGATGGATGATAAGCCATCGATAGTGTAAATAAATGGGCTTATAGATCCCTATTTTGTCACTCTCGCGTGCGTAACTTGCTTTAATTAGATGTTATTGCGCGGAGTTGGTGTTTTTGGCCCTTACAGGTTAAAAGTGGAAAATAAGGCATTTTGAACGCAAGGAAAACAACCCGGGATCATCCAAAGAGCCAAGACCATGTGGCACCCAGCCACCGAGTCCCAAGGAGCATATAAAGAAGTGTCGAAGAGTGTTCGGGACGTCAAAGGGGCCGTTGGAAACAAGAAAATAATTTGGAAGTTTTTGCTAGCAATGTACCAGTACCGCAGATCTGTGGTACCTGTACAACTCGGACAGATTTGGTCTAAAATGCTGAGAAACAAGACCTGTACCGGTACCGGGATTTCGTGGTACCGGTACAACCTGGAAAAAATCTGCGTTTTTTGTACCCGACTGTACTTTAACTTGGGGGTATTTTGGACCTTTGTAACCCGACTTTGAGGGCCTATAAATACTTTCTAACCTCATTTTAGTAGGTTATCCTTCAATTTCACTTCTCTCTCTACCTCCCTCCTCTCTTTAGCTCTCACTCTCTCTTCAAAGGAGGTTGATTTCTAGGGTTTGGAGGCTTGTGTTCTTCATTAAAGTTGTAAGTTAACTCAAGATCTTTCTTAATCTAGTTTTTATTTTCGTTTTTGTGAATGTTTTCGTATCTCTCCTTATTTCCCTTCATGTTTACACCCACTAAGGGTGAGTAGTGTTCAAGGCTTGGTCATGAGGTAATTTCTACCCCATGATTTAGGTAGTTTAATGGCTTCTCTTATTTTTTGTGTTTAATGTGGTTTGTGAATGGATTAAGTTCATTTTTATGTAACAAAACCTAGGGTTGTTAACCTCTTTGATTATGTGTAGGCAAGGACTTGATCTCTTGCCACATATAATGCTTGGAGCTATGTCACTCTATGTGTTTGCCAAAATGCCTCGAAGAACTTGTTAAGCTCTAATCTTCGGTCTAAACCTAGAGATGTTAACTTCTTTGATTGGGTGTGGACAAGTCTCTTGGCACACCCAATGCTTGGAACCATGGCTCTCTTTGTGTTCGATAAAATGCCTAAACGAGTTTTCATCCATTTCCAAACCCCGTTGTATGAGTTAAACTTGATTTTCATAGTTAAATCTTCCGAGTGAGATCGAATGACTTCGACTCTCACTTGAGTTATCAAAGAGAAGAATTAAACGGCCTAAGTTATGGGCGGAATGAACCCTTAGACCTTGCCGCTTTAATTTCTAGTCAAACTTCATTTTTCATTAAAATTAGGAGGTAGAGAGAAATTCCGATCCATCACCCAAAAGTGCCGTCTCAATGCCAAATCTAAAGGTTGGCGGTCCTAACGCTAAAAACCATTCGTAAAGCAAACCTTCCGGCCTAGCTCCATTGACTCCCTGTGGATTTGACCTCGGACTTCGGAGTTTATTATGCTACAACTGACTAGCCTTACGCTTGGGGTGCTCTTTACTACGACACACATTAAGGTAGCAAGCAATGGAGGTTTTGAAGAGGTTTAATGTATAGTTGCTCGATTGATACCCTGTACGTATAATACCCCTCTCTCTGACCATTACAAAATTTTATCAAAATTGTTGTTTAGAGGAGTAAGCCAACTTCATATTATTTGAATGTCTTTTTGTCTTAGTTGCCTTCCATTATACTAATGTTTTAGATAGTAGGTTTAGAGTTAACCGTATTGCCACTATGTGTATTGTGGACTTGATAGTGACGTCACATGGAGGCTAGCAGTGACGAAGAGTCGTACTTGAAAATGTTGAGAATGAAAACCATGCTGACGATCCTAAATTGCATGTGTTGTTCATCCCTGGAAATCCAGATTTGTAGGATTATGGATAGTTAATGTCTCTTATTTTTTGGTACTTTTAAGACTAAATCCATTTGGGAGAGCTAAGAAGTGTGGTGGTTATCACAGGTGTTGTATCCTTTTATATTGATTTCCTTGAAAATTTGTATGAGCTACTTGTTGGAACCGCATCGATTACAGGCAAGACATGGTTGCTTCGTAGTTCATATTCTTCAGCTCAAGAACAAGAAGTTCATGTTCTTCAGCTGTTATACTCGTTCTTACTCCTTATGGTTGCAATTGTTACAATAATTAATATAGTGTTAAATTAATGTTTCTAAAAGATGGAGCTGGTTTATACTCTAATTGGTTTCTTTTGTTTTGGTCATTCAGCTGTTGGTTACATATCCCATACAAAGAAGGTATTTCTTCTAGATAATGAGTTATAGAGTAGCTGGTTATTTTAATAAAGCTTCAACTGATTTGGACTATACCTTCCATTTTCTTGTCTTAATTAATTGGCTTCTTCTCGACATAGGTCTGAGCCCCTATAAAAGAATTTATTAGAAATAGATAACTGCTACTAAGTAAAACATCTGGTCAAACTCTTACGAACATTGACGGGAACTCGTAAATCATTATAATGTCGTTGAACTATAGTTATTCTTTGATGGGGATCAACTATAGGAAAAATTATCATAAAAGATATTTTGCCCATCTATTTCACAACATCAATATGTTACATGGTAAATAAAAGTCGGACTAGGCTTCAGATAAATTTTTTGCCTCTATTTAAAAAGAACAAGTAACCTTTATTATGCTTTCTTTTACAATAGAATCTCTGTGCATATCGGAGTTGCGACATCTCGATTTACAAAGCATTTGATAGGTTTTGGAACAGGAAAACCACCAAGTTCTTTTTTGTTATCAAGTATTGGCAGTTTGCACCTCTAAGACATACACAAGTTACTACTCCTTCGTTGGAGTATCTGCACTACCTTATAGAGTAGCTGTAACACTGGTTTGTTGACTGCGGTATGCTTGTCTTTCCTCTTGTTTCTTGTGCAATACATGAGTTTTGAAGTTTTAGCATGTACTATGCTAGTATTGGTGTAATTCTCATGTGGAGAGTCCTCTTTCATTGTTAGAATTGGGAGCATCGGAATGTTGTTCTCATTGGAAGAACAGATTAACCATAAGGTAAAATTTTATTTGGCTCGTAGTTTCAAAGTTATGTTTCACAATTTAACTATGCAAGGCATGTGATCTCTTTAAACTTGCGAGGGCATACTCCTTAGGAACTGGGTTGTTTGAGAAGCAATGAAAATTAGGTTGATAAATGTGTCCATTAGAAAAGCTTACCAAGGCATTTTACCAATTGTTTTGCATTAGTTGGCGATCCCCTCGGTGCAAATAAGAAAATAAGGTCAAGCTCCCATGTAAATGAAGCAATTTCCCTGGAAAACGATTTAGACTTAATATACTTCTGAGTTCTCATAATAGTGCTCTGCTTTCCACTTACCAAAACTAACTCTCTTTATTGGTGTGTCAGTTTAATAAGTCCGTGATCTCATTTTTTGGGCAGATGGACTTCATCAAGCTGGAATTACAAAATATTGAAGTTCCTATAATATTGGTCAGAGTAATTCTTATCTATCTCCTTTTTAAACTTTATTTGCCATTTATCCCTCAGATTGATATCAATATCCTGAAAGCCAATGGGATGCATGATGTCATTGGACCCATTTCAGAAACCTTGGATCTGTTTATACTGATTTTCATTTTTCTAAAGTAATTTCATACTGTGCAATCTGATTCTTCTTAAGCCACATAATGAAAACTCGAATTCGAACCATTGTACTGAGTACGCGCGACACTAGTGTTTTCAAAAAGTACAGAGTGAAGTATACCGATACCGACTTAGTTGGTCATTCTAGTATTGTTTTCCTAGAGTACAATGCCGGAAAAGAAAAAACACAAACCCAATCTGGAACTTTCTGTGTTACTTAGTTACAGTTGATAGGTGAGGTAAAAGATGCAGAACAATGAGTAAAAGAGAAAAGTAAAAAGAGAATATGGGAGAAGGTTGAAGAGAATTTATTGGGGTTCTCTCCCTTGGTACAAGTTTTGCTCCCACTAATCCAAACTATGAAATACACATTTTCCTGAAACGTGAAGCAAGAATTAATCTTGTGGAAGATAAGAAATAACTAAATTTGCAATTAGGAATCTCTAATCAGAGGACTCAAAGTTTGAAATTCTTTCATTTTTCCAGTCTATGCATAGGTGTCTGGGCATGCTTCTTCAGAGAGTTGATAACAGGGCTTATGTTTGTGACAAGATTGATTGGATGTATAAACATGCAAATATTGTCTTTCCGACTAATAGGCTCGGTTTGGCGAAAGCCATGGGATTGGTATCTGCACTTTGTAACTCTATTGCTAGTCTTCTACGTTTGACCACATCTAAACTATGCTATGTCTTACTCTAGGTGGCAGCATCCCACTTGGACATTGTTTTGGAAAAACTAAAAGACATTCTCAACAATGTTGGGCAGAGTATCTTACAAAGGTGTATGCCAGGGTGCATGTTCTAGCTTGTATTTTAAATTTTTACCTCTATGTAGAATGATTACAGTGATTCTTTAGCTTCTTGCTTTCATTAGTTTTTATTATGTTTTTCTTGTTATCCTAGCATTGACCTAATTTTTACTGCTAAATATATGGAAAAAAAAACTTGTAACCACATGTAAAACATCTTCAGATATCCTCCTGTATGGCAAAATCTATATAACAATGCAGCTCAGCTTTTTCAAAAAACTGTGTATGTGTCATGATTTCATTGGTCCAAATGTCTCCTATAAATCCTAACCATTGAAATGCCCTATGTTTCATCTGACTATTCAAAACAATCCCCATTCCTGTTGCTTTTTCTCCTGAAGCCAGCCATCTCTATTTTCAGTCATTGGATCAAAATCCAATTGTCCTAAATAGTTTCAAAATCCTTGGATCAAAATCCAATTGTCCTAAATAGTTTTAAAATCCAACTATCTGTTTTAGCTCTAAAAAAGGTACTACAGTGCTTGAGATGACACGTGGGTTTATTGTCGAGCACTCAAAACCTCCATTGCTGTGAATAAATTCAAAATTCAAACCTTTCTATTCCAAGACCAAGTATAGAGCGCTCTCTCTCTCTCTCTCACACACACACACAATCGTTTCTCCCACATCCAACACCCAAATCAACCATTGCTTGCAACGCCAACTCTCCGTCCAACCGCGCCCCGCTCCTCCCGTAGTCCCGTTCTGGTACCCGTGGGCCGTGGTCATGGTTTGTAAGTTTTTTTTTTTTTTTGGTGCACATAGCAAGCTGCACTAAATTTTTGTTCCTTTCTACTTCTCTTTTCCTTTGTCTTTCAATATTTGACTGGTTAATTTTTTTTCTGATAAGAACTGATTAATTTTCTTTTCTTATGAACAATGTATTAGGTCAACAAATGACCACAAGGGTTGTCAAAAACCCTGTGTTTCAAGACCATAAAGGTATTGTTTTAGGGTTTCTTTTTGTCTGAAGTTCCCTTTGGTCCCAACTAATGTTTTGATTTCAGAAAAATTTTCCCCTCTTCCTGTATGATTTGGTGGCTAAGGGACCTCATCAAAGTTCACCCAAGATTCCATTTGATGCTTCCTATATGTATCCCTTGATAGAAAAAGATCAATGTTGATATATTATATGATGTAGATCTCATGTGTTTGTTCACCCTTCATAGATTTGCTCTCACTAATCTGTTTCTGTTGGAGTTGGTAAGCCAAGCGGGTTTAGGAAAGATGCCTTCAATATGTTTGTAAAAATGCATGTCTAAGAGATTGGGATAGTGTGGGATAAATTGTTCTTTATACTCTGTTTAATGTAGTTATTTCCTTATTTCCAATGTAGTTTGGAGGCTATAAAGAAGGATCTTATTTGAATATTTCAGTAGACATCAATCTCAGCTCCTATTACCCCAATGGTTAGGGAAGAAGACAGGCAAAACCATTAAAAGAAGGCGACTACTAGGTGTTCGATTGAATGCCCAACAATGGATGAAGAGGTAGGATGTTGCGGGGGCATCCGTGGGTAGTCAATTTTTTGAAAACTATATGTTGGCTGATTGTGGCATTTTAATTGCTATTGTTATGTGACATTTTCTAATCGAAGGTGATTTGTGGGATGAAAAGAGGGACGTGGGTGTCGGTGACGTGAATCTTAAGCAAACGTCAACTCCATTGCTGATTTTGCCGAATCAACGCAGATTCCCTTGGATCTCATCTGTTTGAGCTTTTTGGTATATCCTTAATCCCTTATATACTTTGTGGGAGTTTATTTGTTGTGGACTTTGTTCCTGTTTCGTTTGAATTGTATTGTTTGAGTTGATCTAGGTAACAATGTGATTAGATCTTTAGAGGACCTTTAGAGGACCTGCACGTCAATTTCCCTCGCTCTCTCCCCTATCGCCAAGTGTATAACCGAAACATAATGTAAGTCACTACTATCTCATTTGTTTGTAATGTTGATTTTCTCGTGAATTTCAACGATCTTATTTAAACTACTGCTTTATTATCACTATTTTTTTTCTTAGATAGGAATCCTTGAAAGTAGGTCTCGCCAAAAATCGACTCATTTTTTGAATTGTGGTATTGCAAAGGAGCCAAGAGTCACTGTGCTTTCATATTTTTACCTCTGAAATTGATGGCTTTTACTAATTGGATGAAGTTAACTAAGTTTTTTGGTTCACTGTGTTGCCATATTTGATCTGTGGTTGAGCCCCATGGTCCTCTCATGGTTTCACCTCCTCCCCTTCTCAATCTCCTTTTCTCTGCATCTAATCTCTCTCAATCCGTCACTGCTTGGCTGAGAAAAATCTGTACACAACAGACTTCGTCCCTTCCACTCACACAAACGCACACACCATGGTTCATTCTAGATTGAGGGCTCAATCGTTGTCTTTTTGTTTTCTCCCTCACCCTTGAATTTTCACCTTTCTGTTTCGGATAAGTATTTCAGTTATTCTCGATGGAAGTTTTTAAATTTCAGTTTTTTAATCAGGAATCAAGACTCTATCACACCAGATTGGACGCTAAGAACAGAGCGAACTCAAAGGTTACATAATTATCTTTAGTTTCAAAAGTCTTTTCCTTTATATCTTGAACTTCTAATTTTTGGAAGTGATAAACTTAGTTTTATTAGTTTGCTTTGGTGTTTTTGTCTCATACTGTGATAAGAAGAGGTTTGAGTTGTTTCGCCACCACCATCATGTGATTTATGTACATTTGCTATTACCTAAAATTGGGATTTGAGTTGACAGTTGGGTTATTTGGTATCATGAAAATCCTTTTTGGTACGGGTTCTTCCCACTTATACTAATGGTTTAACAACTTCTAGAATGATCAGTCCTTATCCCATCCCCTAGACGACTCTTTCCAATTGCGAAACCCGAATTTCTGCGATACGGCCGCAGGCTAGCAACCATGACCGTCTTTACGTAATTTCTGCTCTAGGGATAAAAGTTTTGACTCTTTAATCGGACGCATTGGGTTAGCAAGGAGAAATGAAGAGTAATGCAAAATTGATACTTGCTTAGAAGTTTAATCTGCTTGGGTAAAATTTTTGAATTGTTTCTTGCAGCTATGTCAACAGTTTTCGGGTTCTTGCTATAACCGAAGGTATCCATTTTTCCTTTCTTCATGTACACGATTGAGCATGCCTGTTATGAACATGTTTAAACGGGAATATACAACAGTTTTTTTTGCTCTTCTTTCTCTTTTGAGATGAGATAATATTTGTTCCCTAATTCTTACCTGCTAATACCCCCTTCTCTGATTTATTAATGAACAGAACACACTGGACATAGATCCTATTCGTAGGCACGATATTCTGCTGACATCAAATTAAAATGGTATGTTCATGGCTACCAAATAATTGAATTCCCTATTCTATATTGATGACTTATTTTTCATTCAAGTTTTTTAAGTGTTTCCTATTTTATGTACTTTTCAGGTCATATGCTCCCAATGTGGCATTGAGCAAGAAGTGAGTCTCCTAGAGAATTTATATTTTAGAGTCAAAATAAATCGAAAGGGAATTTATTTTTTAATCCTCTTGGCCAGCTTTCTCTTAGGTCCAACAAAATTGCATTAGCTGTGGAGTTTGCATGGGGAAGTACTTCTGCCGGAAATGCAAGTTCTTCGACGATGATGTAAGTTTCATTGTGTTACCCATTGTTTTTTAACTTTATTCTTCAAAAAATTGGTAAATCTGCTTGATTAAAGAAGGTTATGCATATCAGGTTTCAAAGAACCAATACCATTTTGATGCTAATAGATGTGGAATCTGCAGGTGAAATTCTCCGCGCTAATTCTCTTTTATTCTTTTATTCTTACTGTTCACATACATGGACTATTTCTCTGTTTATACTCCATTTCCACAGGGGGCCTATAAAGGAACATAGATCCAAGGAATGGCTTACACTTTTGCCAGCTCCGGATGAAAATGCCCCTGGGTTCGGAAACTAGTTGGCTGAATTTACTTCTTATGGGTTTTGGGCGTTTTGGTGATTTCACACTCAAAAGTGGTGGGCCATAGACACTATTTAGGTTATTTTCGAATTACTTTAACAGGTCTTTGGACTTTCGATGTTTTCTGTCAGTGTCCTGATTTTTATACACTGTTTTGTCACGTAGCGTTGTTGGGCTTGGGGGCTTTCCGGTAAAATCACCTCCCCTAGCTACTGTGCGTGCTGGAATTCTGCCTGGAATCCAGCTCGTCTGTCTCCAATTCTTCTTCCCATTTCGCGTATTCATCCATCGGTCCACCACCATCTCTGCGACAAACGAACAGGACGAACAAGCAGGCGTCTCAATCCAAACAATGGCTGACCAGATTGCGAGAGGAAGAGATACTTCACCAAGGCTGGATAATCCTCTAATTCCAGCAGTTGGGCTCAGACCGATCTGCTGGGCCTACCACCTGCACCTACCACCGGCACCCATGTCAGCAATTGATTCCTTGCGTCAGTTCTTTCAAAACTCATCAAATCCTGTGAGTCATTTTCCCCTTGTTTCCTTTTGGGTTATTGATCGGGATGGTTTGGATTCGTGTATGAAGGGTTGAGTTTTGTTCAATTGATTGATGTATACATATGTTCTTGCGTGGGTTGTCTTCAACCAGAAAGTGCAAAAACTCAGTTTAATCATACACCAACGCACAATAATTATGCGTCTTTTGTGTTGCAAATTGAACCATCAGTTTTAAAAATTATGTTTGGTGTCCATTTAATAAAACTTCACACGAGTAGTTAATGTATTTATCGATATCCAATCAAAATGAATTTTTTTTTTGCATATTTTGAATCTCAGACATTGTGAAGCCTACAACGTGTGGTCTCGAGGGTGTGGTGGGGGATGGGAGTCTTGAGGTGAGCTGCTTACCTATTCAAATTTTTGTTTAGCAATTGGGGAATAATTTTGCAAAAGTTAACTATGGAGTTTTTTTTTTAATCCAAAACTATAGAGTATTGAGTGGTCTAAAAGGACAGGTTACTCGATAGTATGGACTATTATTTTGTCCAATGACTGGCATTTTGTTCTATCTTAGCACGAAGTTTCAAGCCATTTACAGTAATTTCCTCATTAGAAGCGAGATGAAATTAGAAGTCTTGAAAATCAATCATTACTAGAGCTATGGCATAAAACAACTGGATTTTAAGAGACTTTTGAATCGACTTATACTATTTGAGTATTTGTGGATGATTTGTGATTCGATCGGTTTTAATCAGAAGAACGTGGTTAGAATACGTACAGGTTGAGGACAAATCGAGGTTACTTTTGCTATTTATGTTATCAGAAGAAAAGCATATTGCAACACTCTAGGGAATGATTACAGTGGTCAATGGTAGTCGATATTCAATGCAAATAAATGATCTTTTGGACCTGTGATTTTTTTTCTATCTCAGGAGTAATTGTTAAATCTTCACTAATACCATGGAAGACTTTGGTGTGCATCACTGGACACGAATATTCAACTGTTATTCTATCTAGGAGCACAGAACCTGGGTTCCAAAAGGCAAGATGATTCAACGTAAAAGTTTTCTAGGTTTCAGGTGACATGCTCCGATTTGTTATTTATGAACTAGAACCTATGAAGCACGGATACTCTATTTTGGCCTCTATATCACGTATCATATCTGTATCGGATACCGATATTCTCGAATGCTTTCCGGATGCATATCCAATACACTTTTTAAAGGTATCTTGCTTTAAGAATGTTTTTCCCTGATATTCCGATACAAGCGTATACGTTTCGGATACATATCCGATTAATTTTTAAAAAGTATCTTGCTTTTAGAATTATTTAAGGGTATCCCGATACGCGCAGATACGTGTTGGCTACGCTCGGGTACGTTTTGGATACGCGTGAGGGTAAATATGTTATTACTTAAAATATATGGGTTAAAATTACAAGCAGGACCATATTTTCCTTTTGCCCCCGCCAATTGACACCAGAAACATGCCGATGATATCCTCTCTCTCGAGACAACCTTGTAGGCCTCTCGCCTCTCTCTCTCTCTCTCTCTCTCTCTCTCTCTCTCTCTCTCTCTTGCGCACACGCGCGCGTGTTGTGTGTATGTAAATATATATGTATAACTATATAGATACGGTTATATATAATTTTGGGTAAATATATCTCTCCCGGCATTTGAAATGGTGAACTTGTGTAGTGGAAAACTTTGAGCATTAGTGAAATTTTTAGAGGAATCTGTGGGCTTAGTGAAGTTGATGCTCTTTTGCAGGCAAGAAAGAGTATCCTTAGAATTTTGAGAGATATTATGGAGGAGAGGAGAAATTCCTTGATGAAGAATTATGACATGTTAGACTACCTGCTAAAGGAAGAGGATCCAAGATACAAACTCAATGACGAGGAAATTCTCGATCAAGTAGTTATGATTCTCTATTTGCGTTTCGGAATCATATCGACTACTTCAATGATGGTCATCAAGTATCTTCGTGATCATCCATCAGCTCTTAAAGAAATCAGAGTGAGCAACATTGTCGAAAATTGATCATATGTGATGAAAACTGGTAGGGTCAATAACTCTGTTATGTTGCAATTGTCTGTAGGATGAGCATTTCACAATAAGAGGAAGGAAAAGGCCAGAAGAGCCACTTGACTGGAACGATTACAAGTCGATGATTTTTACACGTGCGGTAAGCAAATTGACAAACCTACTCGATATGGCCAGAAATCCCGTCGCCGAGAATCTGTCCTTCTCTCCTAATGTACTCTAAACTAAACTAAACATGGAGAATCTCCGGGTACCAAATGCCGAGACATCATCATGCGGTTGCAACTTGCAAATGTATTGGTAGAGGGGGGACAAAGATTTGAAGAATAAAGGATCTTGCACCTATCAGTACCAATTCCCCTCCTAATAAACTTATTGGAACTGTATATGTCTCTCAATGCAGGTGATATTTGAAACATCAAGATTGGCCACAGTTGTCAACGGAGTTTTGAGGAAGACAACCGAAGGAATGGAATTGAATGGTATGCTGCTAAACTCTTAGTTTGAACTAGGGCAGAATTTTATTTTGCTGCTTGTTCATTAGAATTTTATTTTGCCGCTTGCAATTTCATGTTTACTCTTGCTCAGGATATTTTATTCCAAGAAGATGGAGAATCTACGTTTATACAAGGGAGATCAACTACGATCCTTTCCTATAGCCAGAGCCTCAAAAATTTAATCCATGGAGATGGCTGGTAAGCTACTGAGAAAATTTGTAATCATTCTCTATTTTTTTATGAGCTGTTAAGGTTTTTGCTTGTGTTTTCTGTTCGCACATGAGTCTAAAACTTGAGGGATATGGTTCTTAAATGCTACCCGCCAGGAAAAGAGCTTGGAATCTCACAACTACTGCTTCTTGTTTGGAGGGGGAAGCAGGCTTTGTCCGGGAAAGGAGTTGGGAATAGTTACAATTGCGATATTCCTTCACTACTTCGTCGTTAGATACAGATACTCAAATTCTATATTACTCATCCAATTCCAAGTCCTGTGGTGGCAGCAACTATGTTACACAGACTCTTCTATACGTGTAAAGTACTCATGTCAGATACTCTCTACACTTGCGCAAGGGTGCAGGATACATGTGTGGAAAAGTATCTAGACGCTCACTTAAAAACCATGTGCAACGGTTCAAGTTTACTGTTGGGAAATTGTGTGTAGAAAGCTAAAGCATAATGAATGAAATGCTATAGGACATCAAGCAAATGTCATAATACATCCATGCTGGAGAGAGACTTTTGCTTACCATGGGCTTTAGTTTAAGCCTATTTTTTGATTGATGTGCTTAATTTCAGATCATAAATATGGAGTGGGGAGCATTTTCAGATCACTATATTGGCAGAGAATTCTACATAGAGGAAACATGGCCAATTATAGTCCCATAACAGAAAATTCATACAGAATTATGAGAATTTTCAATATATTTTTCTGAAACTGTGAGCCGCAGTAACAAACTTTTCAATATCCAACTGAACGTATTAGGCCCCATCATTGGGCATGAAATATCCATATAGAAGTTTTGAAAGATAGCTGCTATGCTTATATGTCATTGTCGGCTGTCAAAGGTTGAGAATTGCTAATTTAATCAGTTGTTGAAGCCCAAAGACTGTCAATTGGTTTTCCTTTCGGAAATCGGTATGATTTGACATTGACACGTGGTTGATGTCATGGTGTTTTGGTATCTATCGGTTGTGCCGGTTCTGTTTCAAGATTCATTAAAAGAACTTGAGGAGCAGATTATAGCAAATTTGGATAATATATTTGGCACCGAACCCATTAGGATAATTACACCTTCAGCTGATTCTGAAGTTGCACTTGCACTTCAAGTTTTGGAAGGATGTTCACAACTACACAAGGCAATTCAGGTATACATATACATAGGTTAAACTCTCATTTGTCCAATCACAAAAAATATGCGTACATATATGTACGTTTGCGTATGCAGATTCTTTGGTTGCCTTCTTTGCTGTCTCAATTGTTTTACAATCATTTATCAATTCGGAGATTGTAGGACAAATGTCGTTCTAGGCATGTCTCTTGTTTACAATTGGGTCGGCTTCTCTTATCTTTCTTCCTCCTTCCCTCTTCCCTCCCCTTCAAAAAGAAAACGTTTTGAACATACTGTTTATCAAGTGTGAGAGAAGTAGATTGCTCAAGTACTCGATGGAAAGGAAGGCTTCTAATTCTGCACTGGTTGGCAGGGTGTTTAATTCCTGTCAGATAGTGCAAACAAGAAACCAGAAGCCATCAATTCAAAATTCAATGTATAAACCCAACATCGCTTGGCCCCAGTTTGGCTATGTGAACATATTTTGGTTCTTCTCCAGAAATCACATTCAGTAAGAGCTGCAACATAGTTATCAAAGCCTGTTGAAAGTTGAGCCCCCTAACACTGATACTTGTTCGATATGAGTAAGATTTTAGGGATGCATCTGGTACTGGTAGCCACCATGCAAGGTTGTTATGTGTAGGACATCATTGCGAATTGTGTAAACATGAAAAATAATCTGCTTTTGATTGAGTTTCTCCATTCAACTGATTTTGTCATGCTGCTTTTGCTTGCCGCCTGCTTCTAGCCATTTCCAACAAAAAATATTTCTTACTTTTTGGATGGCTACTTATTGTAGACATCTGCTACTAATTTGGAAATTAATCTTCAAACTTTAAGTTCTTTTCCTTAGTTTCAACGCTTTGCTGTTAAAATTTCTTCTCGTGTCAAGTTAGGAATGTCAAATTTGAGAATAACTTATCCACTCGAGGAGTACTTGAGCAAGGCGCATGTCTGGATGCTTTAATCTCAATAATGTTCGTTTCATCGGCCAACCAAATGGTAGACATTGTCCCATCTCTCTGTTTAGAGTTTCATATACCACTTAATGATTCAGTCATACAAGTTCTGAGAATTAGTTCTGAATAAAGTTCTTAAGCTATGGTCTTACTTTTCAGAATATAAGGCCTTAAGATTCAGTGTAGAGCTATTATTTATGAGACTAACTTGTAAAAGTGCCATGACATGTAAGTAGTCCTTCAGATATTTGGATTCAGAAATGTGAAAATGAATATACATATTTATTTTGCTATTAACAATGCCTGCATATTAAATTCTTCTGCTACCTACATATCTAATATTTTGGTAATAATATATAGGATTTTGAGGCGTGCAATGGCATTGAGGAGTCGCTATACAGCCTATATTCATAAAAGACAAACAAGGAGAAGAGAATTTGAGGTATTTTCTGCCCAGGCTTCGGTTTCCCCCCTTTGTGTTGACTGTTAACTTGCATATACCCCATGATTCCTGGCTTCTTTATGGTATATGCAGCATGGCAAAGTGGTATATACGACATTATTCCTGCCCAGGCTTCGGTTTCCCCCCGTTGTATTGACTGTTAACTTGCATATACCCCATGATTCCTGCCTTCTTTATGGTATATGCAGCATGGCAAAGTGGTATATACCACATTATTCCTGCCTTTTTTTGGGTATATCAACATTGTCATGGGGCCAACTATTCTGTATTGGTCTTGCAGCATGGCAACTCTAATATATTCTGCAATCCGACACCAGGAAACCAAACCAAGCTTTATATCCCAATCAATTAGGGTCGGCTACATGAATCATTTTTCTCCATTGAGCCCTGTCAAGGGCCACTTGACACCAGGAAAACAAAAGAATATTCTCGAAGCTCAAAAAAAAAAAAAAAAAGAAAGAAAGGAAAAACACAAGCATGAATGTGTGTCTTAAGAATAGTAGAAGTCAGAGTTTAATGCATAGATTAAAAACCCAGCTTTCTTTCAGCATTCTATCATAACACACCTTTGATTAGACGGTAGCTCAAAACCAGGTGGTTTTTAGTTTTTGTAAAGAGATCACTTGTTAATTTTGCAGAATCCACCCCAGATCCTAAGCCGTTCGAAAGATACAGTAGTGTAGTATCCTAAAATATAAGTTTTAGTGTTGGCTTTGGTTTGGCATACGAGTAATAGAACTATTGCATGAATTGCGATGGACAGAGAAGTTTGCGAACTCTCAAATTGAAGTCTAATCCACGCGAGGAAGAGAACGCCACGTGGATGTTAACTGTAAGTATATTTCATTCATCTTAAGTGAACAGATATATGCAGCGATGTGTGTGTATGCAATGTGTTCAGTTTAGAATTGATGTTGTAAATATGATGGGTTGGTCATTATGGTTCTGTTCTGATTACAAATTTTGAAGTGAAGATTGCAGTTGTGAAGAGAGTTTAGGGCTAAATCGGGTTTGCCTTTGTGATATTCTAGGTAACGTCTCTCTCTCTCTCTCTCTGGGGTGCCTATTTGATGCAGAACATAAAAATGAATAATATAAATTAATTATGCATTATTTTGAGTTTATTATTTTGTTAGGAGATTCCGTTTTAGTTGTCTCTTGTTATGGCAACTTTATATTTCTTTCTAGTATTTGATTTTCTAGTCAAAGTAGAATTTTTTTGTTTTTGGTAATTTTTGTTAATTAATTGATTCTGCTTCCTTTTCAGACGAATCAATTAGGGTTAGGATTTTTTCCTATATAATAAGTTGTAAGCCTTCGGGCTGAGGGAGTTATTTTATGATTGAATTAATGAAAATTGAGATTATTTCTCATTATGGTGTGTTCATAAAGGGAGTACCTCTAGTTCGTACTTATTCGTGATTGTCCTTGTTGCGCATTCTGCTATTCCAACACGCCTCGCTGCATCAGTTGGTATCAAAGCCTGCGCTCGATTACGGATCATGGCGCGACATGGAGTTCGTTATGGTCGTTATGCTATTGCCGAAGATGTGTATGATCGAAGTAAAGCTGCACGAGAAGCATGAATGGTGGCGCGGTTCCAACAACTTGAGCAGTGATGGATGCGATTGGTGTCGTAATCGATCAGATGGCTGCCATGGCTGTTGGGGAGAACCCACCTCGCCGTCGTCCGGTTCAACCTTGATTTCCGAAAGAGGAGGAGGTGTCGGATGATGTTTCTATCACCAAACATTTGGCCGGTAATCATCAGACGAGGGGGATGACAATGGTAAATGAAACTACCATTGAGTGGCCATTCACGTCAAATATTATTCCAGATCCAATTGTGGATTTGAGTAAACCGCCAGTTTTTGATAAAGAACCGGTGGAGAAAACTATAAAAGGAGAAAATAAAAATATAATACAAAAAGAAGTTGTTACCGTGCTTGAAGATGGTGAAGTTGACCGGCGTAATAAATTTGTTGATCCATTTTGGAATTTTATTGAAGGTACTATAAAGAAGAATTGTTGGGTTGCGTACTTAGATCAAGTTGTTGACAAACAATTTTGCTTTTGTTTTTCAATACTCATCTCTTCAGTTTGGAGTCGAAAAAATTAATTTGAAGAACAAGCTTGATGCAGATAGGTTTCGGCGTATTCAACTGTATAAACTCGAGGACGAGTTTCTTCAAGACGGGGAGAATGATGCAGAACAGAAAAATGAATAATATAAATTAATTACGCATTATTTTGAGTTTATTATTTTGTTAGGAAATTCCGTTTTAGTTGTCTTTTGTTTTGGCAACCTTATATTTCTTTCTAGTATTTGATTTTCTAGTCAAAGTAGATTTTTTTTTTGTTTTTGGTAATTTTTGTTAATTAATTGATTCTGCTTCCTTTTTAGACGAATCAATTAGGGTTAGGATTTTTTCCTATATAATAAGTTGTAAGCCTTCGGGCTGAGGGAGTTATTTTATGATTGAATTAATGAAAATTGAGATTATTTCTCATTATGGTGTGTTCGTAGATGGAGTACCTCTAGTTTATACTTATTCGTGATTGTCCTTGTTGCGCGTTTTTCTATTCCAACACGCCTCCCTGCATCAGTTGGTATCAGAGCTCTCGTTCCAATCCTGACTATGGCCGGAGCACGTGTTGGAGGTCGAGGTGGAAGAGGAGGTCATACAGCTAGTGTTAATGAAGTCTATGAGTGAGATGAGGTTGCTCGAGATGCTCGAATGGAGGAAAGGTTGCAGCAAGTCTTGGCGGCGATTTGGTTGCTTATCCAACGCATGGAGGCTTTTGAAGTTGCAATCCCACCTCGCCATCGTCCAGTTCAACCTTGGTTTCCGAATGAGGAGGAAGGATGATGTTTTTATCACCAAACCTTTGGCTGATAATCATCAGACAAGGGGGAGGACAATGGTGAATGAAGATACTATTGAGTGGCCATTCACAGCAAATATTATTCCAGATCCAGTAGTGAATTAGAGTAAACTACCAATTTTTGATGAAGAATCGGTGGAGAAAATTACAAATGAAGAAAATAACAAAAATATTGCAAAAAAAAATTGTTACAATGTTAGTGTTATTGAAAACTGAATTTATCGATCCGTTTTGGAAATTTATTAATGACACTACATGCAAGCGTCATTGTGTTCCAATCTGGGAGGAAGGTGAATATGTTTCGTTAAGGGGAAAAAAAAAAAATTCTACTTTGACTAGAAAATCAAATACTAGAAAGAAATATAAGGTTGTTAAAACAAGAGACAACTAAAATGGAATTTCCTAACAAAATAATAAACTCAGAATAATGCGTAATTAATTTACATTATTCATTTTTCTGTTAATAATGCAGAACAGAAAAATGAATAATATAAATTAATTACACATTATTTTGAGTTTATTATTTTGTTAGGAAATTCCGTTTTAGTTGTCTCTTGTTTTGGCAACCTTATATTTCTTTCTAGTATTTGATTTTCAAGTCAAAGTAGAATTTTTTTGTTTTTGGTAATTTTTGTTAATTAATTGATTCTGCTGCTTTTTCAGACGAATCAATTAGGGTTAGGATTTTTTCCTCTATAATAAGTTGTAAGCCTTCGGGTTGAGGGAGTTATTTGAGATTATTTCTCATTATGGTGTGTTCGTAGAGGGAGTACCTCTAGTTCATACTTATTCGTGATTGTCCTTGTTGAGCATTCTTCTATTTCGACACGCTTCCCTGCATCACTATTCACTAGAGTCCATTTAGTTTATACTTCTTTAGTGTTCCTTGTGTATTTTTCAAGCTAATAAAGCTATGGGAACATATGAGTTTGTGTATACCATGTACATATGGGTTTTATGGGGCCCACCTTAGGTCCCACATAGATGATTCAAACTGTCCATTATTTTAAAAATATTTTTTAATGGAGCTCTAAAAAAAATCAGCTCAACCGATATCGGTAAGGATTTTTTCTGAATTTGTGGGGGCAAAAATTCATATGTACAAGGTATGTACATGGCATATGTACACATAGCAGTACTCAGTCCTGGGTGTGAGGAGAAAACTAACCCATTTTTTGTGCATGTTTGGTAAGTTTGCTGTCAGTTTAAAAGTCTCCAAATTTAGTTCTTGTCGATTTAAACATATAGACTATCATCACCAACTACAGTTATACAACCAGTACCCCAACCTAACTAACCTCTAAACTTCTGAAGGGGTATACCTCCCGAATATTTAAAATCTATCAATACATCAATAGAACTGGTCCAAATCATTTGATAATATAGTAGCAGTTCCATGGTTTTTCAGTTTATGAAAAATCAGTTGAAGGTGTATTCCTACTAGCTATTTGTCCATGAATAATTAAGACTGGGATCCGAATGATCTGATATGTCTACCAGTTGCTCCATGGTTTTAGTTTATATTTAGATCCTAGACGAAGAGTGATTTTAAGTGACTCTTTTTTCCTTTACCCCAATGGCTAACTGACTTGTGGGTTTTACCTTTGCGATCTCTAAGAAGCCTATAACTGTTGTATACACCGATGATTCCAGATTATTCATTCTTGTTTTGGTCAAAGTAATGAATACATCTGTGGTTTGTGCAAATTTTGGGTATGAGTTGCATTTAGTTTTGCCCATTGGTTCAATTGCACTCAACAAGCCCACAGGTTTCATGCGTATTTCTTTCCGGTCATAAATCGTCCGCGAATTCGGACTATTCAAAACACAATTCAACAGCTGAAGAAAGAAATCCGCATTTTACACAAAATCCGGGATCCCGAACTGGATCTGCCATAGACTATGATCTTAGTCGTTGGATTGTGTTTTGAATGGTCCGGATTCGCTAACGATTTATGACTAGTAAAAAATGTTGGATTGTGTTTTGAATGGTCTGAATTCGCAGACGAGTTATGACCTGTACAACAAGGACATATTACCGTTTCTGGATATTCTCTCCTACGTAGGATGCAAACCTGCAGCGATGTTTAACGAACATTGTTTTAAGCTCTCAGCACCTGTTTCATGTTCTGAGGTTGGTTAACAGTTTTTTTTTTTTCCCACTCAATTATGTGTTGTATCGTGGTTTATACTCACATGACTCCTTTAGCTATTTCATAAACATTTATATTCTGTCAATCAGCTATAGTTGCACATAAGAATATGAAGGTAGTTCCTCTCCTCTGTTTATAAGCCAGCGAAATACTTAGTAGTTGATCTGCTCGCGCATTTGCAGATTGAGAGCCTAAAGACATTGGCTAACAAGGAAGCACGTAGTGGACAGCCAAATGAGCCAAGATCTCCATTTGAGAAACAAGCAATGAATGAATGTATTCATCCACACTCCCGAAGGCTAAGCATTGAAAATTGCTGCACAATGGAAAAGGACAAACCACGATCAACACTTGAACGTGCTCCTCAGTGATTTAAAAAGCGCGTGAAGCGCGAGCTATAGCGCGAAGTGCAGTGTAGCGCAGCTTTTGCGCTTCGAAGACTGGCGCTATAGCTGAGAATATCGAGGCGCATGCTATGGCGCAAGGCGCAAAAATTGATCCAGCGGTGCAGATTTTGCAGAAAACAGACGTAATGTACTGAATAATTTTGGCTTTTAAGTCTGATTTCAATCCTAATCGACTAATCGATCAAAGACAATTCATACCCAGCACCAGCAGAGCAGCTTCAGCAACAGGCGATCGTCGATCGATCGAGATTACAGCTTCAAGCTTCACTTTTCAGTGAGGTAACCTCTTCCTCTTCCTCCCCCAGTCCTCCTCCTCCGACATCTTCTTGGACCTTTGGTTCTTCTTCTTCCTTCTTTTTTCTTTTTCTTCAGAGGGAAGAAGAGTGCAGACCTGGGCTTTTTTTTTTCTTCCTCCTTTTTTTTTTCAGTCGATTATGTCGATTCTTTTTTTTTTCATCTTCTGGATCTCTGTTTCTTTTTCTTTTTCTTCCTCTTTCTCTTTTTCATTAGGTTGATTATGTGTTTATGGTATTATTATCCGTGAGAGTACGTTATTACATCACAACCTATGGTATTATCATCATAGCTGTAATGCCCTTAATTTTGGGTACGTTAAATAAACAATTTTATTTCAATTTCAAAATAGAGTTTGGTTCATTATTACATCACAACCTCCGTAAGAGTACTTTTCATTGCACACGGGAAGGGAAACTAAGGTTTCTAACTACAGCTCCGCCTGTTCTTTCATCTTAGCCAATTTTTCAACTCCAAAAGCCTCTAAGGTGTACAGCTCACCTTGTTTATCTACAAAGTCTGACACATTATACCAGCGTCATCACTGATATAATATGTCAAGGTCACCAAAGGTAACACCATGAGCTATAAAAGCTCAATAGAATAACCCATACCCACTAACTCTTAACTTACAAGCAGAAGATCAAAATACTAACGATTTCCACATAATACATACATATTTATCAAAACAGTTCACAATGATACATTCACATTCGCTAATCAACTATCGTTTGTGTCCATGATTTTTCGAGTTTCTCCTACGCGACTCATCGTAGACTGTGTCACCATTTTCCGTTTCTCATAAACCAAATCATCATTTCCAAAATCGTTTTTATACACCCAATCTCGATTCCGCCTCTCCGGGTTCCCGAGTATCCGCACAATGGTTTCGCCGCTTTGGGTTCCCATTAGCACACAAAATTTGCATTGACTTTTCTCCACGGATAACCAAGTCACACACCTCGGTTCTACCGCTCCGGGTTCCCGAGGATCCTCACCATGGTTCCGCCGCTCCGGGTTCCCATGGGAAAGCACACAACCTCACAATGGTTCTGCTGCTCTGGGTTCCCATTGGCATACAAAATCATTGAATTTGGCATTGGCTTCTCTCCACGGATAACCAATCCACAATTCAAAACCCTCGGTTCCGCCGCTCCGAGTTCCCATTGGATTTTCGAGAAACACGCCCACACAATGGCTACTATGTCCAGCCATTATGTAGTTTCAAAAATATTTTATCCATGTCAAAACACACATTTTCGTTAACCACACCCTAGGTGTCATGTTTCTACTTTTCGGTTTTTGTGTCTCGTTTTCATGCATGAATTCTGCGGTAGGACTTTTCACAAAAGTAATCATAAATCATTCATTGTAATCTTGAAACTAAACTGCAAGATCATCCAATTCTATATTAGTAATCATGCTCATAACCATCTTAAAGATCAAAATACGAATACCTTTATCAACGATAAGTCTTTATCTTTCGAAAGCCGTTCTTTCTTCCTTTTTGGCAAGTTCTAAACAACATATGTTTATTGAAATAAAAGTCAATTACTCAACATGTTCATACCATCATTAGCAAAATGAGTTTGTTAACCATCATGCATTCTGAACATAATAAACGATAGATAGCCTTATCTACTCAAAAATACTTCAAGTTATACTTTGAACTAAAGAGTAAGGACATTCTACTTTCTAACATACGGTTCTATACGTAGAGTTAGGGTCTAGGGATTCTACATATATTTAGGAATAGTAGATAGGGAGAATCTACATGATCATACAACTTTTATACTTAGAATTAATGAGTATGAGAAAATCTACCATTCTTCTTGGCGGTAGGTCGGTTTTGAGAATTGGCAACATAACGACTCCGAAGTGCTTCGGAAGGAAGAGAAATGGATTTTCTCTTCTTAGAAACAACTTTGCTAACTAAACGAGACTACTTTAAAGATCTATGGGTGGTTTTTGGAGGTGGTTTGGAGGTAGCTCTCAAGAATTTCAAGAAAACTTAAGAAACTTGAACTTTGGAACTTAGAAAGTTTAGAAATTCTAGAGAGAAGTTGGAGCAAAGTGTGAAGGTATAAGTTTAAGCTTGGAATGACTTGCTATTTATAGGCCAAGGCTCCTCTCTCGCTCCCTCCCATCCGAATTCTCTCTCCCTCTCCATATCTATTTTTTTATTCAACTTGTCATGCTATCTTTGAAAGATCAAGACCTAGTTCTAGACTTGCATGGCTAGATTTGGTACTTTGGATTTGATTTTGGGAAGATTTGATAGAGAAAGAGTGATGGTTCAAAGATTGTGTGAATAGGTAAATATATAAGGACAACGAAATGTAGATCTTACTTGGAGAAGTATATAACCCAAGATTGAAATGATGTAAGAAGATCATGGAAGATTAAGTCAAAGTACACACCAAATCTCCTTCTCTCTCTCTCTCTCGCCCCCCCCCCCCCCCCCCCCCTCCTCTCTCTCTCTCGCGCGGCCCCCCCCCCCCCCCCCCCCCCCGCTCTCTTTCTCTCTCTCTAGTACATATATATATATATATATATATGCACACACACACACACACTCCTATGTACAAATAAACATATATATAAAATGTACTTAAAGTACTATGTGATCTAATAAAATATTAAGTCAAGATTTTCTATTAAACAAATCAATTAAACACATGTGTACTTGTAGGCTTATATATATATATATATATATATATGTGTACAAGTCCAAATATATATATATTATAGTACCTTGAGATCTAGGTAGATTTCCAATATCTAATATAAAATTATAAGATCAAAATTTTTCATTAAAATAATCTAAATTGGCACATGTTTCTTATTAAAATACTAGATTTTGTACTTAGGAAATCTAGGGTATTATATTATAAAGTACACACATGTATATTTATACAAATATATCATCACATGGAAAATCTATGATTATTAAATAAAATCCTAGTACTTACTAATTCTATTATCCAATGGGTAATAATTTTTCTAGCGGTTATTGACCAAAGGATAAAAGGGTGAGGTACTATATACACTAGAATAATACCATATGTCCTTTAGGCATGTGTATATATACCTATATATAATTTTATCCTTGTACTTTAACAAATCTATCAAAAGATCTTGGATGAAAGTTTTATTGTCCAATGGATAAAAGTTTTTCTAACTTTTAATGGGTAAAAGTTAAAGGTCCAAAAGATTCCACTAGGGTTTGGATGGCTCATAAGGTTCAAGAAGGTTTAAAAGGTTCATCTAAGGCTAGGGGAACATAACTTAGTGAATTGGTAGTTAGGTTTTTCTAACTAATTGGTTAGAATCTAACTATACTTGCGAAGTAGAACTTCTAGTCAAGAAATATAATTTTAAAAGACTAAAATCTAATTATGACGGATTATGAGAAATACACAAGGAATTTTTGGAAGCAAATCCAAGTATTAAAATAAAATTTAAATTTTTAATGAAATTTTTACTTACTAAAAATCAGGGTTGTTACAATAGCAAACAAATACGGGCAAACAAATCTGGAAATAGGGGCAAACTTGCCCAACGGCTCAAAAAATTTTCATCATAGCCAAATAAAGTGGCTCAGATAAATTAAATGTTCAAGACACCACATTTTTAAGGCACTAAGGTGGCAACATTAGTTGCCAATTGACCATCTAATGTTTTTAGGCCTAAGTGCACATTGCATGCTAATTTATCATCATAGCCAACAAATAGGGGTAAACAAATCTGAAAATAGGAGCAAACTCAGAAAATCAGGACCATAAGAAATCCAGACGACTAGACTTGAAAACAACTGATATATAGATCACAATTCTAAATGATACACTGATAACACCAAACAAACCCCACTTCAAAATTCTCTGGCTAAAATCAGCATAAGTCACACACGAAAACCAGTCCAAATAGCAACTGATCATTAGAAAATCCAACGGCGCAGACACAAAACCGGACCATAAGAAAATCCCCAAATCAGATATCATATATACAACCCCAAAATACTGTTAAGGTTTCAAAAATCATTCAATCAGTAGAAATCAGCCATCCCGAGATCAAAAGAAATCACCACACAAACAAATCACAGAAATCAGCCCCTATTCTTCATTTAGGGTTTCGAAAATCGAAGATATACTGTTAGGGTTTTGAAAATTATAGAGAGAGAGAGAGATAGAGAGAGAGACCTTAGGGCTGATCGTAGCTTCGATCGTTTGTCGTCGGCCATCCCGAGATCGATCAAAACCACACAAAAATCACAAAAATTAGTTCGAAAATCACATGAGAGAGAGAGAGAGAGGGAGAGAGAGAGAGAGAGAGACCTTAGAGCTAACGTTCGTCGTCTTCGATCTCAGCTTTGGTCGAAGGTTGTTCGTACATAGTCGCCTCCGTTTCTCTTTCTCTCTCTCACTCTCTGGCTGTGGAACGAAACGACGAAATGGGGCTGGAGGGGTGAAATCCCTTTATTACCTTTTATTTCCACAACCGTTGGACCTCCTCCATCCAATCCAACGGCTAAGACACAAATTCGGATCATAAGAAAATTCGGGACAATTGGACCTGAAAAGAACTCTGTGTGTAGTGTGTGTGTGTGTGTGTAGTATATATATATATATATATATATATATATATATATATATATACGGGGCGGTTCCAGAGACACCCAAAAAAACACCTCATAGTTTTCGATCAAATTTTGATGATCCGAGCCACTCAATGTGATCAGAATGTGATTTTAAGGGTACCCGCGAGAAATCAGCAAAAAAAATGACCAGAAAGGGCTTGATCCGAACAGTTTCAAACAGTTTTTTATTGAACGGTTCAAATAAAAACTGTTCAAATCAAGTCTTGCCCGGTCATTTTTTTTGCTAATTTCTTGCGGGCACCCTTAAAATCACATTTTGCACACATTGAACTGTTCGGATCATAAAAATTTGATCAGAAACTATGAGATTTAGATTTGGGGTGTTTTTTTAGGTGTCCTTTGAACAGTCCCGATATATATATATATATATATATATATATATATATATATATATATATATATATATATATATAATAAGCTTCAGGTAATGGCGTCTTCATTTTAAATAACATGCGAATGTCCCCTTTCCTGATCAAATTTCGATGATCCGAGCCACTCAATGTGTTCAGAACGTGATTTTAAGGGTACTCGCGAGAAATCAGCAAAAAAAAATGACCGGAAATGGCTTGATTTGAGCAATTTTTATTTGAACCATTCGATAAAAAATAAACAAAAATTGCTCGGATCAAGCAATTCCAGGTCTTTTTTTTTTTTGCTAATTTCTCACGGGTACCCGTAAAATCACGTTCTGCACATATTCGAGGCTCGGATCATTGCAAATTGGTCGGAAAAAGGGATGTCCTTAATTTAACAAGTTAAGGACACCCTTACTTGAAATTTTGTGTGTGTATATATATCGGAACAGTTCAAGGGACACCCAAAAAAAAACCCCAAATCTCAATCTCATAGTTTCGATCAAATTTTTATGATCCGAACCATTCAATATATGCATAATGTGATTTTAAGGGTGCCCGCGAGAAATTAGCAAAAAATATGACCGGAAAGTGCTTATTTTAAACAGTTTTTAATTGAATCGTTCATCAAATCTAAGCTAAAAACTGCTCAGATCAAGCGTTTCTCGGTAATTTTTTTTTTTGCAAATTTCTCTTTAAAATCACGTTTCGATCACATTGAGCGGCTCGGATTATCAAAATTAGATCGGGAACTATGAGGTATTTTTTAGATGTCTAATTAGTTGTCCCCGGAACCGCCATATATATATATATTTATATATATATATATATACCAAAAATAATTTTATAATTAATGTCCAACAAACTTGTACAAAAATACATAAATGTTCAAAATTAAAGAAAAAAGGTATAAAAAAAAACGTATACTATTGAAGTTGTATCTTACTGAACTTGTGTTCTATGTTGTTTTAGAAAGTATAAATTATTTATTTTCGAATTTGAGTCGATATCTTCAACAAGTTTTCTTTCAATGAAGATAATCATTTAGAATCGGTTGGACTACAAAAAGAAAATGAGGTGGACTAAACTCTATTGGGCTAAAATTTTACATATAATTTTTTTTTCTGAATGAACTTGGGCTATAGCTCACCCCTAATTGAAGGTACTTCCGCCCTTAGCTATTGAGATGACGAGTAATTGTTCTTGGAAAGCAAACTTTGGTCATGATACACTTTACACAATTGTAAACAATTTTGATTTGGTCGCCGAGAAATAGATGTGAATGTTTAGATTTGTTGGACTTTATACTTTATAATTAACTTTTTGCATGGATGAATGTTTAGACTTGATTGATCTTGATGTTTTGGGGTTCTATTTTTCAATTTTTTTGGGTATATATGTTAAAAAAAAACTGCAAGCTCATATCCGCCCAAACCGAACAATACTCACAGATGGGTGGCCGATGGAGAAAACGATAAACTGCCACTAGCAGATCAGATTCGGGAACAGAACCAATCTACGGATAGCCCTGGTAATTACCAAATTAAACTCCAACTAAGCTTGATTAACGGGTTGTGGACAACATAATTCTGACTTCTACCGGACTCTGCATACCTATATCTTGCTTGGAGCCACCACCGCCATGGTCCAAAATTATGTGGTCGTAGTAATTAGTGCTAGCTGTGCATTATTATGTAGCCACAGTTTACCTTCTTTTCTTTTTTCTTTTTTTTTTGAACGAACTGTTCACCATAGTGGACTTAGGTTAAGAGTTTTGCTGGGTTAGTTCAGTTGGCCAAGATTTTTGCATCTCATTAAAAGGTCAGGAGTTTGAGTCTTCTCACCTACGTTCTTCCCTTAGAGGGTTTTTCCTTCATTTCTTTGTTTCTACCTTATAATGGGCTTATTTCTTGTATTGGTTGAGTTGTTGGACTTGGTTGTCTCGTGGACTCTCATAATTGATATAGTGTCTCGGGTTCGTACTATATATTTCATAGCTGATGTAAAATAATCGATCTCTTCTATTGATTGAAAAAAAAAAAAAAAAGACTTAGGTTAAAGGTGACTTTGGATAAAATTAAACACGGCGGTCATTATTGGTGACTATTAATTAGTTCTTATTTGCTAGAGGAGAAGCTTGAAATAAACAAAAATATGGATCGAAAATGAGAAAAGTCAAAGATAAGACCATTTTGAAGACTTCTAAATAGGGGTGTAAATGGTTCGATTTCGTCTAGTCTAGGGATTTTTCAAAGCTGAATCAGACATTTTTGGTTTGAACATTTCGCACACTAAACTAAACCAAACCAAATATTTAGTGATTCGGTTTGGTTTGAATTAGTTCTGTTTGATTGGTTTATTCTAGTTTTTTGGCTTGAAGCAAAACACAAGTGACTTCAAGCAACATTTAAACTAAAAAACAATTTCGAAATCATAACAGCAACTACCACGAAGCAAAAGTAACCCAAAAAAAAATTAGAAAAAAAGAGAGCAGCAAAACAACTTTAAAGTTCAAACAACAACGTCGTCTGTTATGTAACTTTAAACAAATATCAGCGTTTTTATGTAAGTTGTGAGAAAAATTTTGTTGCAATTAAGTTAAGTGTTTTCGGTAGTGAGCATGTTATTGAGAAATGTCAAGTTGTTTTCGGTAGTAAACAAGTTGTATAGTAGATGGGTATATGAGTGAAAAAATTGTTAAAAAAGATGTAACGCCCCGATTTTTCAAGAAATTTCGGAAGTATTAACCCTAAAATACACTAAATTTTACAAACTATTAGGCTCTTATTTATCCTTATACAAAAATTACAATTTCAAAATAATACAAAAATTTATGTACATTTATTTAACAAAAGCAACTCCAGAGCAACTCTAGTTTTGACACGAATTCCAAGCAACGTTGACCCAGACTTCGTTCCGGGGGTCCCACCTGTATCAACTGCTCCACTGTGGAATCCTGCACACTCTGGTAAATTGAACGCCGAAGCAAACGATTTGCCAGGATACAAACGTATCCTGAGTGATAATTCACTAAGTAGAAATCCTAAAACCCAATACCAAATTATACAGATCAACAATATAATAATTCATAATACACAGAAGCTACAAAATAATAACACATCGTCTTTTTCTTTTCCATCCATCATCTTACATGTAATCTAAGGATTCTCTCCGCGAGATTCTTGCCTCCCACATCCACTAACTACAACCGTCTCATGGGTCCACCATTCCTCTTGCTTATCCTGCACCAGGGTCCTAGGTGAGCGCACCTAAGTTATGTACCGAGTATGTTCTCACTTAAGACCATAACAGGAAGATCGAGTCAATCTCATGACGTATCGTATATTAGAGTCGGACATCCACTACCCCACGCTAACTATAACCGTCTCATGGGACCTATTCTCTTCCCCAAAGAGAAACTTTCCATGACGTATCATACATTAGCGTCTCACTAACTATAACCGTCTCATAGGACCCATTCTCTTTCTCGAAGAGAAACTTCCTATAACGTATCATACGTTAGCGTCTCACTAACTATAACCGTCTCATGGAATCCATTTTCTTCCTCGAAGAGAAACTTTCCATGACGTATCATACGTTAGTGTAACAACACTGGGCCCCGCAGGTAACCCATTTCAACACAGGGCCCCATAGGTTACCCTTGCTATCGCCATAGCTCAATTCACAATTCACATAGTACTCACACTTCAACACTTTAGCATTTTTCATTTACTTATCATCGTCTACATGATTCACTACTCGTAACCACCCCAGGAACCTATTTATCCAATTTACAGCCACAACAAAATACCACACGGTTCAACATTTTAACTAAAAGTACTAACATGCTAACAACACATAACCATGCGATAAAATTTATCCTGCCATAGAATTAATCATGCGAGTAACAAAATAATATTCAGTCAAACAATTAATTACTACACTTAAAATTAAGTCTATTTCTCTCGTTTAGAAATTTTATAAAACATTTCTACTATTTAAACATTATCTTTAACTCTCATATTATTCATAGATTTTACAAACTAATTTTTTATTAGAAAATACTTATTGCTAAATTTAGTAATTACTAACTATATTAAATATTAATATGAAATTTTTATAACAACAAAATTATGAGAGGCTATTCTAGTCAATATTTATTAAAATTAAAGATTAACTCATATATAATCTAAAATATTTCTTATTTATAATCTAAATAAATTTTTACTAATAAAATATTCTTGTTAATATTTTATAAACATTTATCTGCCCCAATAATTTATTAAATACGTAAACGTCCACTCAAATACAAATCAACAATGCATCATCAATAATAATTTCACAATCAAACATTTGTTAAACGATCATATATTTTCACAGGGTATAACACTAATCATTCCAGCACAATCGGACTGAATTTTAATATAAACAGGACTAAAAATAAATTAACAATTTAACAGCAGGTCATCATCTTCAATAAACTTTAAATCTAAGTAACTCCATTAAAATGCAGATAAAGGTTTCGGGTTTTCGAAAAACTACCTCAAACATGATTCTAAATTCGGATAAGTGTGGTATGGTGTTCGTAGATCACCATGGTGGTTCTGAAATCTTGAGGCAGCGTCCGGCGGCACTCCAACAGGGTCCGCAATGGCGGTGTGCCCACGAAACTCATGGTGTGCACACACGTACGGCCACAACTCTCTCTCTCTCTCTCTCTCTCTCTCTCTTTCTCTCTATTCTAGACTCAACAATAGAACTGGGAGTGAAATAATACACTGGTGTTCAATTTTCGAATTTATGTGGATATGTATAATGAGAGAGAATAAGATAACAAGAAGGTGAGAGGATAAGTGTAAAAGTGGTGGAATGAGGAAAGAGTGATACTGATAATGATAAAAAGATAGGGGACAAGTACCACATTTGGAGGAGTTTTCAATTCTAATGTATGTGGACGCATGTATGTATATGGTGAAAATGTATCTGGACGCTTTTATGTATAGGATGATAGAGAGAAGTGGAGAGTTAGTTTGAATAGAGTTCTACTTAGGGTTTAGATAAGAAAGATAAAAGATGAATATAAATCCCTGATTCCCTGTATATCTAAAGTTTAAATACATCTCTTATACAATTGTGTAAATAATATCAATTGTATACATAATAATATATTTTAATTATTCAACCTAATTAATTATTGAATTTAACAATATAAATTTGTATAAAAAAAATTGGGTCGAAAATCCGGATCGTTACAAAAGAAGTTGTTAGTTAGTGCGAACAAGATGCTAAAATGTCAAAACTTGTTGATTAGTGTGAACGAGACGATAAAATGGCCTAAATTTTTTCCCAAATCTTACCGGAAATGCCCCCTAGGTTTTTACACTATTAAGTTAAATGTTCAATATCGATCAAAAAACTCCAGTAGCCATTCAGAGTCCAAACGGCATCATACAAATAGTAGGGCAAAAAAATTATAATAATTAATTTTTTTTTGATAATATAGAGTGTTCCTGGCCAGCTTTCGTGCACCTCAGTCTAATCCCTGCAGCCCCTTTCACAGTCGTTTCACATGCTTACGCGTGGGAGTTTTGGTAATGTAGGGTGTCCTGGGCTACTTGCGCGCACCTCGAACTAATCCTTACAGCCCTTCCCGCAACTATTTCACATGTTTACGTATGGGGGTGATATGGCCTCAAGTGTTGTTGGTAAAGATAATCAAACCTGAGATCTTAGCATGGAGCAAACATCTAAATCACAAATCAAAACCACTTGACATGCCCCTTTGGTTAATTTAATGTTCCTTTCAAAAAAAATAAAATTTTACCGTTAAATGTTGAAGAAGAATTTAAGTACGAGAACAGTAAAGGGTGGTATATATATATATATATATATATATATATATATATATATATATATATTATAAGTAAATAGAAACTGAATGCAAGCAAATATATTAGGTTCAGTCCGGTTTATTTCCAGATTAGATGGTGGTGAACCGGACCGGACTGATATTTTCTTTTTGGTTTGTCTAAACAGCGAACTAGACCGAACCGTTTACCTCTAAAATCCAAACTAAATTACCGGTTTGGTGCGGTTTTTGTTTTCGGTCCCACTTCTAGCTAGACATTGAGATTGTGAAAAACTCACTTTTAAATTATTATTTTTTTGGTCTATAGTGAACTTTTTAGGACTGCTATGTTAGTATAATTCTTTTTTGGACTCCGTTTCTCACTCTATAACATTAACAATCAAACCATGCACAAAGTAATAATTCCGTACCAAATTTAGTTAGATAAAAAGACATTTCAAAAGTGAGGTTGGGTTTTCCTAAAAAGTTTGTCTATAGTTTAAGAACTAAACTAGTTGTTTCTATTAAATAGACTTGTAGTTGATCCAGGTATTTGATGAGATTGACCAGTATCGAAATCTGTATTTTTTGGACTTTAATTAGCTTGTTAAATGCTTTTAGTTCATTTAGACAACACAAGAGGATAAAAACTCAACCCCAAATAGAGTATATCTTGAAGTAATTGGTTAGTATTACAGTATCTGACTTGTGTGAAGCTAGCAAAAAGTATGTGACCAAAAATGATCTAACAAATTAAATGAAGATGCTCCAATAAGTTACAGGCCGGCAGGTACAGATTCACTATGCGGCACATAATTGTTACTTTGTGGCTTGATTGTTAACGTACGTTTACAAAAACAAAAAGCATGTGCGAATTAACTATGAGCAGTTTTTATTGACCAAGCGATCTCATACTAACGATAATCAATACTTGGAATAGAATATATATATATATATATATATATATATATATATAGTCCGGTTCCCTTAAGGGATCCCGCACGGGCTTACCGTGCGGGACTCCCATTTCCCGATTGAATTGGGACGATCCGAGCCGCTCAAAGTGATCAGAACGTGATTTTAAGGGTCCTCGCGAGAAATCAGCCAAAAAAAATGATCGGGAAAAGCTTGATCCGAGCAGTTTTTTTTGAACGGTTCAGAAAAAATTGCTCGGATCAAGCCCTTCCCGATCATTTTTTTTTTTGATTCCTCAAGGGGACCCTTAAAATTATGTTCTGAACACATTGAGCGGCTCGGATCGTCACAATTCGATCGGGAAATGGGAGGTCCGCACGGTAGACTGGTAAGAGATCCCTCACTGGATCCGTGGTGTGTGTGTGTATATATGTATATCTATATATATA